>CM060332.1:19877635-19903883 GCA_030674155.1 Stramonita haemastoma
GCACACGCACGCACACACACACACACATACACACACACACACGCGCGCACAACACACACACAACACACACACACTCATGCACATGGGATAGCCTGGGAGGACGGGATAACCTAATGGTAAGAACATTGTGCTGGCAATTTGAGGATCCAAGTTTGATTCCCGGTCGAGGGGATTTTTCTCCTGGAGTTAACATCAGTGCTGACTCCACTCTCCCCAAAAGTCCTTCGGATGAGACTGTAAACCGAGGTCCCGTATGCAAACGCATGCAGAAATCTTGCGCACACCTTAAATCCTGTTTTGTTTTTCTTAAGAGTAGGCCATTGTGTGCCGGTGGGAACAGATGACAATATTTACATAACTGCATACACACGGGGACTGGATGAAAAAAAGCACATGAGTGCTTATTCCATCATCCTCAATATAAAAGAATAAAAAAATTTAAAATTTCAATTTTAAACACACACTCACGCATGCACACACACACACGCACACACACACACACACACCACACACACACACACACACACAACACACACACACACTCTTTCATGCACACATAGGGAAAAGAAATGAGGGAAGGTAAATGTGTATGATGTGTCTGTGTGTACATGCATATATGCACGCTTGTGTGTGTGTGTGTGTGTGTGTGTGTGTGTGTGTGTGTGTGTGTGTGTGTGTGTGTGTGTGTGTGTGTGTGTGGTGTGTGTCTGTATACATGAATGTGAATGCATGTATCCATACATGCAAGCATGTAAGTGCGTATTTATTTAAGTTGACCAAAACAATATAAATACAAATTTGTGTGGTACTGCTTTCATACCTGTCCTGGTACCTCAGAACAAATCTGTCTTCAGTTTTGTAGAAATAAAAGTACTCTCGAACAAATGTAGGCATTTTTTTCTTCTTTTTTATATTTTTAATAACAAATGACCAATGACCAATGAAAAATGGATCGGCATGCATACAAGTGTACACAACACCCAGAAGCACACAGACAGGTGCGCAGACACACATGCACATGCACACAGTGCACACACATGCGTGTGCGTGCACACAGACACGCATATTCTGACAACCACACATTCTCTCTCTCTCTCTCTCTCTCTCTCTCTCTCTCTCTCTCTCTCTCTCTCTCTCTCTCTCTCTCACACACACACACACACACACACACACACACACACACACACACACACACACACACACACACACATTCCATCTCTCTCACACACATTCATTCTCTTTCTCTTACCAGCCCCTCCCCCCTCACTTATTCACTCACACTCCTTTGATTAAACAAACATTCGTGACCAGGGTTGTGTGTTGGGATGAAATGAAATGAAAATAAAGAGGTTATGTGTAGGGATGAAAAAAAAAAGAAAAAAAAGGTTATGTGTAAGGATGAAAAAATAAAAAAGAGGTTATGCGTAGGGATTTTAAAAAAAAAAAAAAAGAAAAAAAAAAGGTTATGTGTAGGGATGAATAAAAGAAAACCAAACCAAAAAAAGAAGAAAAAACCAAAAAACAAAAACAAAAAAAAGGTGAGGACAAAAAAAAAAAAAAATCCAAGAAAGGCAAGGGCAAAGAGGCAAGGGAGGGGGGTACTGACCAGCTGTTTGGGGTTCATGTTGTTGAGGATGCGCTCGGCGTTTTCGCTGTCGTGGCGACTCTCCATGATGGCCAGCAGCAGTTTGGAGGCATTGTTCTGTAACACAGCGCGGCTTCACTGAGTACATGTATACAGCAGCAGTAATAGCAGTCATGATGATGATTATAGTAACAACAACAGTGATAATGATAGTAATGATTGATGATTGATGATGATGATGATGATGATGATGATGATAGTAATGATGATAGTAGGTAGGACCACGGCAGCCGCTAATGAGTAAAGCGTAGCGGAAAGTGGCAAATTAGATCTACTTTGCACCCAAATTTCTCCATCCAAATCTAAAAGAAAGCTAAAAAAAAATATACTAGTAAAAAGTTTAATGCATTAACTTTACGTCTGTAATATCATTTTGCAAGAATGATGACTGGATAAGTGCGAGCGATGATTTGATATCGGTAATAAACTTAAAAACTCGCCGCTACCGGAGCCTCACTGGCTGAAAACGCGACTCGGTCAATTTTCGTGCTTCGTCTTCCAACACGACCTGTCATCCCTTCACTATACAAACCTATTCATAGCGCATACCATTGGAAAGAAGAAACTCTCCACTAACCGATTATATGAGAGAAACTTTAGTGAAGTTTTTTTAAAATACAGTGTAATGCGTTTAAAAATTCCCTACATTTTTCGGAAGTCGTAGAAATTTCCCTATTAATCGTACAAAAAAATCCAACACAGCGTTAAAAAGCTCGTTTTTTCAAGAACAAAAACCTCATTTCAGTTTATCGGTTATATCCGTTAAATGACGTCTGATTTTCATTTGCATACAGCACCCCCCTTCTAACTGACCAAAATGGCGGCCTTAGCGAGTCTACACATAGATGCTTCAGACTTGCGAACGTCGATAGAGATTTTTGATGTGTACAGCGCATTTACACTCACATCTAAAGAAGTAAATGCTGTGCTTTTATTTTGTACGTAGTTACTATCGAATCTCGATGATTTTAGATTTAAAAACTTATCGTTGATCGCAAGTTTATCCCGGACTGGATCACAGGGAGCGAAGAACTAGGTCATCGAAGGGTGCTCTCAGAATTTATGAGCTCGCGTGAAATTTTTCTATTATAACAATAAATGAGGGTGATGATTCTATTCTAAATAGTTTCTAGTAGTGTTTGTTTTTTTCTTAGGATCTGTACTTTGTTATATCGTGCCGAAATGTTGGACGAAACATCAGGAAAACAAATGCAAGAATGATAACTCTTGCCTAGATCTAATTTCTAATAGAGATTTGGCCGATTTTGTTTACCGTTTGTTGTGTCTGTGTGCATGTAAGACCGCATTTTAAACAGAAATAGTGATTTAACGATTAGAAATCACTCCTGAATGCATCCATTTAAATTCATGCAAAACAAAACTTTTTTTTAATTTTTAATCAGAGCATACAAGTGCTAATCAAATTGAGTAAAACGTTGTTCTCTCTGTTGGTTTCACATTTTAAACAGTGCATGAACTTTCTTCACTTCTTTTTCATTAAGTTGTTTTGTTTCACCAAACATGCAGTTAGAAAGAAAAAAAACACAAGAAAAACTGAAAACTTTGTAATGATTTTATTGTGCACAAACAAGCCTATTCAATATTAATTTTTATCACACACACACACACACACACACACACACACACACACACACACACACACACACACACACACAGAGTCACACAAAGTCACACACACACAAATACAATATATATATTACACACCACACAACACACACACACACACACACACACACACACACACACACACACACACACACAAATACAATATATATATATATTACACACACACACACACACACACACACACACACACACACACATAAGATTCAACACACACACACACACACACACACACACACACACACACACACACACACACACACACACACACTCACACACACTCACACACACACACACACACACACACACACACACACACACACACACACACACATACACCACTCATACCTCTACAATTCATACTTGCATATATGCACACTTAAATAAAATGTACAGACACTAAGAATACACACAGATTAGGCAACTCACAAAAATGTCCAAATTTGCATTTTTAATTGTACAAGAAAAATGTTAAAAAATACAACACTAATAAGTCTATATCATACAGGCATTGCAACAGTATGTCACACAGTGAAAGATATTTCAGCAGAGGTCTAGGAGGTCTGTGATATATTTAGGAAGAAACTATGCAAAGGTTAAAATCACTGGGCACAAAAAGGATACATGCAACATCACAATGCAACATGTAAGCTCACCAGAAACCTAAAAAAAAAAAAAATTAATAAAAGAACACAGATGATCACATGAGTACACCTATGATATATTGTACAGAAGATGCTTGACAAGACAAAGGGGGGGGGGGGGGGGGGTTAGGGGAAAAAACAAACAGAATCACTTGGAATGGCCTTATAAAGACATGCGCATTGTTTCAAGACAAACATTTTGATAGGTGTACCATTTTTGTCAGTCAATTAGAAACATATATGATGTTAATGCCTATGAGGGGGAGGGGGGCTGAGTGGGGGGGGGGGGAGTGGGGGGGGGGGACCAGAATAACTTGGAATGCTCTTTAAAAAGACTCACTGTTTCAAGACAAATATTTTGATAGGTGTACCATTTCTATCAGTCAATTAGAAGCTGAGATATGATGTTAATGCCTATTGAGGGGGGGGGGGGGGAGGGGGGAGAGGGAGTGGAGGGGGGGGAACCAGAATCACTTGGAATGCCCTTTAAAAAGACTCACTGTTTAAAGACAAATATTTTGATAGGTGTACCATTTCTATCAGTCAATTAGAAGCCGAGATATGATGTTAATGCCTAGGGGGGGGGGGGGGGGGGGGGGAGAGAAGTGGAGGGGGGGAACCAGAATCACTTGGAATGCCCTTTAAAAAGACTCACTGTTTAAAGACAAATATTTTGATAGGTGTACCATTTCTGTCAGTCAATTAGAAGTTGAGATATGATGATAATGCCTATTGAGGGGGGGGGGGGGGGGGAGGGGGGGAAGAGGAGTGGAGGGGGGGACCAGAATCACTTCGAATGCCCTTTAAAAAGACTCTCTGTTTAAAGACAAACATTTTGATAGGTGTACCATTTCTGTCAGTCAATTAGAAGCTGAGATATGATGATATGCCTATGGGCTGGTTTTGTGTTATTATTTGGACAGGTTTTATGCTTCACAAATTGTTGTCATAGGGGTGTTTGGATGACTGCAGTTTGCCTCTACATGATTTTTAGCTTCTAAAAAAAATACATAGCATCTGAGTAATAAGTACAAGCTGTAATATAGATCTTAGACACTTTTAGGCATTCTTAAGATTTTTACAGGAGGGTAAAACACCCCTTTCAGCTCAATTCGCGAGCTATTTTTAGAATTTTTCTCTGATTTTGATGTAAAATTCCATTTGTTTCCTTTGACTTATTTTTCTGCTTTTTAGATATTTGTTTCTTCAAAGTAGCATAAAACAATATAAAACTAGTTTCAGCACTGTCAGGTTCATAATAAGCATGAGGGAGATGTCCAAATAAGGCTTTAAATAACGAAATGACATTTTTATCCCATCTGAAAATTTTTAAAGTGGTATATCTCAAAAACCGTCTAAGATAATGATATGAAATTTTGCATGCTTCTTGATCTTGCTACTATCTTTCATTTGAGATGACAAACATCAAATTCTATGACATCTGAAAAAATGAGTGGTCCTACCTAATGATAGTAATGATGATGATGATGATATAATTATAATGAGAAGGAGGATAATGATAAGAACAGTAATGATAACGATAATGATGATAATGATGACAATAACAAAAATATTAATAACAATAATGAGGACACCGATAAACACTCCCCAAAAGTCCTTTGGATTAGACTATAAACCGAGGCCCCCATGTCCAAATGCACGCAGAACATCTTGCACACATGTTAAATCCTGTTCCGCTTTTCCTAAGAGTAGGCCATTGTGTGCCGGTGGGAACAGATGACACGATTTACAAAAACTGCATACAGAAAGGGACTGGATGTATAAAAGCACATGAGTGCTTATTCTATTATCCTCAATATAACAGATTAAAATAAAATAAAAATAAACAACACACACAAACACACACATACACAAACACCACACACACACCAAAAGGTAAAGGTAAAAATAAAGATGTCCCATAACCTAAATGGTCGTAGGAGAGCAAGGCATCAGAGACCTCAACTTCTCAAGGGGCCAGCATATTGAGGGCGGCACCCATCTCCTCTCCCTTGCTGCTTTACCCTCCCTGACCCTAAAGAGGGCGGGGTACCCATTTACAGCTAGGGGGACTGTACTGAAGCCAAGGCGTGCAAACGATCACCCATCCAACTGGTAACCATGCTCGACACACAACAACAACACCATAACAAGACAGCAAAAGAGAAGGCAGCAGACACTACCTTCAGCTCTAACACCAGGTCCATACGATGACGGCCCAGGGGGTTGATGTCGTTCAGCAGCAGAGCGATGATGATGTCGATGCCGTTACTCTCGTGCATCGCTATGGCATTCTGCACACACAAGGGCAAACAAGTTTCAGATTAAAAAAAAAAAAAAATACTGTTAAGGTCCAGGCCAAAAACTTTTGGGAGTTATTGACGTAAGCTTGCAGTAAAGGGCTACATTAACATGTCTGTTATGTTGTGAGATGTTGTGTTGAGACTGTTGTTCGTCAGCCATGTTAGCAATTACAAACTGTATTCTCCTTTCAAGGATAAAAAAAAAAATCTTCAGAAGTTTGATTATGGCTGCCTATACAGTGAGGTCACAGTGCACAAATCTGACAGAGCTTAGTCAAGGGTCCAGGGCCCAGAGCTAAAATCAGCGCAACCCTTTCTTTCACCAAGTCCAAGTGGGGTCAGTTCTTGCTGTAATTAGCACCAGCTGGGCTGGGATGGGATGGAATGGATAACAGCTGAAAGTGGAGGAAACTGACAGCTAGCTATCAGATACTTGAAAACAGACTTACATGCAAACTGCTCATCCAGTGTGTACTTTACAATCTCACAGTGATTCCCAGGTGGGATGAGTGAGACAAGAGTGTATATTCTGGGTGAACCCCCCCCCCCCCCTTCCCCCCTCAGGCATTAAGCTTGGGAAGACACAACAACTAAAGATTGCATGAGAAAAAGTTGTGTAATTTTAAATGACTTCCCACAACAACAAAAAATCAGGGGGGTAAAATAGCCACAAAGCCCATCAACCCCTCCTTACCTGCTTCTCACAACAGGGCTCCTGACAGTGCTCTGTCAACAACAACTACAACAATAAAAAAGCCTTCATGAGACTTAAAATTGAAATTTTCCCCACCAATTCTGAAAACAAAGTTGATTAAATCCTCATCTCCCCCATAGGGATGCTGGGGGCAGGCCTGTCAGTATAAACAGCATCCTCACCTTCTGGACAATCTGCTAGGAATTTCCTTTTTGTTCCATCCCTCTCTTTGTTTTCTTTCTGTCACCTCCTTCTTGTCTTTCATCAACTTTCTTGATCCATTCTCCTGCCTTTTTTCTTCCACAAAGACTTAAAAGATAACAATTTTCACACTGAAAATGGATGCGCTGGGCCTAACTTGTCAGGTGCTTTATGGCAACGCATTGCATTTTCACTCAAAGGACAGACAATGGTTGCTTTATTATCGTTCAACAAAGAAGAAGGAAAAGAAGAAGAAGAAGAATATGACAAAGAAGACAATGACAAAGAAGCAGAAGCTAATGAAAAAAGAAGAAGAAGAAGAAGAACAAGAAAAAGAATTGCAAAGAAACAGAAGAATTTCAAAGAAGAAGAAAGAAGAAAGAAGAAGAAGAACAAGAACAAGAAGAAAAGAAGAAAACGACAACAAAAAAGAAGAAAGAAAAAAACATAACACAGACGACGGTATCCCCCTCACCTGGTTCTCATGACACGGCCCCTGGCAGTACTCGGTCAAGGTCACCAGGGCCTGGGTGATGAGGTCGACGTTGCTCTCGTTGATGTACAGTCCCAGCAGCCCCAGGCCCCCCGTGGTGCTGCCACAGATGCAGTCCAGGAACTGCAGGGTCTCGCACACCAGGTTGAACTTGGTGTGCCGCTGCTCCCGCAGGTAGTTCTGAACACACAGGTAACAGTTCTGACACACAGGTAATGAACGGTCGTCGTCCTTTTGAACGTTAATTAACCCTGACAGCACTGAATATCTGCTAACAATGACTTTCCCTATCCTGAATTTCTGGCCCCGCAATGGAGACTATGACAGGTGCGGCACTCGTCTTGACTGAAATACTTGACGAAATTGACTTAACCCTTACAGTACTGAATATCTGCTAACAATTCCTTCCCCTATCCTGAATTTCTGGCCCCGCAATGGAGACTATGACAGGCGCAGCACTAGTCTTGACTTAAATACTTGACGAAACTGACTTAACCCTTACAGTGCTGAATATCTGCTAACAATGACTTGTCCTATCCTGAATTAATTAAACTAACATGACATGAAACAGCTGACATGAATTACGGGATCTTTAACGCACATATTTGATCTTCTGCATGTGCATAAACACAAAGGTTAATAAGGCACTTGTAGGTCTACATTTAAAGTTGACCCAAGAGATCATAAAAATCCCAACCCTTAACTCACCAGTGGCTGCCAAGATTTAACCCTTACAGCACTGAATATCTGCTGACAATTACTTCCCCCATCCTGAATTTCTGCCCCCGCGCTCTCCCCTTCAGTCCTGTCAGCCAATTTCCTGGCGAGAACGGTACCAGAGGAGGGTTTGTTTATAGTGATCCGTCAGGCGGCTGTCTGTCATCAACGGACTATGGAAAGTGGTTTTGATACGGCAAACACTGCTTCTCCTTTTCCACGAGAATGTTTATAGAGCTTTGTTGTGTGGTGTATGTTAAATTTACCTAGGTACCCGTTTTGCACTCTTCTGCCCCTCAGAAACCCAGGAATTGAAGGAAAATTCGGCCACACTGGTTTTCCTCCTAACAGGACTAAGGGTAGCAGAAAGCTGAGCCGGAAAACAGGCTTGCGTATTGAAAGGGTTAACCTACTTGTCATCATTTATTTATTTTATTCTTTTATATCGAGGATAATGAAATAAGCACACATGTGCTTTTTTTTTTACATCCAGTCCCCATGTGTATGCAGTTTGGTAAATCTTGTCATCTGTTCCCACCGGCACATGATGGCCTACTCTACTCATGATGTTTTTAGACTACTTACTGTGTGATGGGAAATTTGTTTTTACATAAAACCACACGACCACACAGGCCATATCAAGGCTGACCCTCATCGAATTCAAAATCTTAGATTAAAACACTGTGGAACTCTATACGGATTAAAACAAGATGTAAAATCAACTCTACTGTCTACAGGGAATAGGAGTATGTGCGGTGTACTAAACAGCTGGAAAGTGACTATGCAACGGGTTGCTCATCGTCAAAGAATTACAGAGTCCTGTCAGACAGACCACCTGCAAATCCCTGTTGTGGTTTTCACACAGCAGTTGCAGAAAGCGCAGGATGTTCTTCATGATGCTGATCTGGATGGGCAGTGGTTTCATATCTTGTCCTTCGACATCTGAACATCATGGGTACAACATGATTCATCAACTGTGTCTTGCAAAAAATATACATAATGCAAAATAATGTGTCAGCTTAGAATGATATATAAGATGCTGATCAAATATGACTTGACAAACACATAACCTGCACATACATAATGCAAAATATGTCAGCTTAGAATGATATATAGATGCTTGATCAAATATGTCTTGCCAAACACATACACCCGCACATAATAATGCAAAATAATATGTCAGCTTAGAATGATATATAAATGCTTGATCAAATATGTCTTGACAAACACATACACCCACACATACATAATGCGAAATATGTCAGCTTAGAATGATATATAAGGTGATTGATCAAATATGTCTTGCCAAACACATACACCCACATATACATAATGCAAAATAATGTGTCAGAATGATATATAAAATGTTGATCAAATATGTCTTGACAAACGCATACACCCGCACATACATAATGCGAAATAGTCAGTTAGAATGATATATACGATGCTTGATCAAACATGTCTTGACAAACACATACACCCGCACATACATAATGCGAAATATGTCAGCTTAGAATGATATTACGATGCTTGATCAAACATGTCTTGACAAACACATACACCCGCACATACATAATGCGAAATATGTCAGCTTTAGAATGATATATACGATGCTTGATCAAACATGTCTTGACAAAGAACGCATATTTACGTCATCAGATATGGTACAGAACTGAATATAGCAGTTTAGCATAAATCACTACTAATTCTGCTTAAACTAAAACTCAGCAAGAAATTTTCTACGCCCACCCCCACACACATCCTACCACTTACCCACCTACCCCTCATCATTTTGTGAGAATTTCAAGTTTTTGTATATGGAAACAAACTCACAGGTAAATATGTGCAAGTTTAAAGAAAAATTATAACAATATACCCAAATGTATGATAGTACTACAGAAGCACACAAACAAGTGCATATGTACAAACATGAACATACGTATGAACACACCACACACCACAACACACACACACACACACACCACACTACACCACACACAATACACACAACACACCACACACACAAGACCCCCCACTACATCCACCCCCCCCACCACAACACCCCCCCCCCACCCACACACGAAAAACAGACCTTTTCCCCAGAAGAGTCCTCAGCAGAGGGGATGACTTGACTGTCCTCCCCTTCCTCCTCCCCCCCTCGTCCCTGGGCAGCCCGATGTGAGCCAACGCCTGATTGGTCTGCATGGCCGCATCATCAAACTGGTTCTTCAGGTCGTCATTCACACCCCTCCACCTTTCTGACCTGAAACAGTTTATGGTAAAAGGTAAATGTAAAGGTGTCCCATAACCTATGAGGTCGTAGGGGAGCAAGGCATCAGAGACCTCAGCTTCTCCAGGGGGCCAGCATATTGAGAGTGGCGTCCATCTCCTCTCCCTCGCTGTTTACCTTCGCTGACCTTAAAGAGAGCAGGTACCCATTTACAGCTGGGTGAACTGGGGCGGACAGTACTGAAGCCAAGGTGTGCAAACGGTACCCATCCAACTGGTAACCACACTCAATGCTGCTTAACTTTGACTTGGGGACAGCGAGCGCTCTGACCGCTTAGCTATCCCGCCCCCTGTTAAATGTTTTACCACTTTTGATTTCTGTCATTGTTGCTGTTGCTGTTGTGAGTTTTCAAGCTTAACACCTTTGGGGTCACCCACAATATGTCATGTCTCACTGGTCCCACCAGTAAATCACTGTGAGATTAAAAGTATAAGTCCCTGAAGTCAAATGCAGCTACCTTCATGGTGGGTAAAAACGGCTACTCACACAAAATCTCACCTTTGGTGTACCTTGAAGCTCTAGCTGAGGAGGAATAAAAAAACCGTACACACTGGATGAGAAGTTTGGAGCATATGACTGTTTTCATATAGCCAAACAGGCAGCCATACTTCAGCTTCAAATGGTTTTTTTTTTCCCTTCCTTTAAAAGGAGAGTGCGGGTTGTTATGCTAAAAGCATTGTCATGGCTGAAGACAATCTCAGCATAACATTTTACAACATAACATCGCTTTGATGTAGGCCTGGGCACTTAACTGACGTTGACCACTGACTGATAAAGCTTTTGGCCTGGGCTTTCTATTCCGATGGGAGAGGCAACATCATACAATGACATCGTATCTGGTCTTTTTTCGTTTTGGTTTTAACAGCTATCATATTAACTTTGGGATTTCTTTTTTTTTCAGTTCTAAAATGTTCACACAAGCATGTATGCATGCACACTCACTCACTAGAGAGAACAAATACAGACACAGACACACACTACCGCTCTCTCTCTCTCTCTCTCCTCTCTCTCTTCTCTCTCTCTCTCTCTCTCCCCTCTCTCTCTCTCTCTCTCTCTCTCTCTTTCTCCTGGAGTTAACATCAGTGCTGACTCCACTCTCCCCATAAGTCCTTCGGATGAGACTTTAAACCGAGGCCCGTGTGCGAACGCACACAGAACATCTTGCACACACGTTAAATCCTGTTCCGCTTTTCGCAAGAGTAGGCCATCGTGTGCCGGTGGGAACAGATGACATTTACAAAACTGCATACACACGGGGACTGGATGTAAAAAAGCACAAGAGTGCTTATCCCATTATCCTCGATATAAAAGAATAAATCGAATCAAATCAAATCGATCTCTCTCTCTTTCTCTCACAACACACACACACTCACACACACACCCCACCCCTCCATCCTTCCACCAAGCCCAACCCTTTCACCCCAACCCCACCCCACTCACTCACTCTCTGTCTCTCACCCCAACCCCCACCCCACATCACAACACACTACTCACGTCGTCGCTTCTCCTCTTTGTCCTTGTCCGAGGGTTTGTGTTGCTGGGAGTCGGTGGTGTTGACACTGACGGTGTTCTTGATCTCCATCTGCGCGTCCTTCATGCGGTCGTAGAACACCTTGAAAAACGTGTCCGTCCGCTTGTCCGACATCAGCATGGTGAAGATGGATTGCTGGAGAGAGAGAGAGAGAAAAATTAATTTGATAAAAAATAGATTTAAATAGATTAAAAAAATTCCAGACCATCCATTCTAATCCTATTTATTCATTTTATTTATTTATACCACTTTTTGACACTTATAACATTGTGAAATTCGGGCTATCTCTCTCTCTCTCCCCAGGGAGAAGCGTGTCGCCACAAGTGCAGCGCCTACCCATTATTATTTTTTTCTTTTTTCTGTCTGCAATTCTATTTGTTTCTCTATCAGAGTGGCTTTTTTTTCCTACAGAATTTTGCCAGGGACACATTGTATGTATGCATGCATGCAAGCTCATGTGCGTGCACACACACACACATGCAAGCATGCATCACAACACACACAAGCATGCATTACACACACACACACAAACACCATCACAACCCCCCCCCCCCCCTCTCCCAACACACACACACGCACACACTTGCCACACCAACACAACAGCCCCCTCCCCTTCCCACACTCATTTCCTCCCCTTCCCCTCCCCCATCCCTCCTCCCACCCCCCCCATAAACACACACACACACCACACCCACCAACACACACGCACACGCACACACACACACACACGAAACACACACACACGCAACACACCACACATCAACTCATCCGAAGCCCTACCTGTATAACGCTGTTGCCCCCTTCCAGCAGAGCAATGCCCAGGTCAACGGTCATCTGGAAGATTTTGTTGCTGGTGTTCTTGATGATGAGGTCAATCACCAGCCCTGAGGCCCCTTCTTTGTCCAGATGACACTATCAACACAATCATCGCCACACGTTGTTCCATATTATCATATCACCATTATCATATGATTATGTGATACTGTCAACACAACCACTGCCAAACGTGTTCCATATCATCAGTCATTATCATATGATTATGTGACACTGCCAACACAAACACTGCCACATGTTATTCCATATCATCAGACATCATCATTATCATATGATTATGTGACACTGCCAACACAAACACTGCCACATGTTATTCCATATCATCAGACATCATCCTAATCATATGATTATGTGACACTGCCAACACAACCACTGCCAAACGTTGTTCCATATCATCAAACATCATCATATTATGTGACAATGCCAACACAACCACCACATGTTATTTCATATCATCTGGGGGGTGAGGGGGGCTTGAAAACAATAATACCAAGCCAGTGAACATCAGTAAGGAAGAAAATTGGCTGGTGAAGAATGACCAACAGTATGATTATAAATTCTAGAAAAAAAAAAAAGAAGAAGAATGCAAAGAAGAAGAAGAAAAAAAAGAAGAATGAAAAGAAGAAGAAGAAGAAGAAGAAGAAGAAGAAGAAGAATGCAAAGAAGAATGCAAAGAAGAAGAAGAAGAAGAAGAAGAAGAAGAAGAAGAAGAAAGAAAGAAGAAGAAGAAGAAGAAGAAGAAGGAAATTGCAAAGAAGAAGAAGAAGAAGAATTGCAAAGAAGAAGAAGAAGAGGAATTGCAAAGAAGAAAGAAGAAGAGGAATTGCAAAGAAGAAGAAGAAGAAGAAGAAGAAGAATTGCGAAGAAGAAGAATTAAGAAGAAGAAGAAGAAGAAGAAGAGAAGAAGAAGAAGAAGAAGAAAGAGAGAAGAAGAAGAAGAATAGTTCAGTAAGCAGATGAAAAACAAAGTGGCAAGGTGGTGAATTAAAGGGGGGGGGGAGGATTTCTACAATCTTCCTGCCTCCCATCCCCAAAACACACACAAACACACACACACCACACACACACACACACACACACACACACACACATTCTGTGCGCAAATCTAGCATAACTCAGTCAAAGGTCGAGGGTCCACTGCTCAAATTAGCACACCCTTTCCTTATACCCCCACACCCCTCCCTTTTCTTCACCCTCCAGGGTTTCTTTCACTGTTACATTTACCCTATTAGTCCCAATCCGGGATTTTCCAGGATTGAATAATTCTCCCCCCCCCCCCCCAAGTCCTGATCCGGGATTTGCTGGGATTTACACACAGTAGATTTCCATCAAAATGTGACCATCACTAACTGCTACCACATGTCAAAGCTCTATCAGGCCAGAAGGAGAAACCCTGTTGAGTGTCTGGAAATAATGATAGCTGCTGGTATGTACTTAGGAGGAGGAAAAGGCCAGCCAGCATGTGTGCCTGACCTGATTTCGTGACGGAATGCGAAATCTAGTGGCAGTTTGTGTTCAGAGACACAGAATGCAAGAGGGTAAACGAAAGTGTGAAGCTGCCAACTGTAAGTGCAGTCAGTTCCTGCCATAATTAGCAACAGATGGGCTGGGCTGGGATGAAATGGATAGTAGCTGACAGCAGCTGAAAGTAGGGAAAACTAATGGATGGGATGGATAGCAGCTGAGAGTAGCTGGAAATAGGTGGAAACTAATAGATGGAATGGGATTGATAGCAGCTGGAAGTGGGTGGAGACTGATGGATGGGATGGGATTGATAGCAGCTGGAAGTGGGTGGAGACTGATGGATGGGATGGGATTAATAGCAGCTGTAAGTGGGTAGAGACTGATGGATGGGATGGGATTAATAGCAGCTGTAAGTGGGTAGAGACTGATGGATGGGATGGGATTAATAGCAGCTGTAAGTGGGTAGAGACTGATGGATGGGATGGGATTAATAGCAGCTGTAAGTGGGTAGAGACTGATGGATGGGATGGGATTGATAGCAGCTGGAAGTGGGTGGAGACTAATGGATGGGATGGGATTGATAGCAGCTGGAAGTGGGTGGAGACTAATGGATGGGATGGATACCAGCTGGAAGTGGGTGGAGGGAGACTGATGGATGGGATGGATACCAGCTGGAAGTGGGTGGAGGGAGACTGATGGATGGGATGGATACCAGCTGGAAGTGGGTGGAGGGAGACTGATGGATGGGATGGATACCAGCTGGAAGTGGGTGGAGGGAGACTGATGGATGGGATGGATACCAGCTGGAAGTGGGTGGAGGGAGACTTATGGATGGGATGGATAGCAGCTGGAAGTGGTTGGAGGGAGACTTATGGATGGGATGGATAGCAGCTGGAAGTGGGTGGAAGGAGACTTATGGATGGGATGGATAGCAGCTGGAAGTGGGTGGAGGGAGACTTATGGATGGGATGGATAGCAGCTGGAAGTGGGTGGAGGGAGACTTATGGATGGGATGGATAGCAGCTGGAAGTGGGTGGAGACTGATGGATGGGATGGATAGCAGCTGGAAGTGGGTGGAGGGAGACTGATGGATGGGATGGATAGCAGCTGGAAGTGGGTGGAGGGAGACTGATGGATGGGATGGATAGCAGCTGGAAGTGGGTGGAGGGAGACTGATGGATGGGATGGATAGCAGCTGGAAGTGGGTGGAGGGAGACTTATGGATGGGATGGATAGCAGCTGGAAGTGGGTGGAGGGAGACTTATGGATGGGATGGATAGCAGCTGGAAGTGGGTGGAGGGAGACTTATGGATGGGATGGATAGCAGCTGGAAGTGGGTGGAGGGAGACTTATGGATGGGATGGATAGCAGCTGGAAGTGGGTGGAGGGAGACTTATGGATGGGATGGATAGCAGCTGGAAGTGGGTGGAGGGAGACTTATGGATGGGATGGATAGCAGCTGAGAATAGCTACAGTGGGGAAAACTGACCACCCTGACCTACCTGTACTTCGTGAAGGGTCAGCTCTGTCCGACTCAAAAGCACCGCCCCTGACCCCCCACCCCCTCCTCCCTTCCCACCGATGGAGGTTCCGCCGTTGCTGTCTCGACGACCTCGCACTTGGGAGCGCCCGTAGAAGCGCGTCAGCAGACTCTGCCGGAGTGCCTCCCCCTGCCACACAGATCAAAACCGGGATGAATCTTAGAACTTTGGCACCGCTGTACACCTCAGTGTGGGTGAACAGCTTTAAACACATGTTAATGGGGACTTGATAAGTAAGGAAATAAGTATCCAAGACATCAATGAGTTTTATGCTTCAAATCATCATGACTGTTTTTAGCTATCCTTGTTTATAACCTACAGGAATTTCCCTTATGTTTTAAAGAATGATATGAAGTCTTTGTATTTTTGTATGTATGATCATCATGAATTTTCTCCCTAATTGTTTTTAACAACCTGTCAAAAATATGCAGAAAATTTACTTACTTTTTTCAGGTAAATGCAATGATCATGTAAAAAAAAAAAAAAAAAAAATCATCACCAGAATGTCTCAGGGAAACACTTTCAAGATATCTCACCCAAAAAAAAAAAAAAAAAAGCACAATGCTGTTAAATCCTTTTTTTTTTTTTTAAAAGCTCGCTTAAAACAATGACATCAAAATAAAACAAAATTCTATATTTGCGTATATTCCTCTATGAAAACAAAATACAACTCCAAAATAAGAACAATGATAAATATAACATGATATAGCAGCTGACCTTAATAAGTACAGAGAAAAATGACTGCACACCAAGTACCGGAATAACTCCAATAAATGAATAAATCATCTACAGAAGTAGATCAATTCTTACACAGACTGAAAAACAGACGGAGATACATCTGAATAAATCAATGGATAGGTGAAAGAAACAACAAGAAAACAGGGGGAAAAAACAGAGAGAAAAGAAAAGAAATACAAAAGATGTAAAAAAAAAAAAAAAAAACCCAACAAATCTTCAATCATTTAAACTTCTTCTTCTTCATCAAACACTCGGACAGCAACTATTGTTGTCTGTCAAATGGGAGAAAGTGCATTGCTCTGCCACTAAGCACCTGACAAGTCAGGCCTGTCACATCCAACTTCAGCATAATCCTTTAAACAAAACTGGCACAGCAACTTTCAAATATCACATCAATCCAAAAACTATATTCACAGTCACACAAGTTCCATGGACCAAAAGCTTTTGTCAGTATATGATGGAAGGTAAGTGCCTAGGCCTACATCAAAATGCTGTTATATATTGTAATGTTATGTTGAGATTCGTCTTCAGCAATGACCAATTCTTAACACAACAACCTGCACTCTCCTTGTCTTCAGCAATGACCACTTCTTAACACAACAACCTGCACTCTCCTTGCCTTCAGCAATGACCACTTCTTAACACAAACAACCTGCACTCTCCTTGCCTTCAGCAATGACCGTTTCTTAACACAACAACCTGCACTTTCCTTGCCTTCAGCAATGACCAATTCTTAACACAACAACCTGCACTCTCCTTGCCTTCAGCAATGACCGTTTCTTAACACAACAACCTGCACTCTCCTTGCCTTCAGCAATGACCGTTTCTTAACACAACAACCTGCACTCTCCTTGCCTTCAGCAATGACCGTTTCTTAACACAACAACCTGCACTCTCCTTGCCTTCAGCAATGACCAATTCTTAACACAACAACCTGCACTCTCCTTGCCTTCAGCAATGACCGTTTCTTAACACAACAACCTGCACTCTCCTTGCCTTCAGCAATGACCGTTTCTTAACACAACAACCTGCACTCTCCTTGCCTTCAGCAATGACCAATTCTTAACACAACAACCTGCACTCTCCTTGCCTTCAGCAATGACCGTTTCTTAACACAACAACCTGCACTCTCCTTGCCTTCAGCAATGACCGTTTCTTAACACAACAACCTGCACTCTCCTTGCCTTCAGCAATGACCGTTTCTTAACACAACAACCTGCACTCTCCTTGCCTTCAGCAATGACCAATTCTTAACACAACAACCTGCACTCTCCTTGCCTTCAGCAATGACCGTTTCTTAACACAACAACCTGCACTCTCCTTGCCTTCAGCAATGACCGTTTCTTAACACAACAACCTGCACTCTCCTTGCCTTCAGCAATGACCGTTTCTTAACACAACAACCTGCACTCTCCTTGCCTTCAGCAATGACCGTTTCTTAACACAACAACCTGCACTCTCCTTGCCTTCAGCAATGACCGTTTCTTAACACAACAACCTGCACTCTCCTTGCCTTCAGCAATGACCACTTCCTAACACAACAACCTGCACTCTCCTTGCCTTCAGCAATGACCACTTCTTAACACAACAACCTGCACTCTCCTTGCATTCAGCAATGACCGTTTCTTAACACAACAACCTGCACTCTCCTTGTCTTCAGCAATGACCGTTTCTTAACACAACAACCTGCACTCTCCTTGTCTTCAGCAATGACCGTTTCTTAACACAACAACCTGCACTCTCCTTGTCTTCAGCAATGACCACTTCTTAACACAACAACCTGCACTCTCCTTGTCTTCAGCAATGACCACTTCTTAACACAACAACCTGCACTCTCCTTTAAAAAAAAATCCTCTGAAGTCCGAACATGGCTGCCTATATGGCGAGGAACTTGAAACTTGAATTAGTAGGCACCCATCAGTCTTGGAAGACTATGGAGTTGCGCTCTAGCCTTTAAAGCGCAAAGCCTGGGTAAGTAAGTATGGAGGGCAAGCTGTTACCCATGCAGCAGACCCCCCTTCTTCTCCACGCCCCTGGAATGATCCATTGGAAAGGCAATGACCAATACGAATGGTTCCAGTACCGTCGCAGGAGCCACCAGAACGTTGCCATATACAGCCCCGAGCCACCCTGGGACTCCAACTCCCCGATTTTTCCTCAGGGATGGTGTCTAAACATGACACCTGTGTGCATGCTGGTTTTTTATAATTTTGTCATCCGTTCCTACCGGAACACAATGGCCTGCTCTTCCAAAAGGCAGAACGGGGTTTTAACGTGTACGCAAGATGTTCTGCGTGCGTTCGCACATGGGGCCTCGGTTTATAATCTCATCCGAATGACTTTGACACTCAGTTTGACGAAACTTGAATACAGTCATCATACACACAGCCTTCTCATCTGCTGTGCATTTACAGTCTCACACTGATTCCCTGGTGGGATGAGTGAGTCAGAGTGCATAATTATTGAGGGTGACCCATAGGGTGTTGAAATGGGAACACACAACAACAACAGCAAACATAATAGAAGTTAATGCTTTCCAATAGTAAAGATGCTTCACATACATAACATTGCTTTTTCTGTGGTGATCGGCAATGGCAAATATTTCACAGCTGACACCAGCCAGCAGATTGACTTTAGATCTCAATGCAGTTGTGACACTCATGTACACACATATGTGCACATTAACACACATAACACACGCACATACACCAAACACACCCACACACACCCACACACACCCACACACACACACACACACACACACACACGCACGCACAGTTAAATACTGGCAAAAAAACTATCACACAAAAACACTACAACAATACACATGAATAGTAAAAAAGCAAATTGCCTTGTCAAATACTAACTGGAACAAAACAATAATGAAATAAGATGACATTCACGATACTGACTAGAGGCAAACTGGTTTAAGTAGCGCAATGTTAACTACCTTCAACCACGCACATTTTGCTGCAGATACACACAAAAAAGGCTGCAAAAATATTGTAATGAACATGCAAACATGGATATATCACTACTGATAACAGATTATGACAACATATCAGGTTGTACCAGCATGAATGCGCGCGCATGTGTGTGTGTGTGTGTGTGTGTGTGTGTGTGCGTGTGTGCGTGTGTGTGTGTGTGTGTGTGTGTGTGTGTGTGTGTGTGTGTGTGTGTGTGTGTGTGTGTGTGTGTGCAAGTGTTGCGTGCGAGCGTGCATGCGTTCGTGTGTGTGTGTGTGTGCGCATGAGCACATCTGCCTGGATGTGTGCGCATTATGAATGAGATTAAAAACAACTCAAAATAACTCATGCGATATCACATCAAACGAAACACCAAACTGGGGTAAATCTAACGAATGGATAATTTTCACAGATACTCATATAAAAGCAGAAAGCACTTCCAAGCATGCCAACATTTTTTTTTTTTTTCAATTTTGATTATAGACACCACAACAATGAAAATATCACAAAAACTACACTACTCAATTTTCCAATATAAAATCTTTGACAAGATACACCACCGATACATTTCAAAATTGCTAACTGAAAATTTTTTTTTTAAACGCACTACAGATACTACAGAATTGCTGCTTCCACATGATAAAACAATTTAGCAGAGTCAGTTCTTCCTCAGCGCACTAGCTGTTGAGCTACGCAGAAGCGTTCTAGCTTAAAAACTGGCTGAGAAAACAGAAAGAAGAGTGGAGGTACCAGTAATGACATGTACGTCAAGTGTTACTTGACGATTAAAAAAAAAAAATCAGAAGAATGTAGCTGCTCCCTGTTCATCTTGTTCTTCAAGCTAAACGTTTGAGAATTATAGATAAGAATCTGATTGGGGGGTACTTTTCCTTTTTATTCAGAACATTTCAAACAGTTGTCAACGAATCTTACACACACACACACACACACACATACACACACACACACACACACACACACAACACACAACACACCACACAGACAGACACACACACACACACACACACACAACACACACACACACACACACACACACACACACACACACACACACACACACACACTTGCATGTAGGTTTGCATGTGTGTGCATGTATATGGAATTCCTAAGCACACTCACATAATATATTGATGCCAGAATGCATAAAAAGACACACACACACACAAACAGATAATTACGCACATGCTTATATACCTTTAATGGCTGATGGTTATTGGAAAAAAGCTAATAATGAAAAAGCTGCTGGGATTGTGGAATAGTTATGGCAGTAGCAAGAAGGCGAACAAGTTATCAATACGGAAAAATCTCATCATGTGTTATCAAACACAGATCACAACAAAAACTTCACTCTTTTTCATCCTCCTCCTCATTTCTTTTACATATAATTTTATCTCTTCTCTTTCTTTCCCCGTTTTCCTCTTCATATCAAATCTACATAACTCTAAACATTCTCATTATCCTCATTATTTCATTTTCATTATTGATGAATCAAGGGTATCTACTTTCCCCTCCTTTTTCTTCATGCTTTCATCCTACTCTAAAAAAAAAAAAAAAAAAAAAATTAAATACACATAAAAACAAAAACAGAAAGTGAAAGATGCAAAAACTGCTCACCAAAAAAAAAAGTTGTTAAAACAACAGTGACTCAACTATAACTGTTTACTCTATGACCATGAAAATCAAAACGAACAAAGACGAAATGAAAAAAAAAAAAAAAAAAAGAGAGAGAGAGAACACAAAATGCACACACATGATTCATGAGAAAAATGCAACACAACAATTCTACACACAAAAAACAGACTAAACGAACAAACAGAAGACAAGAGTGACGCAGAGAGAAAGAGAGATTCAAAAAGGGGGACAATGGCTGCAAAGAAGATGAGAAAGGGTAACAGAAGGAAATGGTTACGACACAATGTCTTACCCTCCGGTGATCTTCAAGTTCTTTTTTACTAAGCGTCTTAATGTCCACCTTAGCAAGCATGACAGACAAGGACACAGTAGCGATGAATCAAGATGTATGGGGGGGGGGGGGGGGGGGGGGGGGTATGAGGGGAAATCCACCACAGAACATTTGACACTTCTCTCTCTTTTTATTTTTTTCTTTTCCTTCTTCATCTCCTCCTTTTCTTCCACGACAGAGCATTTGACACTTCTCTTTTTTCTTTCCTTTTTCTTCTTCTTCTCCTCCTCTTCATTTTTTTTCTTCTTGTTCACCTCTATTTCTTCTTCTTCCCCTCCTTCCCCTCCTCCTCGCTCTAATTCTTACTTTCTCTCGACCTCCTTGTATTTCATATCCCTTCTTCTCTTCCTTCTTTTTCCTTTTTTTTCTCCTATGTTCTTCTTTCAAGAATACACCCAATCTATATAAAAAAAAAAATTTTTAAAGAAATTTACAAGGAACCTTCAAAAGTAACCTTCGGGGGGGGTGGATTCTTGCATGTATGAACACAACCACCCCCTCCCCACCCCCTCTCCCTATCCTCATAAAGCAAGTCATACTTCATCTTTGAGGTGCTTCTGAGAATTTTTTTTCAGAGGGCAGGTGAATGGACTTTGGCAGTAAAAAATCTATTGGAAAAAAGAAAACAACAAACCAAAAAAAAAAACCCAACCCCTAAAACAAACACCTAAATAAAAATTTAAAAAAAGAGAGAGAGAGAGAGAGAGAAGTTCAAGACGAACGGTGCACAACAGAAAAAAGACCTTTAGTAAAAAGCTTTATTTTTCTTTAATCCGCAAAAAATCCCCACAATTCCACAAAATTCCATAAAAAGAGAAAAGAAATTGAAAAAAAACAAAAAAGAACTTGCATGAAAAAGGCCTTTTATGTATGTGTGTGTGTGTGTGTGTGCATGCCTTGATTTTCAAGAAGAAAAAATATGAAAGTCATAAATCTACACAAAATGAAAAGCAATCCATCATGTAGGGATATCTGCTCAACAAGGCTGAACACCTCCCCCCCCACCCCTCTGGAGTTAACATTAATACTGACTCCATTCCCACAAAAATTTCTCCAGATTAAACTTTGAACTGAAGCCCAGGTGCAAATGCACTTAGCACATTTTGCTAAAACCCTATCCCTTTAACATCAAAGAGGATGCCAGCTATGTCCAGTGGGATGAATGACACGAACATACCCAGCATGCACCCTGCCACATGCTGGGGGATGGGCTCCACCAGCTCTAACATGCCAATGGCACACTTCCTGAGAAGTTCAGAGCAGTGCCCCAATGAGACTCTTCTAGGAGTTAAACCGAAAAACCAATCAGAAGTTAGAATTCTCCATGAAAACTTCCAGGAAGACAACTACTCATGCACTACACAAATTTTGAATTATGTAGAAACATTTTTTTTTTTTTTAGCTCATGCTAACACTTGCCTCTTCATCAAAAACCTTTTGGAAATAAAATGTTAAAATTATTGGAATTGCCAACAGACAAAAAATGGGAAAGGAAAGAATCACAGACCACACTTGGGATATGTTTTCAAATCTTATTTTTCTTTTTATTTTGATTCTACACACTTTTCTTCTGGTGTTCACCAACCAATTTTTTTTACTGTTTGGATACATATTTTATACATGTTTATATAAGTCATATCATTCTCTTTTTATCATACCATCACCTAATCATCTCATTATCTTACCGTCACAATATCTCTGCAAAGTTCCATCCATAGACAACACTTTTCTACTTTTGATTGTCAAGTCATTTTTTTAGTCTCAAAGGCCATTTATTAGAATTAGGCCAAGGAAAACTGAAGGAGGGGGAAAAGACTGATGAAATATGACATATGGGAATGGTAGAGAAATTCCTAGTATGAATCAAATGGCTTCAGCAAACTCCTGACTTTAATTCTTCTGCCTAATTGTAGTCTGATTGCTGGTCTTTCAGATGCCACATTTTAAGTCTTTTACGCAGCATGCAACTTAGCATAGGTTAAAAAAAAATCTTTTTTTAATCACAGCAATCACAGAAAATGTCCTATTACATTAATTTGCCAGTCACCAAAAAAACAAAAAAGAAGATGACAGAAGTCCAAAAACATGGTAGTTTTGGGAAGCCAGCAGAGAGGGGAAAAAGAAAAAGAAAAAAAAAAAGAAAGACAGAAAAAAACTAGGCAGCATCTTGTGATATGGCATTCTTGAATTCACCTCACAGTCACAAGCTGTTTAGAGGGAAACAAGAGTTTATTAATTTCTTGTTTTTTTAAGCAGAAGCAAACTGTAAGCCGAGAAAGACTCGTCTCTTGTCTGTTTATGACAAAATTTCATGCTTACACTTGCCTGCTCCTGAAGCCCCTAAAATACACCAAGATGAAATAATACAAAAAAGAGAAAAGACAAAAAAAAGGAGAAATGAAAACATGAGTTACAAAATAGAATGAATTGCGGAGTGATGTCTGAGACAATTATTTTACCAACAAGTGCAATGTTCCTATTTCAAGCAGGGGGAAAAAAATCACAATACCTACAAATTCAGTTGTTTTAGATAACTAACTCAATCAACAGATTTTTTTTCAACCACACTAAAAAAAAAAAAATTTTTAAAACCCCAAGGGATTGGTAGGGAAAAAACACCCAGTTTAAAAATCAGTATTTTATTGATATTATTTATATTCTCCAAGAATCATCTGTTTTACAAGACCCAAGGGCATGAAAAGAGAGTGAACAAAACAGGGCCCCACTATGTGTTAACAAATAAAGGAAACAGATCAATGCTGACTGCTCTATTCATTCCTTCCAATTTACAGCCTAGCCCACACTAGGGGCCACCTCTGGGCTGTCAACTTGTTGAAATACAATGTTATTTGAAAACCAGGACCTATATACAAATTAAAATCTCAAGACTTAAACACCAACCAACCACTCATGAAACGAAAGACCCTTTATGACACTTTTTTTTTTAAAGTGAGATGATCCTATATCTTAATTTCTTTCAAGATACAGAATTACTAACAAATGGGACATAGCAAAACAAGGGTGGGGTTTTTTTTCCAGGAATTTGCAATAAAATGATTTTCTCTTGTATTATGTATGCTTTGACAATTTAGCACCATAATAGTTGGCTCTAATGTGTGAAAGAAAAACAGACAAATGATGCCTCTTTCAATGATGCTGAATGTGACACAGTTGAGATATTGAAATGAAAAGTTCCCAAGAAAAATGTATGCAAAATCATGTTCATCATACTTTCTCTGAGTTAACTGCCCATTGTATTTGGTCATTACTTGTGCCTACTGCTCTAGAAAGTTATCAATAACATCGTATACTCAGACAAGTCCAATTTTGATGCTTTTTTTCAATATTTCTTTTGTCTTTGTTTTCTTTTCATAGATACAGGCATAGAAAATGGAATTAATACTCAATCACATGTATAAAATAAGGAAGAAAAAGAAGTGAAAAAAAAAAAATCTCTTTATAAATATTTGACTTTGATCCACAATAAAAGCAAACATTACATTGTACACTAATTCATGATATACATATATGCAACATCTTTATCCTTGATATATAAAAACTATCACCTCTGCAAGGGATTCATTACATAAACAACAGTCACTTGGCATATAAGAGAATACATAATAACACATGTGCAAAAGCGCAAGTGTGTACAAAATTATAATGCTTCAAAAATCATCAGTGCATACACAGAAAAATCATTTATAATGATCAATGATATGAATATATCCAGTGACATTTATGAGTAATAACAAAATACTTTCATGTTTTTATACTGATATACATTAAAGATCAAATTTTAAAAAATATCAGTTTACTACACTCACTATCTTTAGACATCAGTTCCATAAACCAGTTTCCAAACACCTCTTGCATATAATTTAACTGAAATGGAATCCAAAAAAAAAAATTTTTTTTAAATTAACCCAAACAAACAAACAAGAAGGGGAAAAAAAGAGAAATGATTACGTTCTCTGACTTCTGACAACGATAGGCACACAAACTGTCCCTTTAAATATTAATTTATATTTTATCACTATTTCTCATACTTTTTTAAAAATATGAAACCCGTTGGAGAATACATCCCAGTTAAAGTGACCCATGTCATATTCTTTTCTTTATATAATTTGAAGACTTTCAACTTTGCCTTTTACTTTACAAATTTGTACACTCACATAACTTTCTACAAACTTGACTTTTCAATCTTGCAAGTAAATTTGAACCATATTTTTCAACCTCACAATTTTCAAGAGTTTTTTTATTAATGTCTTAAGACTTCAAACATTTTCAACCCTGCTTTTCCACTATTTTCCCCCCCACAATTTACAAACCCCTACAATGATCTCAGGCCCGTGAAATACACTTTGAATCATCACACCACACAAACATTTTCCCAACTTTTGTCTCTTAGTTCCTAAAAAGTGCTTTAATCCTGTCACTTTTCGATGTTCAGATTTTCTCTGGGTTTATAATTCATAAACAAAATCCGTTTTCCACCCTTTTCCTCTTAGTTCTATAATTCTTTAATTCCCGGGCAAAACCTAAAAAATTCTAAAATT
>CM060332.1:19912986-19931461 GCA_030674155.1 Stramonita haemastoma
GAAAACATGCCAGTGTCTTTTGTGTTCTACCCAGCCAAGGACTCTGGCACTTTTTAAAATTTAAAAATGTTCTGTAGAATTGATGTAACCCTTTTTTTTTCCAATTGTGGCGCTCCACCACGAAATGAGTCGCTTAGCACATAACCCACTTTCCCGTTAGGAGCCATTAAAGGCAGGTTGGGTCAAGTTGGGGGACGGATAGCCTAGTGGTCAGAACATTGCGCTGGCAATTTGAAGACCCGGGTTCGATTCCGGTCGAGGAGATTTTTCTCCTGGAGTTAACATCCATACTGACTCCACTCTCCCCAAAGTCCTTCGGATGAGACTTTAAACCGAGGCCCCGTGTGCGAACGCACGCAGAACATCTTGCACACACGTTAAATCCTGTTCCGCTTTTCGTAAGAGTAGGCCATCGTGTGCCGGTGGGAACAGATGACAAGATTTACAAAACTGCATACACACGGGGACCGGATGAAAAAAAGCACATGATTGCTTATTCTGTTATCCTCGATATAAAAGAATATAAAAGAATAAAAAAATAATAAAAAGTTGGCAATTTTGAGATTTTGATTGATTATTAAAGTATAGCCATTATTCTACCTTATATTGAAATATCAAATCATAATTTTGTTTCCTTTTGCCTTTAAATGTGTTTTTAAAAATACCCAAGCCCTCATTCTGACCACCTATTAGGATGCTAAACTTGTCAATTTCTCATTTTGTCATTTCCTGCAGTCTAGCATTTCAACTAGCAAGAACTTTTCCTAGAATTGTCCGATATTCAATCTGTTTTTTGTATTGTGTAGCCATTTTATATTGCAGTTTGATAACATGTGAATAACTAAAATTTGACCTCTGGTGCAATGCGTCTCATTATGTGGTGGAGCGTCACAATTATGCATTCATGACAGTTTTATCACTATTATTTCTCTTGTTGTTTTCATTTTTATTGAAGATGTGGCTATTTCTGTTATGGTTGATGTGTTCTGGAGGTAACGCACCGATCTGAGAAGTGAAGAGTCACAGGTTTGATCCCTGTTTAAAGCTAGACTTCAGGTGGTGGTATGGGTACTTACTACTAGTCTTTGGATGAGATGATAAATAGAGGTCCCGAGTGACACACACATTTGGCACTTGTAAAACAACCCATGGCAACAAGATAGTTGTCTCTGGCTACTTTCTGTGGGGAAAAGCCATTCTTGTAGAGAACAAAAAAAATCTCACAGACAGGAAAAATAAAATAATTATAATGGGTGATGCTGTTCTTGTTGTGTAACACACTCTCTTCAGGGAGAATGGCTTAAGAGAAATCTGCTGTGAGTGAAACCAGTATACAATGCGACTGCTATTGTCATTATAAAGAAAGAAAGAGAGAGAGAGAAGAGAGAGAGAGAGAGAGAGAGAGAGAGAGAGAGAGAGAGAGAGAGAGAGAGAGAGACAGAGAGAGAGAGAGAGAGAGAGAGAGACAGAGAGAGAGAGAGACAAGGCAAGGCAAGGCAAGGCAAAGTTCTTTTATTCGAGGATAATAGATAAGCACTCATGTGCTTTTTTACATCCAGTCCCCGCCCCTTTCAGGGATAACATCAAGATAAAAAGACAGCCTCAACTAAAACAAGAACAATTATAATGATCCAATTACCAAGAGCAAACCACACCAAGTATCAAACAACAGGTAAGAAATAAGACATAGATACAATATTAAGGTAATGTTATAAAAAAGGCACTCATTCAGAAACGAAAATAAGAAGTAAGAATCAATGATGATTTTGATTTGAATAATAAACAAGCAAACAAACAAACAAAGAAACAAAAAAACAACAACAACAAAACTTGAAAAAGCCAAAAACAAAAAAAACACAAAAAACAACAAAACAAAACAAAACAAAAACAAACAAACAAAAAACAAAACAAAAAAAAGGCGCAATGATTATAGATCAAACATGAGAATATGATGAGGTTAGATGACTGAAAACATCAATCCACCACCATCTATCATCAAAATATGTCCCATAAAACATAAGATTTTGATAAAGGGTGAGAAAGAGCAACAACAACAGGTAAGAAATAAGACAGAGATACAATATTAAGGTAATGTTATAAAAAGGCACTCATTCAGAAACGAAAATATGAAGTAAGAATCAATGAAGAATTTGATTTGAGTACAAAAAACCAAACAAAAACCAATCAAAGCAAAAAAAACAAACAAAAAAAAAGGCGCAATAATTAAAGAGCAAGCATGAGAATATGATGAGGTTAAATGACTGAAACCATCAATCCCGCCATCTATTATCAAAATAAGTCCCATAAAGCACAGTTTTTGAACAAAAAACCCCCCAACTCACACTCACACACACACACACACACACACACACACACACACACACACACACACACACACACACACACACACCTCTCACTTAGTCTTATGATTATAGTCATAAGATCATCATAATCTGAGAGAAGTGAGGAGGGAGAGGGCAGATAGTTTGAGAGGGGAGAAGTGTGGTTTGTTATTTTTGGTTCATCAAGTAGATTAGAAGGTGATTTTTTAAGGTTGTTAATGATTGATGCTGTTTAATTGAGTCAGGGAGGGAGTTCCATAGCGTAGGGCCTGAATATAGTAAGCTAGTTTTGAACAAGTCTATTCTTGGGATTGGGACACTTGGCTTTACCGTATTTCTGGAATGATTCATTGGGAATTTGTCTTTTAAGGATGTGGGGACATTTCCTGTCAGTATCTTAAACATCATGATGCCTTTGTTATATTTTAGTCTTTGGTGTAGGGGAAGGATATTTAACTGAGTATAATCCCCTTCTAGCAAGGTTGTTTTCTTCACAGAGAGAGAGAGAGAAGAGAGAGAGAGAGAGAGAGAGAGAGAGAGAGAGAGAGAGAGAGAGAGAGAGAGAGAGAAAGAAAGTAGTCTTTTTGTGCAGATGTATTGTAGTATTCAATGGAATATCTTAACATTCAACGATGTATAGTCTTTTTGCGCAGATGTAGTGTAGTATTCATTGGAATATCTTAACATTCAACAATGTATAGGTCTTTTTGCACAGATGCACTGTAGTATTCATTGGAGTATCTTAACATTCAACGACAGTCTTTTTGCACAGATGTACTGTAGTATTCATTGGAATATCTTAACATTCAACGATGTATAGGTCTTTTTGCACAGATGTAGTGTAGTATTCATTGGAGTATCTTAACATTCAACGACAGTCTTTTTGCACAGATGTAGTGTAGTATTCATTGGAATATCTTAACATTCAACGACAGTCTTTTTGCACAGATGTACTGTAGTATTCATTGGAGTATCTTAACATTCAACGACAGTCTTTTTGCACAGATGTAGTGTAGTATTCATTGGAATATCTTAACATTCAACGATGTATAGGTCTTTTTGCACAGATGTAGTGTAGTACTCATTGGAATATCTTAACATTCAACAATGTATAGGTCTTTTTGCACAGATGCACTGTAGTATTCATTGGAGTATCTTAACATTCAATGACAGTCTTTTTGCACAGATGTACTGTAGTATTCATTGAAATATCTTAACATTCAACGACAGTCTTTTTGCACAGATGCACTGTAGTATTCATTGGAGTATCTTAACATTCAATGACAGTCTTTTTGCACAGATGTACTGTAGTATTCATTGAAATATCTTAACATTCAACGACAGTCTTTTTGCACAGATGCACTGTAGTATTCATTGGAGTATCTTAACATTCAATGACAGTCTTTTTGCACAGATGTACTGTAGTATTCATTGAAATATCTTAACATTCAACGACAGTCTTTTTGCACAGATGCACTGTAGTATTCATTGAAATATCTTAACATTCAACGACAGTCTTTTTGCGCAGATGTAGTGTAGTATTCATTGGAATATCTTAACATTCAACGATGTATAGGTCCTTTTGCGCAGATGTAGTGTAGTACTCATTGGAATATCTTAACATTCAACGATGTCCCTAAGGGAGCAGTTGACCTGAACCAAAGTGGGTATTCTCCTGCAGGTGGCTGTGCCAAAATCAAAGAAGACAAGGAGGCGTTTGCCATCGTGCCTGTGTCGGCCCAAGAGGTCAGGGACCTGGATTTTGCCAACGACGCTGCCAAGGTCCTGACTGACATCGCCAACAAGCTGGAAAGATCCGCCATCACACAGAACGAGAGGAGGTAACTGCTTTAGTCACCGTAGAAAGACGCTTTAGAAAAAAAAAAAAAAAAAAACACCCAACCCCCCCAAACAATTCATTTCTCAGAGTCTAAATTTTGTTGAACAGAAACATGAGAAGCAAAAACTGTGTGTTAGGGTTCACCCAGTGTTTTGTTGAAAAGTTTTCAGAGTTGTAAAAGTCGCTTTTAATTAAAAAAAAAATTAAAAAAAAATTTTTTTTGATCTACAAAGGAGCAGAAAAAGATAAAGTAGTTAGTGTGATCCAAGTTGAGGACTGAAAAATATGGAGCAAGTAATTGGAACATAACAACTCTTAAGAGATTGACAATGTGTTAGTATGTGCAAAACAGATGTATTGATTTGTCTTAAAAGGATTGAAAGTATGTTCAGCCCCCCCCCCCCCCCCCCCCCCCCCCAAAAAAAAAAAAAGATGTTCATAGTACCAAGTAGAATGGGGGAAGTGTTCTGATCTGAATGTTTGTAAAGTTTTTTTTTTTATCATAGTGGTTTTGGTAAAGTAGTAGGGTGTGTTCAACTTCTTGCACTGAAAATTTATTTCTAAGACACATCGCTGCGTCACACACAAAGTGAGGTAGCTCTTTATCCTTAATTTTCTGGCCATGCCTTGCTTGTGAAGTAAATCTGTAGGTTCTTTTTCTCTTTAATCTGAACATTTGGTGATGACAGCTATACTTTTGATGTGGGAGATTGAGAAGAAGAGAGAGGGGAGGGAGGGGAGAGAGAGAGAGGGAGGGAGGGGGGAGAGAGAGAGGGGAGGGAGGGGAGAGAGAGAGAGGGGAGGGAGGGGAGAGAGAGAGAGAGGGAGAGAGAGAGAGAGAGGAGGAGAGCTTGTGTTCGTGCGTGCCTGCGTGCGTGCATGTGAGAGAGAGTGAGTGAGTGAATGAGCGAGCGAGCATGGGTGCGTTCGTGCATGCGTACATGCGCGCGCGCGCGTGTGTGTGTGTGTGTGTGTGTGTGTGTGTGTGTGTGTGTGTGTGTGTGGTGTGTGTGTGTGTGTGTGTGTGTGTGTTTTGAGTGTGTGCGTGTGTGTGTGTGTGCGTGTGTGTGTGTGTGTGTGTGTGTGTGTGTGTGTGTGTGTGTGTGTGTGGTGTGTGTGTGTATGTGTGTGTGTGTATGTGTGAGAGAGAGAGAGAGAGAGATAGAGAGAGAGAGAGAGAGAGAGAGAGAGAGAGAGAGAGAGAGAGAGAGAGAGAGAGAGAGATGCCTACAGATAAAAGAAGATGTATATTTAGGAAAATCAAGATATCGCACATGTAGATATTTGTCATACTGTCTCTGTTTTCTTTTCTTTTAGCATAAATATGTGAGTACTTGGCATTTACTTTTTCTCCTTGTAAACCGGTTTGGGATGTTGGAAATACTAAATCCATGATCATTTTATCGTTATCAACATTGCTAACACCTTTTTTTTATATTGTGCTAGCCTATGTAAATATTTATTCAATATATTAAGAAATTCAGATAAAAGGTTACTGGCCTCACAGAAAACCCACCCATATCCCAGGTATTTCAAAGTTGTAGTATTATATTCTTCTTCATCTTCAACTCTGTTGGGAATCTTTGGGTCACCACAAAGAAATTATATTTGAGAAATGTTGTTAGCAATAGCATAAACAATTGGAAATATATTCTTTGAAATGGTTGATGGATGTTGTAACTGGGTGGTTAAGGCCATTTGACTCCAATCCCATGGGTCCTTGAAGTCAGGGGTTTGATTCTTGGTAGTGGCATCTGGTGAATTAAGTGTGGAGATTCTTACAATCATCCAGGTTAACTTCAAGCACAGACCTGCCAGTGCCTTAACTCCTTTCAGCTTTATACACATGTAGAGGATTAGATATGCACGTTGAATATTCTGGAATTCATGTCAGTATTTCACTTCCCCAAAAGTCCTTTGGATGAAACTATAAGTGGAGGCAATGTAGGTGAATGCATGCAGAGCATCTTGTGCACATGTAAGAATGCATTCCACCTTTCGGAAGCGTAGGCCATTTCGAGCCAGCAGGAATGGATTCATGACAATATATAGAACACATGCACACAGGTGTCCTGCTAAGACACCATCCCCCAAATCAGAGCACATCTACGTACCTAAATGGTGGATAAAAACAGCTGCGTATGCAAAAGTCTCATCATTGGTGAACTTTGGAGCTCTAGCCAAGGACCCCCCACTCAAAATGATGTCAGTATTCAGTGGGTTGCAAAAACCGAACATACCTAGCATGGACTCTGTAAAAAAAAAAAAATCTCTGCTGTGGAAGTGGGAATGTGTCAGCTGAGGCCAGCAGGCAGACCTCCTGCAGAGTTACAAGCACAGGAGAAGACAGAACACTTATCGCATTTCACCCATCTAGGGAATGCAGAGAGGAGAGAAGATATCTAAGAAATTTTTTTAGCAGCAGGAAAGGTTTTTTGTTTGTTTTGTTTGTTTTGCACCTTTGTTCTAAGCTAGTTGAAAAGATGTTGTCATTGAGCAAATAACTGGTAAGAATAACCACAAAGAGACTATGCTGTGTTTTCATTTGATCTTTCTTTGGTAGCAGATTTCTAATGTATACTTTTTGTTTGTTTGCATGTAATCTTAGATTCACCATGGAAACCATACTTTCATGATACATCATTCCTCTCCACTGTATTCATTTGATAGATGAGCATGGTAATGTGTATCACAATGTGTACGTTTATTGACATTTCTGTGGCAGTAAATGATTAACCCAGATTGTGGCTGTGGCAACAGTCTGTATGGTGAAGGGAAAGCATACTACTAACTGCATGCCTGAAGTACAGAAGAAAGAAGTGTAACCAACGGAAAGGGCGAGCAGTGCTGATCCATCATAACCGTCAAAAGGCTCACCCAATGATTTTTGTCACTTTTAAAATGAACTTCCCAAAGTCTGGCTGCAGCTTCCTGAATTAATGGTCGGCAAAAACAATCATGTACACAAAAATCTGACCATTGTGAAACCTTGGAGCACTAGCCGAGGAACGGAGAAAAAAATCTGAACAAACTTCAGTCTGCTGCAGCTGTCTGAAAAATGTTCCGGACTAAAATGTGAAAAGCCAGAAAAACTTCCTATGCTATGTAAGAAAGAAGAAAAAAAAAGAAAAAGAAACTGAAAAGGGCTCTGCTAACTAATAAAGTCTTATTCTGTACTTTAAAAAATGGGCTGAGGAATCAATCGATAATTTAGAACCAAAGCACTGATGCAAATTTGTATCAGAACTAACTTCTGGGTGAAAACTTTTATCGATAATTTGAAACCGCGAGATTGCAATCATTTTTTGTTTCCGTATCTTCTTATATTGATGAATCAGAGCCCTGTTGAAATGAGAATGCAACAATAAAATGTTGCACATCCATGCAGTGTTGCTGGAGTTTCCTTTCCGTCTTTTCTTCTGTGCTTCATGGGCTTTGCAGTCACAGGCATGGTAAATCTGTTGAAAAGGTTCATTTCCAGGATGGTGACCAAGCTCATCTCCGAGGTCATCTGCTTCCTCCTCGGCATTGACCCCGGCCAGTCCAGCGACCGTGACCTCATGGAAGTAGAGGATCATGGGAAGACTGATCGGGAGCGGCAGAAGCTGATTCGAGAGCAGAATATTTTGAAACAGGTTTGTTGGCTGTGTGCATCAAGAATTTTTTGTAAAATTTATTTTCAAGCGAAAAAAAAAGTTGTGTAGTTTCTTGACTCTGAATAAAGTTTAGAATTTGACTGATATTATAGCCAAGTGGTTAAGAGCATTGAACTTCAATCTCATGGGTCTATGACTTCATCGTTTTAAATCTTGGCAGCATCTGGTGAGTTTTTAAGATCTTTTGGGTCAACTTTAAGTGTAGACCTGCCAGTGCCTTATTTACCTTGTGTTTATACACATGCAGAAGATCAAATATGCATGTTAAAGATCCTGTAATTCATGTCAGCTGTGTTATGTCATGTGAGTTATGGAAACAAGAACATACCTAGGCATGGTACCTCTCCGCAAATGAGAAAATAGGAAGATACCAAGCATATACCCCATGCTTCACCAACACTTTTAAACATCAGCCTCTGTGGCTGGCTCATCTACAAGCATTACGATCTGAAACGAAAGATGTGTGTGTGTGTGCGTGTGTGCATGCTTGTGTGTATGTGTGTGTGTGTGTGTGTGTGTTTGTGTGTGTGTGTGTGTGTGTGTGTGTGTGTGTGTGTGTGTGTGTGTGTTGTGTGTGTTGTGTGTGTGTGTGTGTGTGTGTGTGTGTGTGTGTGTGTGTGTGTGTGTGTGTGTGTGTGTGTGTGTGTGTGCGCGTGCGTGTGTGTGTTTTTTGTGTGTGTGTGGTGTGTGTGTGTGCTGTGTGTGTGTTGTGTGTGTGTGTGTGTGTGTGTGCTGTGTGTGTGTGTGTGTGTGTGTGTGTGTGTGTGTGTGTGTGTGTGTGTGTGTGTGTGTGTACTTGCATGTTTGTGTGCTTGTGTGCATGCATGCTTGTGTGTGTGTGCGTGCTTGTGCGCGTTTGTGTGTGTGTGTGAGTGTGTGTGCGTGTGTGCATGCTTGTGGGTGTGCTTGCATGCTTGTGTGTGTGTGTGTGCATGCATGCGTGCATGTGTGTGCGCGCGCATATGTGTGTGAGCAGGTGTTCAAGATTCTGCAGGCCCCGTTCAAGGAGAGTGTGGGGATGAAGATGGAGGAACTGTCTGACCAGCGGCACGGCCCCTTTCGCTACATCTGCCGCCTCTGCTACAAGCTGCTCAAGCTGTCCTTCAAAAGCTACAGGAAAAACCAGGTAGGGAGGAGGATTTGTGTACAGTGGGGCAGGACAGAGGAGTGGAGAGGAGTGGAGAGAGTGGGGGTTTGTTGTGAGAGAAGTTGGGTATGTGTGTGTGTGTGTTCGTGTGTGTGTGTGTGTGTGTGTTTGTGTGTGTGTGTGTGTGTGTGTGTGTGTGTGTTTGTGTGTGTGTATGTGTGTGTGTGTGTGTGTGTGTGTGTGTGTGTGTTTGTGTGTGTGTTTGTGCGTGTGTGTGAAGTCAAGTCAAGTCAAAATTTTATTTCCAGATGGTACATTGAGTAAGCAATAAATTTGCTTTGTGTGTGTGTGTGTGTGTTGTGTGTGTGTGTGTGTGCGTGTGTACATGCGTGCGTGCGTGTGTGTGTGTAAAGTCAAGTCAAGTCAAAATTTTATTACCAGATGGTACATTGAGTAAGCAGTAAATTTGCTTGTGTGTGTGTGTGTGTGTGCGTGTGTATGTGCGTGCGTGCGTGTGTGTGTGTAAAGTCAAGTCAAGTCAAAATTTTATTACCAGATGGTACATTGAGTAAGCAGTAAATTTGCTTATGTGTGTGTGTGTGTGTGTGTGTGTGTGTGTGTGTGTGTGTGTGTGTGTGTTTGTGTGTGTGTGAAGTCAAGTCAAGTCAAGTCAAAATTTTATTTCCAGATGGTTCATTGAGTAAGTAATAAATTAACTTTTTTGTTTGTTTTTGTGTGTGTGTGTGCGCGTGTGTGCGTGCGTGCACAAAATCTTACCTTTTGGGAACCACGGAGCTCTACTATGACTCTTTATTTTAAAGATGGTGGGCACAGATGACCAAATTTACAAAACTGCATACACACGAGGACTGGATGTAAAAAAAAAAGCACCTGAATGCTTATTCCATTGTCCTCGATATAAAAGAATACACACAAAAAAAAGATGAAACTTTTTTCTAAGGGATGCTTTCCCTGTACTGCATACACACAGGGGCTGGATGTGAAAAAAGCACATGAATGCTTGTTCCATTATCCTTGATATAAATCAATAAATAAATTAAAAGATGAAACTTTTTTCTAAGGGACACTTTCCCTGTGTTTCAGGAATACGTGGCTCAGAAGCTGCCCTTCATGCAGCAGCAGATTGGCTGTGATGTAGGGGCAGAGGACACCATCACTGCTCTGCTGCACAACAACCGAAAGCTGCTGGAGAAACACATCACAGAGTCGGAGATCGAGACCTTTGTCAGCCTGGTGCGAGAGAAGAAAGAGTCCAGGTGAGAAGGAGAAGGGCATAGCTATGAGAATGTTGTTGGGTGTTCCCCAGCTTAACACCCTGGGGGTCATTTAGAATATGTGGGCTCATTGACTAAAAAAAAAAATAAATTTTTTTTTTTTTTTTTTAAATTTTGGGGGGGGGGGGGGGGGGAGCTCATTGACTCACTCATTCCGCCTGGGAATCACTGTGAAATTGAAACTACACACTGGATGAGAAGTTTGCATGTATGACTTTATTTTTGGAGTACCTTGCCTTATAGGGTGCTATGCTTTTGATTTCAGAGGATATTTTTTTCCTTTGAAAGGAGAGAGAGTTCAGGTTGTTATCCCAGGAGCCTGTCATGGCTGAAAACAATGTCCATATACTTGATATTTTAAAGCAGAACAACAGTTTGATGTAGTTCTTGGCATTTAGCTTACATCGGTAACTGATAAAGCTTTTAGCTTTCGACAGGATAAAACTTAAGACATGAAAAGTACAGGTGAGTAACTGCTTAAGTCCAGATGAAAAGTCCAGGAGAGTAACTGATAACTTTTGGCTTTGACCATGATAAAACTTAAGATCTGAAAAGTGTATCCATCAGTTGAAAACCACTCCCCCCCCCCCCCCAATTTTTTTGTTTGTTTTGTTTTGCTGATTGGATGTATTTTCTTTGTATTTATGTAGCCTTTATTATTATTATTATTATTATTATTATTATTGTTATTATTATTATTATTATTATCATCATCATCATCATCATCATCATTATTATTATTATTATTATTATTATTATTATACATGGTAATAATAATAATAATAATAATAATAATAATAATAATAATAATAATAATAATAATAATAATAAAAAAAATATTATTATTATTATTATTATTATTATTATTATTATACATGATAATAATAATAATGTTATTATTATTATTATTATTATTTATCATCATCATCATCATCATCATCATCATCATCATCATCATTATTATTATCATCATCATTATCATTATCATTGTGTTGTTTCAGGTTTCTGGACTACCTGTCTGACCTGTGCGTCTGCAGCAAGGTGGCCATCCCCATCACACAGGAGCTGATCTGCAAGTGTCTGCTGAGTGACAAGAACGCCGACATTCTCATAGAAACCAGGTATGTGCCGCTTCAAGGAGTCTTGTCTTCCCTTCCTCCTTGTCTTGTCTCTTTTTTTTTCCCTTTGTATTTATGCAGCCTTTTAAAGTTTATAGAAACGTTGATTAACTTCTTTAGTGCTATAATCCTTTTTTTTGGAGAAGATTCCACAATCAGAAGTAAAAACATGTATCTTGTTGTTACTCATTATTTAACAGGTTAACCCTCTTTAGTCCTGACTCTGGATTTGCCTGGATTTACACACAGTAGTTTTCCATCACGCAGTGACCTTCACCAATTGCTATCACATGCTGAAGCCCTATCAGGCCAGAGGCACAGAGCCTGTGGTGAGAGTCTGGAAGTAATTATAGCTGCTGGTATGTACTTGGAAGGAAGGAAAGGCGAGCGAGCATGTGTGCCTGACCTGATTTTGTGATGGAATGCAAAATCTAGGGGCAATCTGTATTCAGAGAATCCGAATGCAAGAGGGGTTAAGGGACAAACGTGTACCTGGGAACATGGTTGATCTAATGGCATGATTAGTTTCCCTTCAGTTGAATTGTTACGTAGAAAGCTTTGAAGCATGTTGTAGCCAGGTGTATGGCATGTCATTTTGTCACGTCTCCAATGAGTTAAGGTGGAAACAATTGTCACAAACAGGGTCAACAGGGCACAAATCCAGCATAAATCAGTCCAGGGCCCTGTGCTGAAATAAGCGTTCCCTTTTCTTTTATTGCCGCCGCTGTAGTCTAGTGGTTAGGGCGTTGGACTCGTAATCTAAAGGTTGCGGGTTCGATCCCAGCTTTCGGCTATGGCGTTGTGCCCTTGGAAAAGGCTCTTGACGGTTATTTTCTCACCCCACCCAGGTGTAAAAGGGGTACCAACCTTGTGTTGGGGGTTAACCCTGCGATAGACTGGCGTCCTATCCAGGGGGGAGTCTATGACTCTCAGTCGCTTAACGCCACAGAAACCGGATAAGCACCGGCCTGATGAGCCTTATTGGCTCGGGACATACTTTAACTTTTTTTTCTTTTACTAAGTGCGGCCAGTTCCTGCTATAATTAGCACCAGCTGGGCTGGGATGGAATGGATAGCAGAGCAACTGTAAGTGAGGAAAAACTGATGGATGGGATGGACTGGATAGCAAGTAGCTGAAAGTGGGGGGGGGGGACTAATGGATGGGATGGACTGGATAGCAGCTGAGAGCAACTGTAAGTGAGGAAAAACTAATGGATGGGATGGACTGGATAGCAGCTGACAGCAGCTTGAAAGTGACGGGGAGGGGGGAACACTTATTTTATTTTATTTATTTTATACCACTTTATATCACAGCTGATTTCTCTGCATGAAATTCGGGCTGCTCTCCCCGGGGAGAGCGCGTAGCCACAAGTGCAGCGCCTACCCATTATTTATTTTTTTTCCCTCAGGGATGGTGTCTAAGCACGACACCTGTGTGCATGCTGGTTTTTTTATTTATTTTGTCATCCACTCCTACCAGCACATGATGGCCTGCTCTTCCAAAAGACAGCTGATAGCTGCAAGGGTTTCTTCTCTGAAGATTTGCTGCTACCCACCTCTCCCCCCAAAAAAAGTTTCTTTTCCTCTTCTTCCCTGTCCAGTCTCTAAAAAAAAATCTAAACCCAGTGTATGTGTATGACACGAAGACGGTATGGTGGGTGCCCCTCAGGCTGGTGAGGACTCAGGTGGAGATGGAGATGGCGGTGGACAATGCGGACGGTCAGCCCATGGACCAGATCATCACGGTGGAGGAGGACGAGGAGGTGATGCTGCTGTGGGACAACGGCCACAACCAGAAGGGCATCCGAGAACTGGCCATGGCCGCCGCAGAGAGCATCAAGGAGGACAAGGAGATCATGCAGTACTACAGGTCAGAAGGGGGAGAGAGAAGGAGAGGTGTTTGTGGGGGTGAGGGGGTTGGGGTGGGGGTTGGGGTGGGGGGGGGGGGGAGGGGGGGAGTGTGGGTGGGGGTGTGTGGGTGAGGGGGTGTGGGGGGTGTGGGTGAGGGGGTGTGGGGGTGAGTGTGGGGGGTGGGTGTGGGTGTGGGGGTGGGGGTGGGGTGAGTGTGGTGGGTGTGGAGGTGAGTGAGGGTGGGTGTGGGTGTGTGGTGGGTGGGGGGTGAATGTGGGGTGAATGTGGGGTGTGTGTTGAATACTTGAGTGCTATGTATATCTTGTGTTTCATGTGTGTGTGTGTGTGTGTGTGTGTGTGTGTGTGTGTGTGTGTGTGTGTGTGTGTGTGTGTGTTTGTGTGTGTGTGGTAGCATGTTTGAATACTTGAGTGCTATGTATGTCTTGTACTTAACATATATTTTGTGTGTGTGTGTGTGTGTGTGTGTGTGTGTGTGTTTGATTTTAAAAGTTTAGGGAGATTTGGGAGGAGGTTGGGGTTCCCAGGATGTAATTGGCTGAAGAGATTCATGATGGAGCAGATTGCTAGTGAGAATGACTGTGAGACCTGCCTGACAGTATTTTTGTGTTGCTCATTGGTAGAGTTTTTTTTCCATTGGTAGAGTTAGGTAACCTGTAATTTTTTTGTATCTATAATATAATGTTTTGGTGTGTGCACATGCATGCATGCGTGTGTGTGCACGTGCGTGTGTGTGCCTATGTGTGACTGTCTGTATGTATGTGTGTGTGCAGACACCAGCTGGACTTGTTTTCCAACATGTGTCTGGATCGACAGTACCTGGCCATCAACAGACTGTCTCCTCAACTGGACGTCGACCTCATCCTCAAGTCAGTGTTATCGCTGTAACGGCTCCTCTTGTGGTGTGATTGGTAGTGGTGCCTGTACTGTCATCAGGGTGCAGGACAGCTTAGTGGTTAGAGCCTTGCAATCTTGCCTGGGTTCCAGCCACCAGAGGTGCCGGTTTAAGGGGCTTTTCCCCTGGAGTTCACTGGAGTACCTTGGAGTAACTTCAGTACTGACTCCACTCCTCCTGAAGTCCTTTGGATGAGGCTATAAACTGAGGCCCTGTGTGTGAATGAGCTCAGAACATCTTGCGCACGAGCTAATAACCTGGTCTGCTTTTTGGCAGAGTAGGCCATTTTTGTGCTGGTAAGAATGGATGACACAACTTAAAAATGCATGCACGCATGTGTTCTGTTTTATACACTGTTTCCTGACATGGCAATGTGGCGACCTTAATGGTGGGTAAAAGTGGTTGCATGCGCAAAATTGGTGATCCTTTCAGCTCTAGCCAAGGACAAAAAAGAAGAAAAAAATTTCATCAAAATGTCTTTATTTTCTTTCTCAGAATTTCTGAAAAATACTTCAGATATCTGTATCTCTTAGGCCATGATGTTTTGTTAAAGGATCATAGCACCAAAGTTCTCTCCTTTTTCCTTCAATCTATTCAGCATATTATGCATGTCTCAAATGTTCCAAGTACTCCAAGTACTTTAAAAATACTCTGTGTGGTCCATCTTAAATTTTTGTTTTGTTTCTGCATGTTTTGACAGTTTGTGTGCATTCTTTGAAATACAGTGAAGTTATTACGGGTATTTGTAGTTTTGATTTCTGGTACAAAAAGAATGAAAAATATGCAGAAAATCATAAGCTTACAGTGCCAAAAGACAATTACTGGCCCAGGCCAAAAGCTTTGTCAGTTCCTGATTTAACCTTCTCTGTCTCGATCCGGGATTTGCCGGGATTGAATAATTACCCCCCCTAAGTCCTGATCTGGGATTTGCCGGGATATACACACAGTAGATATCCATCACGCTGTGACCATCACTAATTGCTACCACATGCCAAAGCTCTATCAGGCAAGAGGTAGGAACCCTGCTGAGAGTCTGGAAGTAATTATAGCTGCTGGTGTGTACATAGGAGGAGGAAAAGGCAAGCGAGTATGTGTGCCTGACCCGATTTCGTGATGGAATGCGAAATCTAGGGGCAGTTTGTGTATAGAGAGTCTGAATGCAAGAGGGTTAAGCAAAGTGCCAAGGCCCACAATAGAATGTTGTTATGCTTGGCAATGTTATGATGAGATTGTCTTCAGTTATGGCAATCATTTAGCATGACACAATCTGTAGTTTCTGTTTAGGGAGAAAAAATCTTTTGCAGTCATAGAAGGGCTGCCTATATGGCAAGGTATTTGAAAACAATCCTACAGGCAAACTTCTCATCCAGTGTGTACTTACAGTCTCACTGCGATTCCCAGTTGGGATGAGTGAAACAGAGTGCATATTCTGGGTGAATCACACAGTGTTAAGCTAGGGAATGCCTGAGAACAACAAAGATGATAACAGAGATTGTGAAACACACCATTACCCATGAAATATGTAGTGAAACCCATGAATTCCCATAAAATCTTGTGAAACACATCAATTTCCTTGAAATCTTGTGAAACACATCAATTCCCTTGAAATCTAGTGAAACACAAAAAATTTCTTGAAATCTTGTGAAACACATCATTTCCCCTGAAATGTGACCAGGACTGTACAGGTGACTGGGTTACAGGTGCATGGCTGACGAGTCCTTACCCCCTGACCTTCGGGCCTCCTTTTGCCGGCTGATGCTGCACATGCACGTGGATCGTGACCCCCAGGAGCAGGTCAAACCCGTGAAATACGCTCGTCTGTGGTCGGAGATCCCCACAGAGATCTGCATCAAGGAGTGAGTGTATGCTGCTCTCAGTGGTGTGGGTATTGCAGGCATGCCTCCTGTTCTGGGTAGATGCTGTTTTAGGTCAGAGCACTGACTCTCCCCAAATGACCAAGTGGATGGGTGACCATTTGCACTCCTTGGCTTCAGAGCAGTCCCCCAGTTCACCCAGCTGTAAATGGATACCTGCCCTCTTTAGGGTCAGGGAAGGTAAAGCAGAGAGGGAGAGGAGATGGGCGCTGCCCTCACTATGTTGGCCCCTGGAGAGCTGAGGTCTCTGATGCCTTGCTCCTCTACGACCACATAGGTTTTGGGACACCTTTACCTTTACCTTTACTTATGTTCTGGAGGGACCATATCTGTTCTGGGAAAAAGTGTTATTTTTGGACTGAGTGATTTGTGAGTCTGTTTTGTCAATGTGACTGTGTGCAGTAAGATGAAACGTGTGAAATCTACCAGAAGGTGATGCAACAAAGAAATAACACCCCAATAAAATAAATAAAACCCAATCAATCAAATCAGACAGACAGACAGACAGATAGACAGACCAGACCAGACCAGACCAGACCAGACCAGACCAGACCAGACCAGACCAGACAGACAGTATTTGAAGTTTTTTTAATGGGTTTAATGGTTTTTTCTCAGTTGCATGCAGATAACAGAGGACCATTTTTTTTCCCTGTATTGTTGGGTTTTTTTTTTTTTGGTGCTTCATATGTCATCTAGTAATTAACATTGATGTTCTTTTTCTCCAAATTTTGTACCTATTTTTTCCCTATTTCAATCAACATATATCTCTTCAATGTTATCACTGATGAATAAAGTGGTGCACTGTTATGCATTATCTGTGTTGAAGTCACGAATCTCACATCAGCAAAGTGCCGGACAAGGAGATGTTACAGAACATAGTAATCTTCTGTGTTTATCAGTGATGATTATTTATTTATTCTTTTATATTGAGGATAATGGAATAAGCACCAGTGTGCTTTTTTACATCCAGTCCCCGTGTGTGTATGCAGTTTTGTAAATCTTCTCATCAGTTCCCAATGGCACACAATGGCCTACTCTTACAAAAAGCGGAACAGGATTTAATGTGTGCAACATGTTCTGCATGCGTTTGCACACACGGCGTCAGTTTATAGTCTCATCCGAAGGACTTTAGGGAGAGCTGAGTCAGCACTGATGTTTAATTCCATGGGAAAAATCCCCTTGAACGGGAATTGAACCCGGGTCGTCAAATTGTGAACACAATGTTCTGATGAACCAGTATATTCTGGCTGTGTTGCAGTTACGAATCTCACATCATCAAAGTGGCAGTTAAGGAGATCTATGTTAAAGAATATAGTAGTCTTCTGTGTTATCAGTGATGGTTGAATTAATGCAGCATTATATTCTGCCTGTGTTGCAGTTACGAATCTCACATAAGCAGGGGACAAGGAGATGTCAAAGAACATAGTAGTCGTCTGTGTTACCAGTGATGATGGGACAGATCATATTCTGGCTGTGTTGCAGTTACGAATCTCACATCAGCAAGGTTCCGGAGAAGGAGAAGGTGAAGAACAAGTTTGCCCAGACCATGGCCTTTGTGGAGGATTACCTGTGCAACATCGTCAACAAGGCCTGGGCTGAGAAAGAACAGAACACCCTCACATACCAGGTGTGTAAGTGTGTGTGTGTGTGTGTGTGTGTGTGTGTGTGTGTGTGTGTGTGTGTGTGTGTGTGTGTGTGTGTGTGTGTGCATGTGTGTGTGTGCGTGCCTGCGTGCGTGCCTGCATGCATATAGCTGTGTTAGATTGCTCATGAAATGTGTGGTTTAGGTGGACCAAAGCACATGAGTAATATATATCGGTATGTTCTCATTTTTTTTTTAAATCGCAAAATATATCACTTTAAAACAAATTTTGGGAAACCATTTTTTCAATCAGTCATCAGCAGATAGAAAATCAAAGGAAACAACTGACAGGAGTTAAACAAAATTTAGAACGTTATTTGGAGACACCAGGACGTGACCCAGCCCAGTAGACCCCCAGGTAAAACTGTGGGGACTGGCAGGGCCACTTCAGCAGACTGCAGGCATCGCCATCCAGACAGAACTAAAAATTAACCTCTTAACTGCCCAGTGCAAGTGCACCCTATATGCCAGGGAATATAATTCCTACGTACCACTGGCTATGTTCATGTCCCTAGTACTCAGAAATTACAGTGTTAATAATCCTGATATTCTGCCAAATGACAGTATATATATATATATATATATAATATATATATATATATATATATATATATATATATATATATATATATATATATATATATTGTAGATTGCTTTCAGGCAAGCTGAAAGTAGTTAGCATGCTATTTCACCACAAAAATATGTCAAAACTTATTTTTTTTAAAAAGATGGAAACACACTTTCTTCATCCCCACTGTCATTCTGAGTACCCCCCATCTCAATAGCGTTACACATAAGTTGAGGCAAAATCTTGGTCATTCTTTTCATCTTCACAATCTCCAGAATCATACGAGATT
>CM060332.1:19931561-19949061 GCA_030674155.1 Stramonita haemastoma
ATGTGCACTCAACACATTGATCATGAAAGATTTTGAGAGGCAGGCATGAGACACAGACACAGATACAAAACTGGAGGGGGGGGGGGCGGGGAGGGGGAAAGGAAGTTGGAGAAGAGAGAGGAGGGAGGAGACACACACACACACACAGAGATAGAGAGGGAGGGGTACAGAGAGAGAGAGAGAGAGAGAGAAGAGAGAGAGAGAGAGAGAGAGAGAGAGAGAAGAGAGAGAGAGAGAGAGAGAGAGAGAGAGAGAGAGAGAGGAGAGGGAGGGAGGGAGGGAGGAGGGAGGGAGAGAGAGACAGAGAGAGACCGACAGAGACACAGACAGAGACAGAGTGAGGAAGAGAGAGAGGGAGAGACAGAGAGAGGGAGAGACAGGGACAGAAAAAAGGGAGGGAGGGCAGAGGAAGAGAGAGAGAAAGACACAGAGAGAGAGAGAGAGAGAGAGAGAGAGAGAGAGAGAGAGAGAGAGAGAGAGAGAGACAGAGACAGAGACAGAGACAGAGACAGAGACAGACAGAGAGACAGAGACAGAGAGACAGACAGAGACAGAGAGGAAGAGACAAAGAGCCATCCATTCCCGAGAATACCTATAGGTTGTACTACGCATCTACTGAGAGGAATATTGTTTACATGAAGATACTTGAACAAAACTACTCTATGATATACAGCTTTGAATGATGTACCATTTTTGAATCAATGTTGCTTAAAAGAAAAAAGGTTTTTAAATTATATATAGAAAGACTATAAAAAAAAAAACCAACTATCAGCTCCACTTGACCCCCCCCCCCCCCCCCCCTCTCTCTCTCTCTCTCTTGCGCGTGCACGCACGTGCACGCACGTGTGCATGCATGCACACACACACACACACACACACACACACACATAAACACACACACACACACACACACACACACACACACACACCACACACACACACAACACACACACTATGACTACTCAGCCCCAGATCTAACTGGTTGAAAAGATTTTTTGTTGTTGTTAATCAATTTTAACCGCACTATCAAAGAATGAGAACACATGTGAAAAACTCAAATAAATGATAATATGGTCAGAACAAAAATCATTTGTAAAAATAGCAACAATATTCTGCAATATAAAAAAAGAAAAAGTGAGATAACAACTGCAATGATTAAAAAACAAACGCTTATCAGTTGACCTTATTTAAATTATTTCTTCTTACAATAAGCTATAAACTGTTGCATATTTGTTGGACAGTGTGTGTGTGTGTGTGTGTGTGTGTGTGTGTGTGTGTGTGTTGTGTGTGTGTGTGTGTGTGTGTGTGTGTGTGTGTGTGTGTGTGTGTGCATACGTGCGTGCGTGCGTGCGTGCATACGTGCGTGCGTGCGTGCGTGTGTGTGTGCTTGTATTAAAGAGTGAGTGAGTAAGTGAGAGGTAGGGATGTGTGTGTTGTGTGTGTGTGTGTGTGTGTGTGTGTGTGTGTGTGTGTGTGTGTGTGTGTATGTGTGTGTGTGTGTCTGTTTGTGTGTCTGTTTGTGTGTGCTTATGAGCATGTAACCTGTGTGAGTACATGCATGATAAAAGCACAAATTAATGAAAAAGACTCCAAACTTGAAACTATAAAAGTCCTCTATTAAAGTTCATACCAAGATAACAAAAAAATATGTATTAAATTGTATATTCAAAAACTCATCTATCAAATTTCATACTCAAACAAACATGTATGAAATTTTATACTCAAACAAAAATCTCGCACAGAGATCTATTAAAGCAATAATTTTTTTTTTCTTATCCCATTTTAAAAAAAAAAAAAAAAATTTTAATATGACAATGTCTTAGAGACCTCAGAGAGCATATAACAATGTAGTACAGTAGTGAACTAGATAATGTCTGGTGAAAGATCCTTTCATGAAGGAGATGTCCTGATACAAACTGAAAAATGAATACATATGAAATTAACAACACCCCTCCCGCCCCCTAAAAAAAAACCACTACAAAAAACAAAAACTCAACAACAAAAACTTTAAACAAACAAACAACAAACAAACAAAACTTCAACCTTCTCTCAGATTTACTTTCAGATTTTTATCATGATCTCTATCAAGAAGGTGGGGAGGATAAGTGTGTGTGTGGTGAGGGGGGGGGGGGGGGGGGGAGGGTGGAAGGGGTTGATTTTTTATATATGGGGGTGCAGGGTTTTTGGTGTTGGTTTTATTTTTTTGGGGGGTGGGGGGGATAAGTATAGTGGAGAAAAGGTTACAAGGAAGAAAGAAACTTTCATAGGTGTGTGTGTGTGTGTGTGTGTGTGTGTGTGTGTGTGTGTGTGTGTGTGTGTGTGTGTGTGTGTGTGTGGCTGTGGCTGTGGCTGTGGCTGTATTTATGTGTGTATGTATGTATGTATGTATGTATGTATGTATGTATGTATGTATGTATGTATGTATGTATGTATGTATGTATGTATGTATGTATGTATGTATGTATGTATGTGCATGTGTGTATGTGTGTGTGTCTCTGTGTCTCTGTGTCTCTGTGTCTCTGTGTGTCTGTATGTATATGTGTATATATGTGTGTGTATGTGTGTATATGTGTGGAAACAAAGGGAGGAATAGACATGAGGAAATTCCCAGCACAGAATTTCTAGAAGGTGGGGATGATATTTATACTGACAACCCCTCGGCATTCCCACAGAGGGTACTTTCAATTTAACCTGAAAGCTTACTTTGACTTTGGCTTCAATCTAATCAAACCAATTTGCAGGTTTATGACATACACTACTTTTAACAGAATGAATAGAAAAGATTGGTGCATCTTTAACCATTCAAAATCAATGACCGTGTTACAGACTGACACATATTCAGCCCAGAAAACTTTTTAAAAAGAGGATCAATAAATTTATCCTAATCAATCTAAAACAGATTATGAAAGACAGAATCATTACAGGACAGAAAACACCCCCACCCCCAAAAAAACAACAACAAAAACAACAACACAAATTTAGTTGATGTTGACCTCAATGCTGTAGCTGGTTGGTAGCTAGCTAGCATCATACACCAGAACAATCACCACCTAAAATAACTACTACAAAACAAGATGGCTTTGCAGGGCTACTACTGTCTGGTGGCCTCTTGGCAGCCTGGTACTGATAGTTTCTTTTAACCCTGTTAGTCCTGAACCGGGATTTGCAGGAGTTGAATCATTTGCCACCCCCCCCCCCTAAATCGTGAACCAGGATTTGCCGGAATTTACACACAGTAGATTTCCATCAGGCAGTGACCCTCACTAATTGCTACCACATGTCAAAGCTCTACCAGGCCAGAGGTACAAATCCTGCTGAGAGTTTGGAAGTAATTATAGCTGCTGGTATGTACTTATAGGAGGAGGAAAAGATGAGTGAGCATGAGTACCTGACCTGATTTCATGATGGAATGCAAAATCTAGGGGGCAGTTTGTGTTCAGAGAATCCGAATGTAAGAGGGTTTAAGGCTATTATGGATCAGGAGTATGGGAAAGAAATCCAATCTGATCACGGCATATATAGCCCTGCCAACCATGACAGCCATTTCTCCTGTTCCGCAGCTAGAGTTGTGAGGTTCACCAAGGGTGAGATTTTGTGTTTGCGACTGCTTTTGCCCATCATCAAGGTAGCCAGCCATATTCAGACTTCAGTGATGAAAGCCGAAAGAGAAGTGCTTGAATAGTGAGAGGTATTCCTTCCATGGTGAAATTGTGTTGATAGGAATGAGAGTAAGAGTAATGAGATAATTATAAAAGATGAGACAGTAGAAAGAAAGAAAGAAAGAGAGAGAGAGAGAGAGAGAGAGAGAGAGAGAGAGAGAGAGAGAGAGAGGAAGAGAGAGAGAGAGAGAGAGGAGAGAGGGGAGAGAGAGAGAGAAGAAAGAAAGAAAAAGAAAGAAAGAAAGAAAGAAAGAAAGAAAGAAAGAAAAAAGACAGAAAGGAAAGAAGAAGGAAAGAAAGCAAAGAAGATAAAACAAAGAATATTGAGAAAAACAGATACTGAAGAAGATGAAGAAAATGATCAGAGAAAGAAAACAGGATGCTAATTGGACAGACTGATGAACCCAAACTAAACCAAATACACCAAACACTATCAAGATCAGATGTACAAACTAGTGTAGTGTACAGAAGAGTGAGAATCTTTGAGGAAAAAATAACATACACTGAAATTTCTCCTGAGCATAGCAGAATACTCTTACATCAGAACTACGGAAGTGAGAGAAAGGAAGGAAGGAAGGATGGATGGATGGATGGATGGATTGGATGGATTGGATGGATTGGAAGGATGGATGGATGGATGGATGGATGGATGGATGGATGGATGGATGGATGGATGGATGATGGATGGATGGATTGGACGGATGGCTGGATTGGATGGATGGATTGGATGGATGGGTGGATGGATGGCTGGATTGGATGGATGGATTGGATGGGTGGGTGGATTGGATGGCTGGATTGGATGGATGGCTGGATTGGATGGATGGATTGGATGGATGGATGGGTGGGTGGATGGATGGATGGAAGGATTGGATGGATGGATTGGATGGAAGGATGGATGGATGGATTGGATGGATGGATTGGATGGATGGATTGGACGGATGGCTGGATTGGATGCTGGATTGGATGGATGGCTGGATTGGATGGATGGATTGGATGGATGGATGGATTGGATGGATGGATGGATGGATGGATTGGATGGATGGATGGATGGGTGGGTGGATGGATGGAAGGATTGGATGGATGGAAGGATGGATGAATTGGATGGATGGATGGATGGATGGATGGATGGATGGATGGATGGATGGATGGATGCCATCATGGGGAGAGAGAGGGAGAGAGAGAGAGAGAGAATGAGAGAGAGAGAGAGACAGAGAGAGAAAAGGTTACAGAGACAGAGACAGATAGAGAGACAGAGAGACAGAAAGACCGAAACAGAGAGAGACAGACACACAGACAAACAGAAAGTGACAGACGAAAGACGAGACACAAAACAGAGAGAAAAAGGAGAAGAGAGAGAAAGATACAGAAAATCCATCAACATCATCATCAACCAAAAAAAACAAAAAAACACAGCGACAAGAACAGATTAGACAGTTCAAACCTAAAGAGCAGTTGTGTTAGTGGGAGAGAGAGGGGAAAACAGAGAACCAACGTCCAATTACTTGCTCATTCTGCCCTGAGGTGTTTTTCTCCTGAAAGAAAACAACTTACACAATCTTTATATACTTACAGGTTTCTTATCTTATCTTACTGTTCATCTATCTGGAGCAATTTTGTTCAGCTGCAGCCTATTTTTCCATGATATATATATATATATATATATATATATATATATATATATATATATATATATATATATATATATACGTTACAGCACTCATATAAGCATTGCTTGTTGTACTCAATTCATGAATTGGAATACTCACATAGGCATTGCTTGATGTACTCCTTTAATGTATTGGAGCTAGGTTGTTCAAAACTGGAGACATTTTGTTTAACCCAACTTACACCAAAGTAAAGCACAAGAACACCACAGGCATCACCGGTTATGATAAAAACGTCGTATCTCCAATCCAGGCTACATGATATAGGACTGTCACTTACAATGTCACACAGATGTGAAGTATACATGTTACAAACAGTACTTTCCATTAAAGTTGTAAATTACACAAAGAAAATCCAAGAATATGTAATGATTCTAATCTAAAAACAGTGTCAGTTACAGATTCCTTTTTTTTTTCTCTCAGGAATTAAAATAAATGTAAAATCTTGATATTGAAGTTATCAACAGAAACACAAAGAATTTGATACACGCAATACTATGAATGCGCCAACCTGCATATGCATCGACAGAAAGAAGGAATTAACTCCAAAGGAAAGTAGTTGAAGGGCTGTCAAGAGATGTATGTATAAGTTACTAACATTACTTTTTAGAAGTATGATAAATGACATGAAAAGGACCCTAAGAGTAAAAGTAGTTGAAGGGCTGTCAAGAGATGTATAAGTTACTACCATTACTTTTTTAGAAGTATTATAAATGACATGAAAAGGACCCCAAGAGTAAGTATTGATACTATCTAAACACAGTAAGCACATGTTTCTTTTTTTTTTTAATATATATATATATATATATATATATATATATATAGTGAAAGACACTGTGTCCTACCTGAAAGCTGTGAGCGGAATCAAGAGGAATCAAAATGAATACAGAAAACTACAGTCATTATATTTCGAAAATGCCCAATTGTACAGGAGTAAACGATGGGACCTAACTGAGGGTGTGAGGGCTGTCAGTAGGCTGACTGAAGAAGTAGACAGAGGGAAATCAAAAGAATCAAACCTGTAATCCAACCTCCACACACTGACGCTGAAAGAGAACATTTCCCATGAACAAAGAGTTAATGTGGAAAAGGTTGTTGTTGTTGTTGTTGTTGTTGTTGTTGTTGTTGTTGTTGTTGTTGTTGCTGCTGCTGCTGCTGCTGCTGCTGCTGTTGGGCATTCCCAGCTTGACACCCTGGTGGTTACCCATAATATTCACTCTGACTCTGACTCAACACATCCCACCTGGGGGTTTCAGTGTGAGACCATAAGTACACACTGAATGAGAACTTTGCATGTATGACATTTTTTTTTTAAAAACTGCCATATAGGCAGCCATACTCTTGACTTTCAGGGATTTTTTTTTTCCATTTTAAAAAGAGAGTGCTTCTTTTTGCTATGGTAAGAGCTTGTCATGGCTGAAGACAATTTCAGTATAAAATAGTGACATTTTAATGCAGGCCTTAGCACTAAGCTTACATTGATAACTGACACAGATTTTTGTCTGGGAGAACAAATAGCAGATCTCTTTTTTTTCATATAAAAAAAGTGAATCAGTTTAAAATTAAGCTCAATTCACTTCTTTTTTTTTTTTTAATACCACATAGACAGTCAGCAGAAACCAATATTAAATTGTCTCAGCTCCAATAAAAAAAAAAAAGGAAAGAAGAAAAAAACTAAACCAAAGAAATCAACAGCTAATTTTGATAGTTTTTCCTTATTCAAATGAAATAACCCCCCCCCCCCCCCCCCCCCCCTTTCCCACAACAGAGTTCAACTTTTAATTCTCAGGTCTGAGGTTTACAAACAAAATGCACAAAACAAAAACTAGTCCACTTCTTCACTTAAAAAAAAAAAAATTAAGATTGTTTTATAAAAATATTACTACAATTAGGCACAATAGAAAAAATGAAAACAGGCCAAAACAGAAAAAATATATTAGTTTAGTTGCTAACTAGGCAGAAAAGACTTCTACAATTTCAATAAGAACTATCATTTCAATTTTTTTTTTTATCAAAAGGTAAATATCTATTATTTCTAAGATTTCTTTTAAAAGATTGGAATCAGCATTTTCATATTGATAGTACTGTATGATGTAACATGTTAAAAACAAACACACAGTACATACTTAAGTTTGTACGTACACACACAATTTGTACATCTGCACACATCCATTTTATATATATATATATATATATATATATATATATATATATATATATATATATATATATATATATATATATATATCTTGATTTTTCTTTTGAAAAGTATCTTTGAATATTCTTACACATACATATGTATACTCCACAACATACTGTTAACATCCATATATATCTTCTTTTTTTTTTTTTTCAGAAATGTATCCCATGAACTTGATGAACAGAAATCTCTGGATTCACTATGTGTTAGCCACAAGACAGCTTTTACACCATGAACAGGAATGAACACAATGCACATTCAAATGAAGATGAACGATGGCTATCAAACAAAATGAATCTATACACATACAAAAAAAAAATTCTATAATGCAGGAAATAACAAATGGCATGCTTGATTATCTACCAATGAATCTAGGCAATCTTTGAAATGTGTGCATGTGTACAAGTATGTCTGTAAGTGTGTGTGTGTGTGTGTGTGTGTGTGTGTGTGTGTGTGTGTGTGTGTGTGTGTGTGTGTGTGTGTGTTGTGGGTGTGGGTGTGGGTGTAGGTGTGGGTGTGGGTGTGCTCACACATGTGTGTGTGCGTATGCTTGCATGCATGTGTGCATGCATGTATGCATGTGTGTGTGTATGTGTGCATGCATGCGTGCATGTATGCATGTGTGCGTGCATGCGTATGTGTGTATGAGAGTGTGTAACAAATCTAAACAGGAGAGTATGACATACTACTAGGACAAAAATAACACGATGGCAACAAATTTAAAAACAAAATGTACATTCATTCATCTGAAAAAAAAATGATACTACTGCTACAGCTGATCAAGAGATGTGGATATAAAAGATATAGCGTGCATACGCGCGCACACACACACACTCACACACAAAGCATGCACATGCACACACGCATGTGCGCACACACACACACACACACACACACACACACACACACACACACACACACACACACACACACACACACACACACACACACTTAAGAGAGCAATCTTTTCTTACACATGTACAGGCACGATGTTATTTCCCTTAATCAACTTGTTCTCCCCTCCCCCAACCCCTTTCTCTTTCTCTCCCTTTCTCTCTCTCTCTTTATTTCAACACTGAAGACAATACAATCATGGGCACACATACTATTAGGTTACAGGAAATGATGAGAGTATTCTGAATGACAAACAAAAAAAAAGGCCAGAAAAAGGGGAGGGGGCAGTGGGGGGAGGGGGGGGGGCATATCTATTCATCTAATTTTCCTCGTTTGGGGGGGGGGAGGGGGAGAAATAGTGACAACACACATACCATTTTACTTAGATTTTGCAAACTTTATGAAAACATCTTAACTTATGCATCTCAATTTCACAAAACTGGAATGATAACTTTGAGTGCTTTTCCGATATCATCTACGTTCTCTCTCTCTCTTCATTCTTTACTCACTAGTATGGGATGCAAAGTGGATGAGGAAAACAGACACCACCACCCCCACCCCCCCTTGCAAAAAAAAAAAGTGTTACTTCTGCTCACAAATCTCCTTTCTAACCTGCATGCTGGATTACTCACTCCTCTCTCTCTCGAAGAAGAAGAAATAAATGCCAGAGAGAGAGCTGGACACAAGGTCCTCAAAGAAGAAGCCCCCTTCTAGCAAGTCCTTCAGTTCTTTAACCCTTTCTCTGCTATCATATTTTGCTCAGGCACATGCTGGATGAAACAGAGAGAGCCCTTAATCATGACAAACAGCGATTGTCAACTGAGCATTGCTGGCGATGGTTTCTATGACGAAGGCTGTTCGTCAACAGCGCAGTAAAGAGGTTAACTTCTTTTCAAATCTCCCCATCATGCCAAGGTCAGATGCACTGGGCCTGACTTGTCAGTCCCTTGCCGTTACAGTGCAAATCATTTTCACTCATATGACAGACAACAACAGTTGCTGTCTGAGCGTTGGATGAAGAAGAAAAAAAAAGAAGAAATCTCTGCATTATACACACGTTGGTTTTTTTTTTCTGTATTTACCTTTCTTAACAAAGACATGAGATTTAGCGTTATGTATTTATTTGATCTTCCACTGTCATTGGAACTTTTACATAAGCTTTCAGTGATGAACATATGTATGTGTGTGTGTGTGTGTGTGTGTGTGTGTGTGTGTGTGTGTGTGTGTGTGTGTGTGTGTGTGTGTGTGGAGAGAGAGAGAGAGAGAGAGAGAGAGAGAGAGAGAGAGAGAAGAGAGAGAGAGAGAGAGAGAGAGAGAGAGAGAGAGAGAGAGGGAGAGGGAGAGAGAGAAGAGAGATAATGCATGCGAGCGTGCATGTGTGCGAGAGTGCATGCGTGCATGCATGCGTGCGTGCATGTATGCGTGCATGCGTGCGTGCGTGCATGCAGGTGCATCTACTGCTCTTTGGTATGTTGTTTGTTTTAGTTTGTGGTTTGTCCATACAATCAACACTTGTACAAGCAGGAAAAGTGCACTAGCTGAGACTGGCACAGACTGAACTAACTTTTGACATTTGTAGCAAAAGGCCAACTCCCCATTTTTTTAATCTACACTATGGATACATCATACACACACTGAAGGCTTCAGGAGCGTGAAATTCACTATAACGGCGACTATTCTTGCAAGAGAATTCTGCGAAATACACAATACCTCACTTCCACACCCATACACATGGTACACAGCACATCTAATCAGAAATGAGATACTGTGAATGCTGTCTTGTATTTTTCTTTGGGGGGGGGGCTATCTACTTGAAAAAAACAAAAAAAAACCTTCCCCCCTTCCCCAATACCCTCAACCAAACCAAACAACAAAAACAAAAAAAAAGTGAAAACAAACTGAATGCGTAAACAACTGAACAAAACTATCTGCAGTTTACAAACTAAAAGGAAAAAATCTGGCAGTGTGGTAAATCAGATAAACGAACAGGTGCCTCTAGAGGAAAAAAAGAAACAAAAAAACTGTGCAAACTAGGATCCTAATGCTCTGTGCAAGAAGGAATTGGAGCTACAGAGAAAAAGAGAGAGAGAGAGAGAGAGAGAGAGAGAGAGAGAGAGAGAGAGAGAGAGAGAGAGAGAGAGAGAGAGAGAGAGAGAGAAAGAGAGAGATCAGAGACAGAGACACATAACAATACTGATGAGATTATGTATTGGCTAAAATGTATTTTGAAAATACTTGTAGAAATGACTGACACTGCAGGTAGATGAAATACGAATGTATGTTGAAGTTTTGCATTAAACAAATGCACATGTATATTTAAAGAATTCAATTACTAAATGATTCCAATATGCTGAAAACTGACGAAAAAATTTTTTTTCGCTTTCTTCCTGGTTTGGATCACTTACACACACACACACACACACACACACACACACACACACACACACACACGCGCACAGACAAAACGCACGCACAAACACAACCACGCATGCATGCACACACCTACATTTTGTACTTTTCTTCAAAGTTTAGGACAATGGCCTAAATGCAAATAATCAATGTTCAGAAAACTCTATATGTCAGTTCTCCACATCTGCATTAATTTTGGTCTTGTAAAAGCACCCATGACAACAAAAATAGTCATCATTAGAAAAATCCACATAAATTTCTTAACAGTTAAAAACAGAAAAAATACTGACAAAAAACACTAACGGTTGACTTACAAAACAACACATTATGTTATTTATTTATTTATTTATTTATTTTATTCTTTTATATCGAGGATAACAGAATAAGCAACCATGTGCTTTTTTTCATCCGGTCCCCGTGTGTATGCAGTTTTGTAAATATTGTCATCTGTTCCCACCGGCACACGATGGCCTACTCTTACGAAAAGCGGAACAGGATTTAACGTGTGCGCAAGATGTTCTGCGTGCGTTCGCACACGGGGCCTCGGTTTAAAGTCTCATCCGAAGGATGTTATCTAATATCAAGCCTTCATAACAAACCACTGTAACCATACCCTGAAGATCATTCATGCCTTTACTTCATTCGTCATCTTCAAATCTACATATGCATCAGATTTCTTTGTTTAGATAAGTAAAAAAAAATTTTTTTTTAAAAACACACACACACACACACAAAAAAAAAACCACCTACAAATAAACAAACAAACAAAACACAAAAACCACACCAAATAAACAAACAAACAAAACACAAAAACCACACCAAATAAACAAACAAACAAAACACAAAAACCACACCAAATAAACAAACAAACAAAACACAAAAACCACACCAAATAAACAAACAAACAAAACACAAAAACCACACCAAATAAACAAACAAAACAAAATATATTTTAAAAAACCTGTATCATCCACATATCATGCTTTCACTTTATTCATCATCTTCAAATCTACATATATGCATCAGAAATCTTTTGTTTGAATAAATAAAAAAAATAACAAAATAAAACATTACATAAAAACCTGTATCATCCACATAACAGGTCTTAAACACAAACTAATCATTCATGCTCAAATGACCTCTTAGCTATAAAAAATAAATAAATAAATAAAAAGAATCTCTACAAATCCTTTCTGAAACTGTCTTTTCTATCATCATGCATTGAATCCTTACAAACTTAACATCATACACTACACACTCAACACACTGGTGGGGAAGGAAGCTAAAAAATTTTTTTTTTCAATCCACTTCAGAAAACACATCGTAAACCCTGCCACAATGGACTAAAAAAAAAATTATTAACAAAAAAAAAAATGGTATGATGAGGGGGAAAAGGATGGTAGGGACGGAGAAAAATGAATTCGTTCTTACATCATACTCCTTTTCACAGTCATGGAACAAGAGACAAAGAAAGCACAGGTGAAAGGTCAAGGTCATGTAGCACAGCCAACGCAGCAAAGAAACGCTACAGCGAAAGAAAGACTAAGCTTTTCCCCTCTCACAAACCACCACACACACACACACACACAACACACACACACACACACACACACACACACACCACACCACACGCACACGCACACACACACACACACACACACACACACACACACACACACACACACACACACACACACCACACAACATGCACAACACGCACACACACACACACACACACAATCCACACAACACACACCACACACACACACACACACACACACACCACACACACACACACATACACACACACACACAAAGGAACCTTGAAAAAAATATGCCACGAGATCACATGAACCCAGAAATGATTTCAATTTCATAACAACTACCAAAAAAAAAAAAAAATAGGCAAGAGAGAGAATCACTACTCAATACCTCCGAAGCAAACAGATGAGCCTGTGTATTGAAAAACATAACATTGCAGGGATAATAATGATAATACCAAAAAAAACCCCAAAACTGTCGAATACTGGTCATCCTTCCTGAATTCTGTATGTGTTGTATGTTAATATGTATTCCTGGAATTTTACCTTCACATCTGTGTGATGCATCAACTTCACGAATACATGGAATTACACAAACACGCAACAATAGTAGTTAACATCAAACGCATGTCAACAAAATCCCTGTCAAAAACTGATACAGGGAAGCAAACATTATTATAGCATATTAGACCAGTCTTCTATATATATACTTCTTGCTGCCAAGCAGAACATCCATTTAGAAACACACACAGAACTCAGGGCTAGAAATAAGCATCAAGGATAAAGCAATTATCATAATAACATGCAAATTAGGCAGGTCAATATCGATAAAATATATGCAGACGTACAAACGTACTTGAGTAAATGCACATTTAAAACAGAGGCACTAGCACATACATGCAAAACACACACAAAACACACAACACACACACTCACACACACACACACACACACACACACACACACACACACACACACACACACACACACACACACATCGCACACACACACACACACTCACACACACACACTCACATACTACACATATTCTTTCATACACAAAATACACACATAAAACTGAATACAGATACTTTACAGTATTCAGATTAAGCTGAAAAAAATCTTTGAAATTAGGGGCACACAGAGAAAAAAGATACTTACTGCAGAAAATCGAACCTATCGAATAATAATGTCCAAATAAAGGTCGAACAAAGAAAATGGCCAAGAAAATATAGATGAGAGCTGATCTCAAATACACAGACACAACCACACAGACAACAACAAAAAAACCCACACTCAGACAAAAAAGCACAGACAAAACAAAACCCCACACAGACACAAGAACACAGACCAAAAAAAACACACATATACAAACACACATATACACAAACAGAAATACAGACACAAACATGTAGACACAAAAAACACAGACAAAAATATCCACACAGACACAAACACACATACACAAACCCAGATACAAACACAGACACAAACATGTCCACACAAAAACACAGACAAAACACACACACACACCACACACACATGACACAAATGCATCTACACAAACACAGATACAAACACACAAACACAAACATGCAAGCACAAAAACACAAGACAAAAAAACCCAAACAAGACACAAACACACACAAACACAGACACAAGCACACTCTAACAGCGCACAGACATAACTACATACACATTCCAAACATCTGTTTTGTTTTAAAATGAGCAACTAACACAAAACAACAACTTTTTGGGGGTAAAACGTTGCAACAAGACACAAAAAGACTGCTCAAATCTCTTTTTTTGTTAAAAACAGACTTTCAAAGATACAAGAAAAATGTGTATATTATACACATTTATACAAAATTACTGTTCACTTGCAAAATGATAAATCTCCTCTATCATCTATACAACTGATTACATGACTTACTAAAATCGAAGAACTAGAAACAAATTGACAGATTATTTCAAGCAACATTATATATATATATATATATATATATATATATATATATATATATATATATATATATATATATATATATATCCGACAAAAAGTGAAACATTTACACAGATAATCATTTTTAAAAACATGAAATAGCCAGAGTGCAAATAATGGCATGCAAGAAAATAGTCTTTACAGCTAAAACTTTACACATAGATAGAATCGCAACCACAGTCTGAAAAGTTAGCCAAAAGAACAACAAATTTACAAAGTACAAGTTTTGATAGTGAATAGATAGCATGCAAGATAATAGATGAATCAAAAAAGAAAAAAATATATTTATCACTAAAAAATAAAAATCCTCTGATGTCAGTCATCCAACAGAATTGTCAGATTTGGAGGGGGAGGGGGGGGGGGGGGGGAGAAATCTGCTCACACCCACTCCTCTCCCCCAAAGAATCTTTGAAATAATGTAACAAAAAGAAACCAAACCTAAGACCAAATTTCAAAAAAAGATAAAACAAAATAATGGTAGGGATGGGGGAGGGGCAGGGAGTTCCTTTTTTCTTTAGTCACTTTAGAGAGAGATGGGGGGGGGGGGGGGGGGGGGACTTAACTGGAGACAGACTAATTGAATCACATGACATGAAAACTTTTTATATATATATAATTTTTTACAACTTCCAAAAAAATCAATCGACACGCAGAACTCTTGTTTTTTTTTTATTTATTTTAAATTAAAACAAAAACATGTTCACAAGAGGATTCTTATCTTTCAATGACGAAGACACACAACATTTTTTTTTTTAAGGATAAAGGAACACACAACACAACACAACACAAACACAGGATAAACCACAAACTATAAAAAAAAAATCACAGGAAAACATACAATACCACACACATCATTTCAAATCAAACACACACAACAACAACAAACCCAGAAAGGGACAGAAGATTTGAACCAGGAACCATCAGAGCCAGGAACCCCTGGCTCTAAGGTGAAGCCCCCAAGGTGTGGTGCTTGCTCTCGCTCTCTCTCTCTCTGATTTTTACAGTTTGTGGTTTATCCTGTGTTTGTGATGTGTTGTGCTACTTTATCCTGAAAAAAAAATGTTGTGTGTCCCTTTCTCTCTCTCTCTCTCTCTCTCTCTCTCTCTCTCTCTCTCTCTCTCTCTCTCTCTCTCCCTCCCTCCCTCTCTGTCTCTCTGTGTCTCTCTCTGTCTCTCTGTGTGTCTCTCTCACCTGCAGGTTGGTGCTCTGGTCGGAGAAGGGGGAGCTGAAGAAAGTGGTAATGATGCTCATCACTGTGTCTGTCACGTAATTCTCCAGCTGAACGTCCGCATGCTTGCGATCCGTCGTCGAGTTGCACACCTGCACACAGGGGGGGACAGGGTAGCCTAGTGGTCAGAACATTGCGCTGGCAATTTGACGATCCAGGTTCGATTCCCAGTCGAGGAGATTTTTCTCCTGGAGTTAACATCAGTGCTGACTCCTCCACTCTCCCCAAAAAGTCTTTTGGATGAGACTGTAAACCGAGGCCCCGTGTGCAAACGCACGCAGAACATCTCGCACGCACGTTAAATCCTGTTCCGCTTTTCGTAAGAGTAGGCCATTGTGTGCCGGTGGGAAGAGATGACAATGTTTACACAACTGCATACACACGGGGACTGGATGAAAAAAAACCACATGAGTGCTTATCTCATTATCCTCGATATAAAAGACTAAAATAAAATAAATAAAAATAAAACAGCAGGTGATGATGTGTTGTTTTTTTTCACGGGTTGAGTTATGCTTGTTTACAATACAATACAATACCAAATCAGCAAGACAAAAACCACAACAACAACAGCAACAACAATTATACGCACCATGGCCATGTCGACCAGAAAGTTCTCGAACAGCGTCCACATGTGTTTGCTGGTGTAGATCTCCTTCATCTCCACCTCTGTGTCCACATAGCAGTGGTTCAGAAAGTTGATGTATGCTGTCTTCACCTGAATAAAGGTGCGAATAACATTCATAAAAATATATTTCCCCCAAAAAAATGAAATCATCAAAAATTAAATAATAATAAATGGAATTTATACAGCGCTTAATCTTGCCAACACAACAAAAAAAATCAAAGCGCTTGCATTCAACCTATACAACACACAAGCAATCAATAATGATTAATAGTCTTAGCAAATTCGAATATACACACTCGCACGCGCACACACATAGGAAACAGGAAATAAAAAAAATAACCCGATAAGAATCTTGAAGCAAATTATGACAGGTATTTTATTTTGTTTCCTGTTATTTTCTCATTTTCATTGAACACATTAACCCTTTCACCGCCAAGGTTCTGCCTGAAGAACTCACTGCAGTGCCTAGAGTTTTTTTTTTTTTTTGTGTGCTTTAACTCATTTCTCTGCTGCTTTCAGTCTCTGTCACGATAACACAGTGGGTTTTTCCACTTAAAACTAGGCCAGGGATGAATAATTATATGTCTGGTATCATGCACACAAAAGTTAATGTTAAAACCCATTCTGCTATTCAGAGGAGTTGGCCATTGTGTGCCAGTGGGAACGGGCTACAAAACTGACAAAACAGCATACACACGGGGGACTGGATGTAAAAAAAAAAAGCACATGAGTGCTTATTCCATTATCTTTAAAATAAAAGAAGATTTTTAAAAACCTTTAAAAACCCACACCCCTCCTCACATCTTCAGATGAGACTATAAACAAAGGCCCCGTGCGCGAACGCACGCAGAACATCTTGCAACACATTAAATCCTGTTCCACTTTTCGGAAGAGTAAGCCATCGTATGCCAGTGAGAACAGATGACAAAATTAACAAAACTGCATACAGATAGGGGATTGGATGTAAAAAAAAATATATAAAAAGCACACAAGTGCTTATTCCATTATCCTCGAAAACAGCAGTCAGTTACCCCCACTTTCAGCTCCTCTCAGCAGCTAATTATTTCACCCCATCCCAGCCCAACCCAGCTGAGGCCAGCTGTAGCTGATCATAGCACAAACTGATCACGCTTGGACTAAGTAAAAAACAAAGGGGCACGCTAAATTTAGCACTCGGGACTGAACGAAGTTGGATTTGGGCACTGTGGCGAAATAAAAGATTTTTTTTTTAAACACACAAAAAACCCCTCACACCCACACCTCCACCCCATGGTGGAT
>CM060332.1:19954061-19969061 GCA_030674155.1 Stramonita haemastoma
TGACCCTAAAGAGGGCAAGTACCCATGTACAGCTGGGTGAACTGTACTGTAGCCAAGGCGTGCAAACGGTCACCCATCCAACTGGCAACCACGCTCAACGCTGCTTAACTTGACTGGGGGAAAGCGAGTGCTCTGACCACTGAGCTATCCTGTCCCCTCACTACAAGATAAATATTCCACAAATGCTACATAATTTTGAAAAAGAAAATACTGTAGCAAGATGAATTCTCTCTCTCTCTCCCCCTTCCTCCTCCCTTCCTCTCTCTCTCTCTCTCTCTCTCTCTCTGTCTCTCTCTCTCTCTCTCTCTCTCTCTCTCTCTCTCTCTCTTCTCTCTCTCTCTCTGTGGGACTTACAGCCTTGATGGTTTTGTAGTTGTTGTTGGAGTCCCCACTGATGGGAGGTCCGATGTCTTGGTCAATGGCAGAGCCCTGGTCCCCCACCATACCCTGTTCACCCACACAGAACAATACATAGGTACATAGGCACATGGAAGAATGTCTATGTGCTGTTTTCTCTGTCTCAATGTCCACACACACACACAGAACAATACATAGGTACATAGGCACATGGAAGAATGTCTATGTGCTGTTTTCTCTGTCTCAATGTCCACACACACACACACAGAACAATACATAGGTACATAGGCACATGGAAGAATGTCTATGTGCTGTTTTCTCTGTCTCAATGTCCACACACACACACACAGAACAATACATAGGTACATAGGCACATGGAAGAATGTCTATGTGCTGTTTTCTCTGTCTCAATGTCCACACACACACACAGAACAATACATAGGTACATAGGCACATGGAAGAATGTCTATGTGCTGTTTTCTCTGTCTCAATGTCCACACACACCCACACAGAACAACACATAGGTACATAGGCACATGGAAGAATGTCTATGTGCTGTTTTCTCTGTCTCAATGTCCACACACACCCACACACAGAACAACACATAGGTACATAGGCACATGGAAGAATGTCTATGTGCTGTTTTCTCTGTCTCAATGTCCACACACACACAGAACAATACATAGGTACATAGGCACATGGAAGAATGTCTATGTGCTGTTTTCTCTGTCTCAATGTCCACACACACCCACACAGAACAACACATAGGTACATAGGCACATGGAAGAATGTCTATGTGCTGTTTTCTCTGTCTCAATGTCCACACACACCCACACAGAACAACACATAGGTACATAGGCACATGGAAGAATGTCTATGTGCTGTTTTCTCTGTCTCAATGTCCACACACACAGAGACCAACATCTATACATAGGTACGTGTGTGAATGTCAATGTGCCACTTGGTTTGTCTGAATGTACTGCTTATCTCCTTGAAAGCTATGAACAGTGTGTGTGTATGTGTATATGTGTGTGTGTGTGTGTGTGTGTGCGTGTATGTGTGTTTGTGTTTGTGTGTGTGTAAGTGTGAGTGAGTGTGTGTGTGTGTGTGTGAGTGTGAGTGTGTGTGTGTGTGTGTGTGTGCTGGGTGATGTGTACATACTACTCATTTCAACTCACCAAAGCACACCCCCCACACATCACACCACACCACACTACACCACACCCCCCACACACACACACCACACCACACCACACCACACACACACACACACACACACACACACACACACACACACACACACACACACACACACCACACACACACACACACACACACACACACACACACACCACACCACACACACACATACATACACTCACACAACTACAAAACTACCCGAAAACCACAAGCACGTCAGTATCATCAATGCAAGCGAAATATACAAACAACTCCTTTCTAAATCGTTATCAGGGGAAGGAATGCAAACAAACGAACAAACAAAACCACATCAGGTTTCAAAAATCAAGCCAGATGTGACTGACGAGACAACAATAACCACATACCCAAGACGGAGACTGTGACTTGCTCTTCTTGTCACTCTTCTCTTTGCCTTTCTCTTCCTGCACCAAAGAAAGAGAAAAATCAAAAGTCAATCCTCATCATGAATCCTTTTTTTTGTTTTTTAACTGGCTTTGTCTTAAAAAGTCAATAATCTCTGTCTGCTTCTCTCTCTGTCTGTTAAAACCCAAGCACAATGTCTAATCACACATATATGTGTATGTGTAGATACATGTAAATGTGTATTTGTGGCACTAACATTCACACGCAAATGCTCAAATATGCTCATACAAATTCAACATTTGCACATTTACACTTTCAACACACACACACACACACACACACACACACACACACACACACACACACACACACACACTACCAATCCACACTCACACACATAGACACAGACACACACCCACCCACCCATCAACCCACTTTCCACCCAAACACACACACACACACACACACACACACACACACACACACACACACACACACACACACACACAAACCTTTACCATCACAACTCTGAACAGACTTAAAAGTGGTATAAAATACAATACAAAACAATACAATAAAGTACAATACAATACACCCACAAACCATCACCCCCACACCAACACACACACACACCCACCAACCCACACCCCCACCAACCCACACAACACACACACCCCACCCTCCCTCCCACCACCACCCCACACACACACCCACACCCACCTTCTCATCCCCATCCTCTCCTCCTCCCCCTCCCCCGCTGTTGCCCTTCTTCTTCTTCTTGCTGCTGTCCCGTACTTGCTCTTGTACACCCACAGCTCCGACTTCTCCACCAGCAGACGAAGCTCGTCCAGGTCCTGTTTGATCTGCCGGTAGTTCTCCACGTCGCTTGTCGACACCAGCAACTGAACCTGTGAGGGGAAGAGAGAAGAGACTGGTTTTAACATAGATGAATGTGTATATACGAAATAGGAGCAGATCAGGAACAGATAAATAGATGAACATATCGTCGACACCAGCAACTGAACCTGTAAGGGGTGTGTGTAAGGGGGAGAGAGAAGAGACTGGTTTTAACATAGATGAATGTGTATATACGTGTAACAGGAGCAGATCAGGAATAGATAAAGTGATAAACATATATATATATAATATATAATATATATATATATATATATATATATATATATATTATATATAAAACGACAAGCACGCACGCACGCACGCACACAGACACACACACACACACACACACACACACACAAACACACACACACACACACACACACACACACACACACACAACCACCCCCATACACACCCCCACCCACCCACACACCCACCTACCCACACACAGAGTACTACAGCCCCAATCTGCTACCTGTTTGAAGGCCTGCAGGACCTCCTGTCTCTGGGAGAAGTGCCTGAAGAGCAGCTGCAGAGCCACGGACACCAGAGAGGGGTAGACACAACACACACCCCCACCCCACCACAACACACACACAGTATAATCCTGATCACCTACCTGTTTGAAGGCCTGCAGGACCTCCTGTCTCTGTGAGAAGTGCCTGAAGAGCAGCTGCAGAGCCCCGGACACCAGAGAGGGGTAGTGTGGCATCACCAGGTTCAGCAGCACACGCAGAAACATCTTCCCTCCCTGACCGTCCAGGTCCAACTCTGCTGTCTCCGCACTGAACATGCGCACGCACGAACATGTATGAATGTATGTATGCGTGCATGCGCACACATGCGTGCATGCACATACACATGTACGCATGCATCACACACATATGAACACACGCACACACAAACACACACACTTTCCAGTTTTTCTTTCGATCATCTGGTATCACTTTAAGTGGAAGGATGCTAAAATTGAAGACTACTACTACTACTACTACTACTACTACTACTACTACTACTACTACTACTAACACATACAGAGATGACAAGATTTGCAAAATTGCATACACACAGGGACTGGGCATGAAAAAAAAGCACATGGGTGCTTATTCCACTATCCTTGATATAAAAGAACAAATAAATAAAATAATAAATAAAATAAAAAATAAAACAAATAAAACAAATAAAATAAACACACACACACACTCACACGCGCGCGCACGCGCACACACGCATGCAATGAACGGCCATGGAAAAAAGGTTTTCAAATAAAGATGAATATTTAAGCCCAGGCCATGAAGATTTGTCAGTTATTGCTGTAACCTAAGTAAAAAAAAAAGGTTCAGGTAAAGGTGTCCCATAACCTATGAGGTCATTGGGGAGCGAAACATCAGAGACCTCAGCTTCTCCAGGGGCCAGCATACTGAGGGTAGCGCCCATCTCCTCTCCCTCGCTGCTTGACCTTCCCTGACCCTAAAGAGGACAGGTACCATTTACAGCTGGGTGAACTGGGGAACTGTACTGAAGCCAAGGTGCACAAACGGTCACCCATCCACTTGGTAACCATGTTCAATGCTGCTTAAGCTTAGCTTGGGGAAAGAGAGTGCTCTGACCACTGAGCTTTCCCATCCCTAATCAAACTGCTGTTATGTTTCTTCTTCTTCATCGTCAAACGCTCGGACAGCGATTATTGTTGCCTGTCATATGAGTGAAAATTTGCTATGCTGCTTTATTACATTTTAGACATAAATTCCATAAGCATTGAAGTTTTTTTCCAAGGAAAATTCAAACACTGCTCCACTAATCACTGCACCTCAGAACACAAGAAGTTGGAAATTCATGTAACACAACTTCAGACTTCTTCAAGGCATGAAGAACTCACCTGCCACCGAAGATGTCCTCTGCTTGTGTGGCAATGCTCTCTAGATCCAGGCCTCCTGAAAGCACGAGCACACACACACACACACACACACACACACACACACACACACACACACACACAAACACACACACACAAACACACACACACACACACAGAGTTACACATCATGCTCAGCTGATAAAACAGAGGGGTGACCCACTGAACACCACTATTTTTCATTTATTCATTTTATTTATTTATCTTATTTATTTATCTTATTTATTTATTCATTTATATCGAGGATAATGGCATAAGCACTCATGAGACAGAAACAAAGAGAGAGGTAGAAATGTGGAAATGTCTAGCACAGAATTTCCAGAAGGTTGGGATGCTGTTTATACTGAAAGAGCCCCCAGCATCCCCATGGTTTCTTTTCTTTTTTCAACTTTTTTTTATACGATGATAATGGAGTAAGCACTCGTGGGCTTTTTTTCATCCAGTCCCCGTGTGTATGCACTTCTGTAAATCTTGTCATCTGTTCCCACCAGCACATAATGGCCTACTCTTACGAATAGCGGAACAGGATTTAACGTGTGCGCAAGATATTCTGCGTGCGTTCGCACACAAGGCCTCTCGGTTTATCGTCTCATCCGAAGGACTTTCTGGTGAGTGGAGTCAGCACTGATGTTAACTCCAGGAAAAAAAATCCCCTCGAACAGGAATCGAACTCGGATTATCAAAATGCGAGCGCAATGTTCTGACCATTAGGGTATCCCGTCCCCAACAAGAAAAAGAAAAAAAGAAAGAGACAGAGACAGAGTCTGTATGTATGTGACTGTGCCTGTGCCAAGTGACAGAGACAGACTTTTGGGTGGGAGATGATCAGGTGTAACTGTCAAAGCTATTCATTTACCTGGAGCAGTGGAGGCCTCCTGAGGTGCCCCATCCCATCGTGCTGTCTCTTGAAGATGGACAGGAGGCAGGTGATGCGGTAATCCAGACGCACGTTCAGGATGAACTGTTCACACATGATGAATGAACACAATGGTTCAAAATACAGGGGTTTTTTTCATTCACAAAGCCAGTGAAGAAGAAAAAATGTAAGAGGAACATTAGCAGTAAAGAACATCAAGCGAATAAACAAAACAGAATGTTTTTACACAGGAATTTACAAAAATACACACACACACACACACACACACACACACACACACACACACACACACACACTCTCTCTCTCTCTTTCTCTTCTTCTTTCTTTCTTTCTTTCTTCTTCTTTCTTTCTTTCTTTCTTCTTCTTCTTTTCTTCCTTCTTCCTTCCTTCCTTCCTTCCTTCCTTTCCTCTTCCTTCCTTCCTTCCTTCTTCCTTCCTTCCTTCCTTCCTTCCTTCCTTCCTTCCTCCTTCCTTCTTTCATTCTAAGGTAGGTCTCAACAAACAAACAGACTCTTTATCAATAACTGAAAAAGAAAAGATCATAGACCACAGCGAACCCCAACCAACCCAACGCCCACTAACTGCCTGCCTGACCTTGAGGATTTCAATGATCTTCAGCTTGGTGTCCATCACCAGATTGTCCTCCTCCACATCCACCTTCTTGCTGCTGACACTGACGGGCAGCAGACTCTTCTCCACGTCCTCACCTGGTGGGAACATACATAGATGTACAGGTATGTACAAAGGTGTATCTGTTCTTGTGTGTTGTTTTTTTACACGTCCTCACCTGATGGGAACATACATGTATAGGTATATACATAATAGATACATACATACAACAATGTGTCTTGTTCTTGTGTGTTTTTGCAGTTTTATTTATTCTCCACGTCCTCATCTGATTGACGCATACATGTATAGGTATATACAAAGGTGCGTCTTTTCTTCTTGTGTGTTTTTGCAGTTTTATCTCTTCTCCACATCCTCACAGATGACAGATTTACAAAACTGCATACACACGGGGACTGGATGTAAAAAAGCATGCGAAGTGCTTATTCCATTATCGTTGATATAAAAAAAATAAAACACACAACACACACACACACACACACACACACACACACACACACACAGGGGGACGGGATAGCCTGGTGGTCAGAACATTGCGCTCGCAATTTGACGATCCCGGTTCAATTCCCGCTCAAGGGGATTGTTCCTCTGGAGTTAACATCAGTGCTAACTCCACTCACCGCCAAAAGTCTTTGGATGAGACTAAAAACCGACGCCCGTGTGCAAAAGCATGCAGAACATTTGCGCACACGTTAAATCCTGTTCCGCTTTTCATAAGAGTAGGCCATCGTGTGCCGGTGGGAACAGATGACATTTACAAAACTGCATACACACGGGGACTGGATGTAAAAAAGCATATGAGCGCTTATTCCATTATCGTCGATATAAAACAATACATAAAACAACACAACACACACACACACACACACACACACACACACACAGAGTAAAAACACACACAACACACACACACACACACACACACACACACACACACACACACACACTGTAACACACACACACCACACACAACACACACACACACACACACACACACACACACACACACACACTGTAAAACACACACACACCCACACTGTAAACACACACACACAGACTCACTCACCCTCCACAGGCTGGGGCAGGGGAGGGCTGTTGGTTTCAGGCACGCAGTCCAGAATACTCAGCAGTGTCTTGGTCAGACGCAGCAGGTCGCTGAAGGTGTAGAACCCAAAGTAGATCAGCTGACGAGCCAGGTTCACCACCTTGAACACACAACACAACACACAACACGCCACATCTTAGCATCGCTGCTGCTGGTCCAGTAAATTACTGTCTACTTCTTCATCTGAGTTTCATGGCCATACTTAACCCCTAGACTGCCCCACCCCTGAAATTTACCGTGGTAAAATGTGCACTCTATAGCCTACACCCCAGAAAATTTCTGTGGTTATGACTCGATGTGCACAAGCTAGCTTTTCTGACTACAGTTTAAGGAAAACTACTCCAAAATTAATGGAGATCGCTCTTCTGTTGCTTGGCAACATTGAGGTGCAGAAACGTGTTAAAAAAATGTAGTTTTTTAGCTCATATTTTTGTTATTTTGCATGACTACTTGGACTGTACTTGTTTAAAATGACTAACTCTTCTTGTTGAACGCACCAATGACTTTACACAGCTAAAGAAATGGCAAATAAGGTTTTAGATGAGCCTGACAGTGATGAAAACAATCTCGTATGATTCTGGAGATCGTGAAGATGAAAAGAATGACCGAGATTTTGCCTCAACTTATGTGTAACGCTATTGAGATGGGGGGTACTCAGAATGACAGTGGGGATGAAGAAAGTGTGTTTCCATCTTTTTTATTAATATAAGTTTTGACATATTTTGGTGGTGAAATAGCACGCTAACTACTTTGAGCTTGCCTGAAAGCAATCTACAATATATATATATATATATATATATATATATATATATATATATATATATATATATATATATATATATATATATACACTGTCATTTGGCAGAATATCAGGATTATTTACACTGTAATTTCTGAGTACTAGGGACATGAACATAGCCAATGGTACATAGGAATTTTATTCCCTGGCATATAGGGTGCACTTGCACTGGGCAGTTAAGAGGTTAATTTTTAGTTCTGTCTGGATGGTGACGCCTGCAGTCTGCTGAAGTGGCCCTGCCAGTCCCCACAGTTTTACCTGGGGGTCTACTGGGCTGGGTCACGTCTGGTGTCTCCAAATAACGTTCTACATTTTGTTAAACTCCTGTCAGTTGTTTCCTTTGATTTTTCATCTGCTGATAACTGATTTCAAAAATGTTTTTTCGAAAATTTCTTTTTAAGTTGATATTTTGCAATTTTAAAAAATGTGAACATACTGATATATATTACTCATGCGCTTTGGTCTACCAAAACTACACATTTCTTGAGCAGTTTAACACAGCTATATGCATGCATGCACACACACACACACACACACACACACACACACACACACACACACACACACACACACACTGACCTGGTAGGTGAGGGTGTTCTGTTCTTTCTCAGCCCAGGCCTTGTTGACAATGTTGCACAGGTAATCCTCCACAAAGGCCATGGTCTGGGCAAACTTGTTCTTCACCTTCTCCTTCTCCGGAACCTTGCTGATGTGAGATTCGTAACTGCAACACAGCCAGGATATAAAGCTGCATTAATTCAACCATCACTGATAACACAGACTATCCATGGACGGGATAGTCTAGTGGTCAGAACATTGTGCTCGCAATTTGACGACCCAGGTTCAATTCCCATTCGAGGGATTTTTCCCTTGGAATTGACATCAGTGCTGACTCCGCTCTCCCCAAAAGTCCTTCGGATGAGACTATAAACTGAGGCCACGTGTGCGAATGCACGCAGAACATCTTGTGCACACATTAAATCCTGTTCTGCTTTTCATAAGAGTAGGCCATTGTGTGCCATTGAGAACAGATGACAATATTTACAAAACTGCATATACACACGGGGACTGGATGTAAAAAAGCACACTGGTGCTTATTCCATTATCCTCGATATAAAAGAATAAATAAATAATCATCACTGATAACATAGAAGACTACTCTGTTCTTGGACATAGATCTCCTTGTCCGGCACTTTGCCGATGTGAGATTCGTAACTTCAACACAGACAATGCATAACAGTGCACCACTTTATTCATCAGTGATAACATTGAAGAGATATATGTTGATTGAAATAGGGAAAAAATAGGTACAAAATTTGGAGAAAAAGAAAATCAATGTTAATTACTAGATGACATGTGAAGCACACACACAAAAAAAAACAAGGAAAAATAACCCAGTCCTCTGTTATCTGCATGCAATTGAGAAAAACCATTAAACCCATTAAAAAAACTTCAAATACTGTCTGGTCTGGTCTGGTCTGGTCTGGTCTATCTATCTGTCTGTCTGTCTGTCTGATTTAATTGATTGGGTTTAATTTATTTTATTGGGGGGGTATTTTTTGTTGCATCATCTTCTGTTACTGATTTCACATGTTTCATCTTACTGCACACAGTCACATTGACAAAACAGATTCACAAATCACTCAGTCCAAAAAACCACTTTTTTCCAGAACAGGTATGGTCCCTCCAGAACAGTAGGTAAAGGTAAAGTGTAAAGGTGTCCCATAACCTGTGTGGTCGTAGGGTAGCGAGGCATCAGAGACCTCACTTCTCCAGGGGCCAACATAGTGAGGGCAGCGCCCATCTCCTCTCCCTCACTGCTTTACCTTCCCTGACCCTAAAGAGGCCAGGTACCCATTTACAGCTGGGTGAACTGGGGGACTGCTCTGAAGCCAAGGAGTGCAAATGGTCACCCATCCACTTGGTCATTTGGGGAGAGTCAGTGCTCTGACCTAAAACAGCATCTACCCAGAACAGGAGGCATGCCTGCAATATACCCACACAACTGAGAGCAGCATACACTCACTCCTTGATGCAGATCTCCGTGGGGATCTCCGACCACAGACGAGCATATTTCACGGGTTTGACCTGCTCCTGGGGGTCACGATCCACGTGCATGTGCAGCATCAGCCGGCAAAAGGAGGCCCGAAGGTCAGGGGGTAAGGACTCGTCAGCCATGCACCTGTAACCCAGTCACCTGTACAGTCCTGGCTACATTTCAGGGGACATGATGTGTTTCACAAGATTTCAAGAAATTTTTTGTGTTTCACTAGATTTCAAGGGAATTGATGTGTTTCACAAGATTTCAAGGAAATTGATGTGTTTCACAAGATTTTATGGGAATTCATGTGTTTCACTACATATTTCATGGGTAATGGTGTGTTTCACAATCTCTGTTATCATCTTTGTTCTTCTTGGGCATTCCCTAGCTTAAAACACTTTGTACCCCAAGGGTGCAGCTGCACTGCAGTCTCTGTGGACCAGCCCTGCAGCAGCTGAGTGCAGTGTGCACTGGGCCATCATAGTAAAATCCTCATATCTTTTTTGTTTGAAGCCCATTTTTTATGAAACTATGGCATTGTGTGGGTAAATGACTGCCCATTATATGCGTGCATAAAAATTTATATTGCATAAAAAAGAGTATGTTAATTATGGTGTCAAATTACGTAATTGCTCTGATTTTAAGTGGTGATCCCACTGATGGGCTTATGATTTTTACGCAATGTATGCAACAAATACAACACAACAACAACAAAACTATACAAGAATCTCAAATAAACAGGGACAAACATAGGTACTATACAAGTTTTCTTCCAGCATGGCATCAAATGTAATATAATCAAAGGGAACCACTTAACTGTACACATGACAGTCACAATAACAATCATGGAATATACAGATAACATTTCTTCCCCAGTCCAAGTAAGTTCCTGAACTTTTCTATACTACTTTATTCATATGTACAGAATGTTTGCACTTCACCAGGTGGTTTGTAGTTCATTTTCATGTAAACAGTTGGTGTTTATCGTAGCAGTACTCACAGTACCAAGGCCACGCCCCTCCCCAGTCCCCCCCCCCACCTTCCCACCCCTTTTAGCTGGCCTATCTCGCTCCTCAAGCGGCACACAGTCTAGTATCGCGAGACTCAAAGCTCTCACGATCTCTATCCAAAACACGATCTTTATCGGCAACGTAATAACTCGTTTAAAACTTCTGTTACTTCGTCAGCAGTGAAAGTATGATGTACCAAAGGCATACTACAAGCATATGACACGTAAAACAACAATAAACACAACAAAAACACGCTCAATTTATATGCAAATTAGCTGTGAACGATGTGCGACCAACGTGGCAGCTAAAGCCAACAACCTAAAACGACCATGTGAGAATAGAACAGAATGGGAGGGCGAAAGTGAAAGTACCTGCTGTGGTACGGATTAATCCGTACCCCGTCCAGGGGAGATGATCGTGTGGTACGGATTCATCCGTACCCGGGGTAGAAAGTGTTAACACTGTGTGATTCACCCAGAATATGCACTCTGTTTCACTCATCCCAACTGGGAATCGCAGTGAGACTGTAAGTACACACTGGATGAGAAGTTTGCCTGTATAGGACTGTTTTCAAATACCTTGCCATATAGGCAGCCCTACTATGACTGCAAAAGATTTTTTTCTCCCTAAACAGAAACCACAGATTGTCCTGCAAAATGACTGCCATGACTGAAGACAATCTCGTCATAACATTGCCAAGCATGACAACATTTTGTTGTGGGCCTTGGCACTTAACTTGCATCAATAACTGACACAGCTTGACACTGGCCTGGGTAAGTAATCATACTTGACTCTGTGAGCTTATGATTTTCTGCATATATAATCTTTTGCACCAGAAGCCAAAACTAACAAATAACTATGGTTATACGTTGTGTTTTGAAGAATGTACACAAACTGTCTAAACAAGGTGAAACTTGACAAAAAAGATGAAGCACACTTTGAGTATGTTATAAGTACTTGGAGTACTTAGAACATTTGAGACATGCATATATATGTTGAATAAATCAAAGAAAAGGAAAAGAAATTTTGGGTATTACAATTATTTCACAATACATCATGACATAGGACATGAGGTATCCACTGTACTATTTTTCAAAAATTCTGAGCAAGGGGAAAAAAAGATTATGATGACAACATGAGCACCACTACCAAGCACACTTCAAGAACAAAGCCGTGACACTGACTTGAGGATGAGGTCGACATCCAGTTGAGGAGACAGTCTGTTGATGGCCAGGTACTGTCGATCCAGACACATGTTGGAGAACAGGTCCAGCTGGTGTCTGCACACACAATCACACACATATGCATATATGCACACACACAATCACACACACACACACACACACATATATATATACATGTATGCGCACACACACACACACATAAAATATATGTTAAATACAAGATATACATAGCACTCACACACACACACACACATACACACACACACACACACACACACACACACACACGTTAAATACAAGATATACACACCCCACATTCACCCACCACCACTCACCCTCTCCCACACCCCCACACCCCCACTACCACTCCCCCCAACCCCCTCCCCCCACACTCACCCTCACCCACACACCCACCACCCACACCCACCACCCCCCCCCACACACACACACCCACCCCAACCTCCCCCAACCCCACCACACCCACCCCCAAAACACCTCCCTCTCTCTCTCTCCCCCCTGACCTGTAGTACTGCATGATCTCCTTGTCCTCCTTGATGCTCTCTGCGGCGGCCATGGCCAGTTCTCGGATGCCCTTCTGGTTGTGGCCGTTGTCCCACAGCAGCATCACCTCCTCGTCCTCCTCTACCGTGATGATCTGGTCCATGGGCTGACCGTCCGCGTTGTCCACCGCCATCTCCATCTCCACCTGAGTCCTCACCAGCCTGAAGGCACCCACCATACCCACTGTGGTCAGTTTCCCCCACTTTCAGCTCCTCTCAGCTGCGAATTATCCCATTCCATCCCAGCCCAGCTGTGGCCAGCTGGTGCTAATTATAGCAGGAGCTGACCACACATGGACAAGGTAAAAGGAAGGAGCACGCTAAATTTAGCACACTTGACTAGGCCTTACTGAGTGATGTTGGATTTGTGCACTGTGTACCATCTTCGTGTCATACACATATCGGGGTTTAGATTTTTTTTTAGAGACTGGACAGGGAAGAAGAGGAAAAGAAACTTTTTTGGGGGGGAGAGGTGGGTAGCAGCAAATCTTCAGAGAAGAAACCCCTGCAGCTATCAGCTGTCTTTTGGAAGAGCAGGCCATCATGTGCTGGTAGGAGCGGATGACAAAATTTAAAAAAAAAAAAAAAAACCAGCATGCACACAGGTATTGTGTTTAGACACCATCCCTGAGGGGAAAAAAAAAATAATGGGTAGGCGCTGCACTTGTGGCTACGCGCTCTCCCCGGGGAGAGCAGCCCGAATTTCATGCAGAGAAATCTGCTGTGATATAAAGTGGTATAAGATAAATAAAATAAAATAAGTGTTCCCCCCTCCCTGTCACTTTCAAGCTGCTGTCAGCTGCTATCCAGTCCATCCCATCCATTAGTCCCCCCCCCCCCCACTTTCAGCTACTTGCTATCCATTCCATCCCATCCATCAGTTTTTCTACTTTCAGCTACTCTCGGCTGCTATCCATTCCATCCCAGCCCAGCTGGTGCTAATTATAGCAGGAACTGGCAGCACTTAATAAAAGAAAAAAAGTTAGTCTGTCCCAGGCCAATAAGGCTCATCAGGCCGGTGCTTATCCCAGTTTCTGTGGCGTTAAGCGACTGAGAGTCATAGACTCCCACCTGGATAGGACGCCAGTCTATCGCAGGGTTAACCCTCAACACAAGGTTGGTACCCCTTTTACACCTGGGTGGGGTGAGAAAATAGCCGTCAAGTGCCTTTTCCAAGGGCACAACGCCATAGCCGAAAGCTGGGATCGAACCCGCAACCTTTAGATTACGAGTCCAACACCCTAACCACTAGACTAGAGCGGCGGCAATAAAAGAAAAGGGAACACTTATTTCAGCACAGGGCCCTGGACTGATTTATGCTGGATTTGTGCCCTGTTGACCCTGTTTGTGACAATTATTTCCACCTTAACTCATTGGAGACGTGACAAAATGACATGCCATACACCTGGCTACAACATCCTTCAAGGCTTTCTACATAACAATTCAACTGAAGGGAAACTAATCATGCCATTAGATCAACCATTTTCAAGTGTACAAGTTTGTCCCTTAACCCTCTTGCATTCGGATTCTCTGAACACAGATTGCCCCTAGATTTCACATTCCATCACAAAATTAGGTCAAGCACACATGCTCGCTTGCCTTTTCTTCCTTCTAAGTACATACCAGCAGCTATAATTACTTCCAGACTCTCACAACAGGCTCTGTGCCTCTGGCCTGATAGAGCTTCGGCATGTGATAGCGATCGGTGAAGGTCACTGCGTGATGGAAAACTACTGTGTGTAAATCCCGGCAAATCCTAGGTCGGGATTCAGGGGGGGGGGTAATTATTTAATCCCAGCAAATCCCGGGTCGGGACTAAGAGGGTTAACCTGTTTTAAACTTATTAGCGAAATGATACATGTTTTTACTTCTGATTGCAGGATCTTCTCCAAAAAAGAGGATTCTAGCACAAAAGAAGTTAATTAACGTTTCTATAAACTTTAAAAGGCTACATAAATACAATGGAAAAAAACAGAGACAAGACAAGGAGGAAGGGAAGACAAAGACTCCTTAAAGCGGCACATACCTGGTTTCGATGAGAATGTCAGCGTTCTTGTCACTC
>CM060332.1:19974061-19976561 GCA_030674155.1 Stramonita haemastoma
GCATATGCAGCTGTTTTTATCCACCATTTAGGTACTTAGATGTGCTCTGATTTGGGAGAATGGTGTCTTAGCACGACACCTGTGTGCATGTGTTTTTCTATATATTGTCATAAATCCATTCCTGCTGGCTCGATATGGCCTACGCTTCCGAAAGGTGGAATGCATTCTTACATGTGCACAAGATGCTCTGCATGCATTCACCTACATTGCCTCCACGTATAGTTTCATCCATAGGACTTTTGGGGAAGTGGAATACTGACATGAATTCCAGAATATTCAACGTGCATATCTAATCCCCTACATGTGTATAAAGCTGAAAGGAGTTAAGGCACTGGCAGGTCTGTGCTTGAAGTTAACCTGGATGATTGTAAGAATCTCCACACTTAATTCACCAGATGCCACTACCAAGAATCAAACCCCTGACTTCAAGGACCCATGGGATTGGAGTAAAATGGCCTTAACCACCCAGTTACAACATCCATCAACCATTTCAAAGAATATATTTCCAATTGTTTATGCTATTGCTCACATAATTTCTCAGATATAATTTCTTTGTGGTGACCCAAAGATTCCCAACAGAGTTGAAGATGAAGAAGAATATAATACTACAACTTTGAAATACCTGGCATATGGGTGGGTTTTCTGTGAGGCCAGTAACCTTTATCTGAATTTCTTAATATATTGAATAAATATTTACATAGGCTAGCACTATATGAAAAAAAAGGTGTTAGCAATGTTGATAACGATAAAATGATCATGGATTTAGTATTTCCAACATCCCAAACCGGTTTACAAGGAGAAAAAGTAAATGCCAAGTACTCACATATTTATGCTAAAAGAAAAGAAAACAGAGACAGTATGACAAATATCTACATGTGCGATATCTTGATTTTCCTAAATATACATCTTCTTTTATCTGTAGGCATCTCTCTCTCTCTCTCTCTCTCTCTCTCTCTCTCTCCTCTCTCTCTCTCTCTCTCTCTCTCTCTCTCTCTCTCTCTCTCTCTCTCCTCTCACACGCACGCACGCACGCACGCACACATGTGCATGTACGCATGCACAAACGCACCCATGCTCGCTCGCTCATTCACTCACTCTCTCTCACATGCACGCACAAACACAAGCTCTCCTCTCTCTCTCTCTCTCTCTCTCCTCTCTCCTCTCTCTCTCTCTCTCTCTCTCTCTCTCTCTCCCCTCCCTCCCCTCTCTCTCTCCCCCTCCCTCCCCTCTCCTCTCTCTCCCCTTCCCTCCCCTCTCTCTTCTTCTCAATCTCCCACATCAAAAGTATAGTTGTCATCACCAAATGTTCAGATAAAAGAGAAAAAGTACCTACAGATTTACTTCACAAGCAAGGCATGGCCAGAAAAATAAGGACAGAGAGCTACTTCACTTTGTGTGTGATGCAGGGATGTGTCTTATAAATAAATTTTCAGTGCAAGAAGTTGAACACACCCTACTACTTTACCAAAACCACTATGATAAAAAAAAACTTACAAAATTTCAGATCAGAACACTTCCCCCATTCTACTTGGTACTATGAACATCTTTTTTTTTTTGGGGGGGGGGGGGGTCTGAACACACTTTCATTCAATCCTTTTAAGACAAATCAATACATCTGTTTTGCACATACTAATAACACATTGTCAATCTCTCAAGAGTTGTTTGTTCCAATTACTTGCTCCATATTTTTCAGTCCTCAACTTGGATCACACAAACTACTTTATCTTTTTCTGCTCCTTTGTAGATCAAAAAGTTTATTAAAAAAAAAAAAAAAAAAAAAAATTAAAAGCGACTTTTACAACTCTGAAAACTTTTTAACAAAACACTGGGTGAACCCTAACACACAGTTTTTGCTTCTCATGTTTCTGTTCAACAAAATTTAGACTGAGAAATGAATTGTTTGGGGGGGTTGGGTTTGTTTTTGTTTTTTTCTAAAGCGTCTTTCTACGGTGACTAAAGCAGTTACCTCCTCTCGTTCTGTGTGATGGCGGATCTCTCCAGCTTGTTGGCGATGTCAGTCAGCACCTTGGCAGCGTCGTTGGCAAAATCCAGGTCCCTCACTTCTTGGGCCGACACAGGCACGATGGCAAACGCCTCCTTGTCTTCTTTGATTTTGGCACAGCCCACCTGCAGGAGAATGCCCACTTTGGTTCAGGTCAACTGTTCCCTTAGGGATATCGTTGAATGTTAAGATATTCCAATGAATACTACAGTACGTCTGCGCAAAAAGACTATTTTCTTTCTTTCTTTCTTTCTTTCTCTCTCTCTCTCTCTCTCTCTCTCTCTCTCTCTCTCTCTCTCTCTCTCTCTCTCTCTCTCTCTTCTTTCTTTATAATAACAATAGCAGTTGCACTGTATACTGATCTCACTCACAGCAGATTTCTCTTAAAACCATTCTCCCTAAAGAGAGTGTGTTACACAACAAGAACAGCGTCACCCATTATAATTGTTTTATTTTTCCTGTCTGTGAGATTTTTTTTGTTCTCTACAAGAATGGCTT
>CM060332.1:19981561-19989061 GCA_030674155.1 Stramonita haemastoma
GAAGACATGCTGCTGTTTGCGATATTCATCCGCCGTCAGGAACTTTTCCTGCTCAGCATGGAACAACCTCACCACATCACCCTGCACACACACATCAACACACTTCACAACATCTATAACAGCCACAGGATATTGCACTGTACTGACATGGAACATAGCCCTGCACACATGTTCAACACACACTTCACAACATCTATAACAGCCACAGTATATTGTACTGTATTGACATGGAACAACCTCACCATATCGCCCTGCACACACATGTTCAACACACACTTCACAGCATCTATAACAGCCACAGGATAGTGTACTGTACTGACATGGAACATCACCCTGCACACACATGTTCAACACACACTTCACAACATCTATAACAGCCACAGGATATTGTACTGTACTGACATGGAACATCGCCCTGCACACATGTTCAACACACACTTCACAGCATCTATAACAGCCACAGTATATTGTACTGTACTGACATGGAACATAGCCCTGCACACATGTTCAACACACACTTCACAACATCCATAAGACCCACAGGATATTTATACTAACACCAACATTTTAACACTTACAACTCTTAAAAGTTTTATTACAACTGCTATCCATATTCAATGCAAAGTCTATGTAAATTATCCATAATAAACAAGACTTTCAATCCTGAACTGACTTCATAAGAATGTATCAAACATCTGTATGGGAATTTTGAAAATCTGGCGGATGGGGGTGGGGATATACCAGAAATCATAGATTTTGGTACACAATCACACTTTGCTAACTTGAAAATGTCATGCATTCTCCCGTGCTTGTAAGTTTGCAGGTCTACCCTCTGACCTCAACCGACACATTCCAACTTCAGAGCAGCTAATTTTTTGTACAAAATGCATGTCAAGTATATTGATTTTTCCGTAACAAATCAAATGTTGACACAAATTATGGTATCTTTAATGTGCATATTTGATCATCTGTATGTGTATTTACACAAAGGGAATTAGGACACTGGCAGGGCTGCATTTAAAGCTGACCTGGATGATTGAAAAAATCCCTGCCACTGTTTCGCCAGATGCTACTGCCAAGATTTCAAACCCATAACTGATAGTAATGATGGGATTGAAGACAAACAGTCTTAACAACAGCGTCCGCCCCAAAATTAAACACATTAACAAAACTTTTCTTGTCTAGCGCCAGTGGGGTCAGCCTCTCACCCACCCCTTTGAGAATGTCCTCCTGGTTCTCGCGGTTGTCCATGAAGAGGGTGACCTTCCAGCAGGTGTTGCAGTTGAGGGAGTTCACCTCTTTGCACCCCGGGTGGTCAGGCAGGTCACAGTTGCTGGCGTGCAGGGGCTGCTCTGCGTTCACTGGGTTCAGCACCACCTTGTCCCCCACCACAATCTGCACAGGTAAACAGCCAATAGTCACTATGTCCCCCACCACAATCTGCACAGGTAAACAGCCAATAGTCACTATGTCCCCCACCACAATCTGCACGAAACAGCCAATAGTCACTTGTCCCCCACACAATCTGCACAGAACACCAATAGTCACCTTGTCCCCCACCACAATCTGCACAGGTAAACAGCCCAATAGTCACTGTGTCCCCCACCACAATCTGCACAGGTAAACAGCCATGTCACTGTGTCCCACAAATCTGCAAGGTAATGCTCCATGAAATAAATTCAGAGCAAAATCATTTTCAATCTTATTCGCTTGATAAATGCTAGGCTGTAAAAACCAATGACAAAGTAAATGCTACACTATCGAAACATGTCTGCAAAGTCTACACCATGAATCATGTGAAAAGAACACACACACACACACACACACACACACACACACACACACACACACACACACACACACACACACACACACACACGCAAGCATGCACACACACACACACACACACACACACACACACACACACACACACACACACACACACACACACACAACACACAGGACAACCCTCATCACATTGTACAATTGTAAAGTCTTATATTGTATACTACTTTTAGGCATGGCAGATTTTCTCCTCATGAAATTCAGGCAACAAGACCAACACCACCTTTTTATAACAAATATTTTCCTGTCTGCATGCGTATTTTTTCCTTATAACTGTAGCTTTTTTCTACAGAATTTTACCAGGGAAATCCTTTTTTTTTTTACGCCCTCTGAAAGCATGTTGTACACAAGATCTCTGCATATTGTCTCATCCAAAAGACTATCAACCACACCACCTCTCAAGGTCTAGTGGAAGGGAAAAATTTGGGGGTACAAACGGGAATCAAATCCCACACGTCTCAAGTTTCTAGACAGGCAAGTGCCTGTGTTACATCCACAGCCCGGAACCACTCTTATTTTTTATTCGTTTATTTATTTTATTCTGTTATATTGAGGATAATGGAATAACCACTCGTGCTTTTTTCATCCAGTCCCTGTGTGTATGCAGTTGTGTAAATACTGTCATCTGTTCCTGCCAGCACACAATGGCCTACTCTTACAAAAAGCGGAACAGGATTTAACATGTGCGCAAGGTGTTCTGCGTGCGTTCGCACACTGGGCCTCGGTTTACAGTCTCGTCCGAAAGACTTTTGGGAAGAGTGGAGTCAGCACTAATGTTAACTCCAGGAGAAAAATCTCCTCGACCGGACTCGAACCTGGGTCGTCAAATTGGCAGCGCAATGTTCTGACCACTAGGCTATCCAGCCCCCCCTCTGTTCTTTGTGGTAGCATGCTTGCTTGCCTTGTCTCCAGGCGAGCTGTGTTTGTAGAAGGGCTGGATGTAGAACCAGGACCCCTCGTTGCCCGATCCATCCAGCAACACCTTCATGGCATTCTTCTCCAGCAGGGCAGGCAGGCGCTTGTTCACCGTCAGAAACTTGTTGCTCTTCAAGTGCAGCAACTGTTAACAGACAGACAGACAGACAAACAGAATGAACTGGTTTGTTGTTTCAGACATCAGAATAATGTGGCCCACCTCAGCAGAGTTCCTGGTAAAAAAAAAAAAAAAAAAAAAAAAAACTGGGGATCACGGTAGGGTCGCTTAAGAGGGCTTCACCATCTGTAATAAGCTTAAAATTTTTTTATTATTTATTTATTTATTTATTCATTCTTTTATATCGAGGATAATGAAATAAGCACTAGTTTGCTTTTTTTACATCCAGTCCCCATGTGTATGCACTTTTGTGAATCCTGTCATCTGTTCCCACTGGCACACAATGGCCTACTCTTACAAAAAGCGGAACAGAATTTATCGTGAGCGCAAGATGTTCTGCGTGCATTCGTACATGGGCCTTCATTTATAGTCTCATCCGAAGGACCTCTGGGGAGAATGGAGTCAGCACTGATGTTAACTCCAGGGAAAAATCCCGTCAAACGGGAATCGAACCTGGGTCGTCAAATTGCGAGTGCAATGTTCTGAGCACTAGGCTATCCCGTCCTGTTAGCATGGCCTAGGGAACACTGAAGAAGAAGAAGAAGAAAAAAAAAAAAAGATTCGTTTCAAAACCAACAGTACAATAATCCACAATCTTACTGGCAAGTAGCTCTCTTTTCTTTTCTACTTTTTGTCTTTCTTCTGTCTTTTCTTTCCTTTTTCTGCTCTTTCTGTAGCATCCCCAAAGGCATTCTTCCTATTCAGTTACTAGTATAAACTTTAAAAACAGGTATGACTTAGGGTTTTTTGTTTCAGTCTGTTGTGTGTGTTCAACAGGGGTGTGTTAAGGGTTTTCTTTTTTTTTTGTTTGAGTTTGGGGCTGTTGTTTTTGTTTAGTTTTCTTTTGGATTGGGGGGGGAGGGGTAGTTCTTTAGCTAGAGCTCTGAGGTTCACAAAACAAACAGACACTGAGAGACATAAACAGAGAGAAGGGGGGAGAGGGGGGAGAAAGAGACGGAGAAAAGGGGGAGAGAGAGAGACAAGAGAGAGACAGACAGACAGACAGACAGACAGAGACAGACAGAGACACAGACACACAGAAAGACAGAGAGAGAAAAAGAGACAGAGAGTGAGTGTTATATAATATGAATGAGTGAAACAGTAAGTGAGACTGAGAGAACACAAAAAGACGGGCAGAATGTATAATTTTTAAAAAATTTAATTTTAAAAGAGGTAACACAAGAGGGACCTAAACAGATAGAAAAGGACAAGAAGACAGAACAACAGTGACCAGAGAGTCAGGAAGACAAGGCAGACAGGCAGACAAGCAGCCTGACAGGGACATTAAACAGATAAGAGCCGGGCACTGAGAACAGGCCAGATAAAAGCCAGGGTCAACTGGCTTCATTCACACACACACACACACACACACACACACACACACACACACACACACACACACACACACACACACACACGGTCCAGTAATTGGCCGAACATTCTGAGTGTGACTGCATGGTTTGTAGGCCTGCACAATGCAAGACACAGGCTATGATACACTGGACATGTACTATGCTCATACCCTCGCTAACTCTATAACTTTTTTTTTCCCCTTCATGCTTCTATGTAGCTTTCAAAATATGTTTTTAATCCCTTCACTGCAATATTTAATGTTCAATAACATCAGGGCTCTGTGTAGATTTCAAATATGTCTTTAACCCCTTCACTGCCATGTTTAATGTTCACAAACATCAGGGCTCTGTGTAGCTTTGAAATGTGATACACCTTTAACCCCTTCATTGCCACACCCATTTTATGTTCATTAACACCATGGTTCTGTGTAGCTTTCAAATATGCCTTTAGTTAACCCCTTTGCTGCCTCATCCTTTTTATGTTCAGTAACATCAGGGTTTTCAAATATGTCTCTAACCCTTCCACTGCTATGCCCTTTTTATGCTCACTAACAGCAATTTTCCATGAGGATTTTACTCTTAAAGTTGAAGGAGGGGAAAAATTCAACAACAGTGGCAACACACTAACATTTTGGTGTACTGAAAACTCTGTCTTTATAGACGCACAACTTATGAATATGGTTTCTTCTCTTATTTCGGTCCTGCTCTATGGAACTCTCTTCCCTATAATGTCAGACACACCACAACAATCTCTCTTTCTATACATAGTCATCTTAAATATCTTCTTTTTAGTTTGGTCTATGCTGACATACAGACTGACTGAGAGAGAGAGAGCGACAGACAGACAGACAGACAGACAGACAGACAGGCAGACAGACAGACAGACATGGACGGACGGACAGACAGACAGACAGACAGAGACTTCAGACTTTTACTGTACATTGGCCTTAGGCCACAATACAAAAGAATGGTGGTCATACAAGAGTGGGCATATGACAAAAGCGCTATAAACACATAACAATCAATGTGTATATAATATGAAATGATGTATCAGCACTAATAATACAAGAAAATTACATCAGCCATATATGAAAGAGAGAGAGACAGAGAGAGACACAGACAGACAGAGAAGCAGAAACGAAGATAGTAGAAGACAAAGCGAAAGCAAAAAATGCTGAATTCTGACACAAACGGTACACCATACCTGGACAACATTGCCATAGTGAACCACACTTCCCATGAGCTTTTTGTTCTCCGTCTCATTCTGCTTCTTCTCCAGTTCTGCTGCATGCTGAAACACACGTAGGTTATCCTATTGTCAGCAAAAGAGAAGAAAAAAATGAAACAAAACAAAAAAAAATCCAAATCACAACAACCTCTTTCTCTCCCCTGTGGGGTGCCAGCAGCCTGTCAGTATAGACAGCATCACCACCTTATGGAAAGTCTCTACTAGGAATTCCCTCTTTTCTATCCCCCTCTTTGTTTCTGCCTTGTTCCTTTTCTTCCTGTCACTTTACTTCTTGTCAATTTTTGGCCTTCTTGGTCCATTCTCCTGCCTTTTTTTCCCCAGAAACACTGAAAAGATGACAATTCTTTCCCATGCCGAAGTCCAATGCACTGGGCCTGACTTGTCAGGCGCTTAACGATAGTGTCACACAATTTAGCTCAAAGCTCAAATGACAGACAACAATAATTGCAGTCTGAGCGTTCAAAGAAGAAGGCAAACCCTTTCTCGTAATTACCAGAATGACACTTTCCAGCAGATGGCCTTGTTGACATTCTCACCAGCATCGGAAAAAGCCATAACAACACAACTGTAATCACGACAAAGCTCGCACCATCCATGACAACACACAAGTAATGATAATAAAGCTCACAACATAACAACAACACACAACTAATGACGATAAAACACCATACTGACAAACACACAACTAATGATAATAAAGCTAACAACATAAATGACAACACACAATTAATGATAATAAAACTCACAACATAATATTGATAACAACACACAACTACTAGGGATAAAACTCATGGCACAACATGTCAAATGATAATAGGCTAAACCTCACAGTCACAGCATAACAAAAACACAACTAATAATAAACTTGCAACATAACGACACAAAACAAGAACAAAATAAAACTCACAGCATAACAACTTACAACTGTAAAACTTACTGCACAACAACATACAAAAAATAACAAATCTCACAACATAGCAACACACAACACATGATAATAAAACTCGCAACACAACAAACATTTCATAAAATCTTCACAACACAGCAACACACAACTAATGGTTAATTAAACCTCGCAGCACAACAACACACAACTAATGACAACACAACTCACAACACAACAACTAACGATCCATAAAAACTCCCTACCTCCCAAAAGGGCAGCAATTATTCATGGAAAATCCTCTAACATCCCCCCCCCCCCATCTCCCCTACCCCACCCCCAAAAGATTTCTCATGTTCCGATTCCAGACCAATCAATCGTGCAGCACGAACCCAGCATCCCCAAATACACATAGAAATCAATGGACAAAGTAGCTTAATTTGTCGCAATCTCTCCCTCAGATATCTGTAGTGCTCATGAACATAGCCAGCACTAGCATAGGCTAGATAGAGCTTTAAAACATAGCAATAGCATGCTTTGAATCCACCATCCATCCCTATAGTTAGTTAGCTGTCTTGGCTTCTGAGGCTGAAGGTCATGATGTGATGTGCTGGTTCTGTTCTGTTCTGTATGTACATGTACATGCATGCATGAGAGCCTTTATAAATGTTTACTTTTCTGGCCATCTGAACATTGCCTGTTGTTGAAAGAGCCTAGAGAAAGAAGACAGGAGATGGGGAGAAGGGGAAGAGAGAGAGAGAGGGGGGAAGCAAGAGAGAGAAGAAGACAGACAGACATGGGCCATACAAACTTGCACTGAGACAGAGACAGAGAGAGGCAAGATATATATATATATAATATATATATATATATATATATAATATATAATATATATAATATATATATATATACATATATATATATATATGTATATATATATATATATATATATACACACACACAGACACACTCACATAGAGACACAAAGAGACAACAAAGGGAGAGGGAGACAGAGAGAGGAGAGAGAGAGGAGAGAGAGAGAGGTGTGTGTGTGTGTGTGTGTGTGTGTGTGTGTGTG
>CM060332.1:20001561-20034061 GCA_030674155.1 Stramonita haemastoma
ACACTTCCCCCCCACCCTCCTACACTAAATGACAGATCACAGCTAAATCTCAGCCCTTAAAAAGTACTACTACTTAAAAAGCAACACACAAAACAACAATACCTACCATTTTTTTATTTTCTCTTTTTTTGTAAAAAAAAAAAAAAAAAAAAACCTACCCACAGTTTGCGAACAATCAAATCCACTTCATAGGTGTTCATTCAAAAGACTGCTTGTTCAACAGGTTTGAGGTCTGAGGCAGGTACCCCCTCCCCCCCCCCCCCCCCCCCCCCCCCCCCTCTCTCTCTCTCTCTCTCTCTCTCTCTCTCTCTCTCTCTCTCTCTCTCTCTCTCTCTGTGTAAAGTCTATGTGCATGTACTTTGGATTGCTCGAGTCCTGAGTCAGAGAGACAGACTGTGGGAGATTGACTGGTGTGTGTGTCCCAGTGTATGTGCCTGTGTGTGTGTACATAGAAACACAGACACACGACACAGACACAGACAGACACGCACAGACACACACACACACACACACCACACACACACACACACACACACAGTGGGAGAGAGGGGACAGACGGGCCATGGGAAAGTGCAGACAGATTGTTTCTGAGTACGAAAACAAAGTGAGAAGGACCATCTTAAGGGAAGTAAAACAGAGGAGTGAAATGGAGACAATACGAAAGTCTATGTGCAGATGCAAGAATGCTCTCTCTCTCCACACACACACACACACACACACACACACACACACACACACACACACACACACACACACACACACACACACACACCACACACATCACACTACCTACACATGCACAGCAAGATTTCACAAAGGGAGAGGAGAGGGTGTGTGAAGGATTGTGTGAGGGGAGAGAGAGGGGGGGGGAGAGAGAGGGGGGGGGGGAGAGAGAGAGAGAGAGAGAGGTGTGTGTGTGTTGTTGTTGTTGTTGTAGTTTAATTTAAAGTCTATTCACACTTGGTGGGTGTGTGTGTGTGTGTGTGTGTGTGTGTGTGTGTGTGTGTGTGTGTGTGTGTGTGTGTGTGTGAAAAGGAGCAAGGAATGAGGGATGGGTATGTGAGAGTGTAGGTACATATGTGAGGCATGCACACAAGTATGTGCTGTTCAGATACATGTAATGCATGCATAAGTAAGCTGAGCTGTATACATTTTGAGTAACTTGAAAAGTTTTAAGGTGCATCACTTAATGTAGATGGAAGCATCGTGCAAGCGTGCATGCAAGCATGCGCACATACACACACACTACTTTATTCTTCACACTTGATCAGGTCAACAAACACACATATAGAAACATCCAAACCGCCCAGCGCGCATGCGCATACGCGCGCGCACGCACGCACACACACACACACACACACACACACACACACACACATACACACACACACACACACAATCTCAGATACAGAGCTCCTTTAACGAGAGTGAGAAATGACAAGTGTTTTATTCATTTACGAATCCAACAGCTGTCTGCAAGAAAAACAGTCATGGGAGGTAACTTGTTTGCAGACATGGGAGATAACTCGTTTATCCAACTCGGAGAGCTCCAGCCAAGAAAACATCACTCACAGCTCGAGCCAACTGATTACACAGAATCTTTTTTTTATATATTTTTTATATGAATTCGTAATATTATCTTTCTGCTGGCAGCCCTCTTATCAATAATCCTGTCACTTTCTGAGCGTAAAGGAAAAAAAAAAAGAAAAAAAAAAAAATTTTAAAAAACATAAAAACCATTTACATCATTTTCTGCGATTATTTTTTGTCTTTTCTTTTTTTGATTCATAGAAATGAAATTGAAACATGAAATAAAACAAAATGAAACTATAAAAAAAATAAGTTAATAGGTATATGATAACTGCATAAATAAATAACACACAATCAAACGACTGTTGTCCAAATTCCTTTCACAAGAAAAAAAAACCCTCTCGCTCTAAATCAAAATTTGGAATTTACTTCAATTTCCAATGAAGTCGAAGTCTGACTGCCTACATGGTGAGGTCCCTGAAAACGGTCTACATGCAAAATTTCATTCAGTGTGCACTTTCAATCTCACAGTGATTTCCAGGTGGGATGAGTGAGACAGAGCGCGTAATGTGGGTGAGCCTAAGGATGTTAAGCTTGGGGAACATGCAACAAAGTACTTCAATTAAGGCAAAATTTCTCCTTGAACAGATTTTATAGCAGCGATTATGGTCAGATGAGAATGGGTGGACATACATTTTCTCTCTCACACACACACCACGCACGCACGCACGCACGCACGCAGCACCACACACACACACACACACACACACACACACACACACACACCTCTGTTTAAAGGTTAAACAGGCAGAGAAAACAATTTTTTGTCAAAAGATTTGCCGACATGAAGATAAACACACAACTAAACTTTGAATTCACTGCCACATAATCACATATATTTGCTAAACTGATCATTCTCAGGCAATTATCAGGGTAGAACCCACTACCCAATTCAAGCCAAGTCAATCAGATTATGTGAGAGTCAATCACAATTTTGGGCCTCTATTGTTGTTAGTGGTGATGGCAGTGTTTTTGGTTGCAGTGAAGGCAAACTTTTCCTTCAAAGAGGGGGGGGCGGGGGGGGGGCTTTTGTTTGTATGTTTTATTTTGTCTATCTCCCTTTTTTTTAATGGTGAGTTATCATTTCAGAAAAAAAGAAGGCTGATCTTTCTTTTCTGACAACAAACCAAACTGTAGTCAAAAAGTTTTTAAATCCAGCCAGTTGCCTAATTATTCATTGCAAGCTGGCACTAATCTTCATGGCCCCGATATTCCCTTCCAGCCTGTATTCTTAAGGCCCGACACTTTTCTTTTCATCCTATGCCAGTGGTAAAGCCTTGCTGTTCAAGAGTTTCTGAAGAGGTTTTGAAGAGACCCACTTCTGACGACAGGTTTTCTGCTTGCGTTTTTTTAAGGGGGGGGGGGGAGGGCGGAATATACCTGGGTGAAAAGAAGAAGGTGTTCTGTGTGTTGGTGGTGTGTTGTGTGTGTGTCTGTGTGTGTGTGTGTGATGTGTGTGTGTGTGTGTGTGTGTGTGTGCTTGTTTATGCATTTACCTGTCTGTGCACGTACTTTCGTATTCTCACAGATGAACTCTCATACAATGTATGCTTTTCATATTACTGTCCGAGTTCCTTCCCCCAATTCATCTAAACCCTACCTGCCTCTCACAAACACAGGCATTCACGTACTAAACCACACACTTGTAAACACACACACACGTGTGCACGCGCATGCACACACACACAAACACACACACATACAAACACAAACAACACACACACACACATTCATTATTGTTTTTATCCCATTTTATGGAGTTAAAATGTACACAAACTAAAAGTCTGTATGTTACTATCTTTTCACTTTAATTGAGACACGTCTAATTTGAGAGCATATGCATAAACACATGCATATCAACGTTAATTTCACCGTATGCACATATAGTTATATACACATAACACAACACACACACACACACACACACACACACACACAACACATACAACACACACCTCCTAAATACACACATCCCCCCTCCCCACATACACACACAACCCACACTCCCCCAACACACACAAACTCCCTCCCCCCCCCACCACACACACAACACACACACACACACACACACACACACACACACACACACACACACCACACACCCTTGACCTAAAACCCTCTCTATGCATATATAAACATCCCGACCTGCTAAAACCCTTACCACCGGAATTCAAATTAACCGACGCCGTCAGTTGTTTCAAACCTCAAAACATCCACAGTTTTACAATCCGTCAAATGCTCGGCTCTTGCCAAAAGTGACAAGGCTCAAACAGACCTAAGGCAATAGTTCATGAAAGTGCAGAGTATGCTAATTATGTCAGGTAGGGGTTTGGAAGGTTAGGGCAAGGGTTAGGGGAGGCAGGGGGTGGTAAAAGAGGCAAAAATGTTGCAATTTTGTTCTTTAGTGAAGCATGCACATTTTTGTTAATAATAATAATATTAAAAATAATAATATAATACATGGAATTTAATAGTGCTGTATCTTGCATTATATAGCGCTATATCTTGCAAAAAAAAACCAAAAAATCAAAGCGCTTGCATTCGACCTATACAACACACAAGCAATCAATAACAATTGATAATTTTAGGAAATTTGAATGTACACATTCATGCACGCAAACACACAAGCACACCACACACACACCCACACACACAGATGCAAGCGCATACTTATAAAGGTGACATACTATAAACACATATGTGGATTTCCTGCATGGGGATGCTGGGGTCCTTGTTAGTATAAAGAGCATCCCCCCCGGCCCCACCTTCTGGAAATTCAGCGCTAGAATTCCCTCTTTTCTACCCTCTGTTTCTGCCTTATTCTTTTCTCCCTTTCACCTCTCTTTTTGTCTATATTCTGCCTTCTTGGTTCATTCTCCTGCCTTTTTTTTCCCCAGAGAGACTTAACAGATAACAATTCTCTCCAACACAGAAGTGTGTGCTGGGCCTCACTTGTCAGACACTTAATGGCAGTGTCAAGCATTTTTTTCATATGACAGACAGCAATTGTGGCTGTCTTGAGTGTTCAATGAAGAATAAATGTGGATTTTTTTTTTTTAAAGAATATGACATTTTCTGTCTTTAATGAGTTAAAAACAGTCATGGCTCTTTACTTTGAACAAGGTTGCTTTTGTGGACTTGGGCACGCACGCACACATGCACGCAGCACACACACACACACACACACACACACACACACATATTTCCAGAACAAGTAATTCAGCCATTAGAAACAATACAACGACAGACACTCACCCCAAAGTTGTACACAGTGTGGAGAACACTTCAAATAAGTGAAACCCTCCTTAAAAAAAAAAATCTTAAGTAAAGACCCCTTACCCAGACATACTTCATCCTGGTTTTGTCTCAATGATTTCTGACAAAAACAAAGCACTCTGAATGATGGAGACTTGAGAGAAAGTGGTGGGAAGAATTTGACATACTTTAGAGATAAAAAGGTGTAGGTAGGAGAGGAAATAAAGCCGTGCTTTGAGATCTCCCCTTCCATTCTTAGTTTGTCCACAGTGCGTGTGCGCGCGTGCGTGCGTGCGGTGCGTGCGAGCCTGTGTGTGTGTGTGTGTGTGTGTGTGTGTGTGTGTGTGTGTGTGTGTGTGTGTGTGTGAGAGAGAGACAGACAGAGAGACAGACAGAAGACAGAGAGCGAAACAAATGTGTGTGTGTGTGTGAGCAAACAAATGTGTGTGCTGTTGGCGTGTGTGTGTGTGTGCATGCATACAAGTTTGTGAACATGCTATGCATGTATGCAAGAAAGAGCAAGCGTGTGTATGCATGCATCTACAGCATTACCTGCATGCTTGTGCGCATACAAATTGCACAAGCATGTGTATCAATGGGTTTACCTGCATGTGACAGATCTATTTCTTCAGCAAGTCTGATTTGCATTCATGATTTTTTTTTTCTTTCTTTCTTGTGTTTAACCTATAGATACAACATACATTATTCAATAATCAAATTTTTTTATTCACATTCTAAACAAAATGACCACCTTCACACACTGATCTATTATCGTAAAAAAAAATATCAAAAAACCCCAACAACTTTCAAACTTGGCTTGTGTAGTGCAAACCACACTGAACAAAAAAAAACACCCAGCCTTTTTCTGTCGGATGTACTGTGCATGTGGCAACATCTGCAATCTCTTCTGCTCACCTTGGTGAGAAGAGATCACAACAGCATAAAGACAAGCAAAGAAGACAGCCACACCAAAACTGTTGGGCAGATAAACTGTCTACACAGAGAAGAATAACGAGAACAGAAAAAAAAAAAAAAGAAACACTGAATAAGAAACTGAGTCAAAGATTAAAGAGTAGAAGAAATGTGCTTTCAGAGACAAAATGAATGAAAGTGTGTGTGTGTGTGTGTGTGTGTGTGTGTGTGTGTGTGTGTGTGTGTGTTGTGTGTGTGAGTGGTGAGAGACAGACAGACAGACAGACAGACAGGCAGACAGACAAACCTTTAAGAAAATAACCTGCTTGTATATTGTGAGAAGGAGAAAAAAAAACACAAGGAAACATGAGTCAAAGACCTAGAAGCAAAAAAAATGTGCCATTCAGAGAGAGAGTGAGGAATAAGTGATGAATGAATGAATGAATGAATGAATGAAGAATGACTAAGACAGAACAGACTCTGAGACAACAATCCCTGAGAAAGAGGGACAGACTGCCAAAATGTTCAGCAAATAAACTGCTTCTACAGAGAGAAGGGGGGGGGGGGGGGGACCACAAAATAAGAAACAAAGAGTCAAAAATTCAAGGAGAAAAAAGAAAGCAATACCACATAATTTATCTCCACTAAAACATTCAACTCTCACCCCCCACCCCTCTTTTTTTTTCTCTAAGAGAAACATGACAGACAGAGAGAATGAAACATGAGAAGGAAGATCAGCCAGAGAGAATGAAAACATGTAGTAAAGGAAGAAATGCCACTATGCGTCACTCTAGTGGTTGTTGCACTGCTTTCCTTCTCTCCACTGTCAACAAAACATGGACAAGTAGAGCACTAAATCCACTGGAAACATCTGGCCTGAGGTGTCCTACTTTCACACATGTATATATAAGATGTTACACAGAAAATCAACAAACTGCAGTATTACATCTACTACTGCACCTGTAACATATGGCAAGCTATCTGGCGATACTCCCATTGTATATATATATATGAATTATGACACCCATCTCACGGTCACACAAGATTGTTCTCTGTGGAAGATGTGGGCTGTTCTCCCTGAGGAGAGTGTGTTGCCTTGAGTACACCACAAACCTGTGAGTGAGAATAAATAAAGATTTCTAGTCTGTTTAGATATTTGTTCCCCTATGGGAATTACTTTTTTTTTTCAAACAAAATTTTGACAAGGATAAGTCTCTTGTTGCTACGAGCTCTTTTACCTGCAATTCAATGTGTGATACATGTAGGACATTAAATTCTATAGATTGTTTTTATTTTTCATGAATTTCGAGTTGATCCCTGAGGGTCAGAGAAGCGGCTATCTTAATGGTGGGGAAAAAACAATTGCATGCGCAAAGTCTCATCACTAGTGAACATCTGGCCCTGAAACAAACAAAACAAACAAAAAAAACCTACAAAAGTATAAAAAAAAAATATTTATAAAATGAAGCTAAGTCTAGTACGAGTTAAAGACATCACCATGGCGCTGTGCTCGCAATCATTGCCAGACTCTGCAGACTTTTCTTTTATTTCATCCCCACTGCCGCGACTGGGATTGAACCAGGTGAACTCACACAGAGTGCCCTAGTACCATTCATTTATGCTCTGAGCCTGTTCCCAGCACATCACACAGTCAGGGAAAAGAGGTTAGGGAGAAAATATACTGTTTCTTGGCGTATTCTTTTTTTTTGGTTTTGTTTGGGTTTTTTTCTCCAAAGTCTCAGCGGATTATTTTCTGAAGTTTAGCAAGGAGGGGGGGGGGGGGGAACAGGATAGCCTGTTGGTCAGAGAGTGATGCACTTGTGATCTGCTGACCTGGGTTCAAATCTCACTCAAGAGGATTTTTCCTCTAGAGTTAACATCAGTGCCGACTCCACTTCCCTCAAAAGTCCTTCAGATGAAACTATAAATCCGAGGTCCTGTGTGCAAACACATGCTCAATATCTTGCGCACACATTAAAACTCCTTCCGCTTTTCGGAAGAGTAGGCCAGTGTGTGCCGGTGGGAACAGATGACAAAATTTACAAAACTACATAACTAGGATGTAAAAAAAAAAATAAAGACTCGAGTGCTGATTCCATTATCCTAAAAATAAAAGAATAAAAAAAATTTACAAAATAAAAAAAATGAGATAAAACTTTTTTTTTGTTACAGTCTTCCGAAGCAAAACCAGGACAAAATGGGTGGGAAAAGGGCAGTCCACTAGCTCCTGACTTCTCTCAATGGCTACATTACCGAATCCAGTGGCACGAGAATAAATGAAGTCAGCTGGACCTGGGAAGACCAGAACTAATGGAGAAGGAAGGTCTCGGTGTCCTTGAACACAGCAGCTAATGCCCAGCTTGGTGGAGCAGATTGAAGAGACAGGTGAGGCTGTCTGGGTACACTTACAGTTAGAGAGGGAAAATATGCTGCTGTACTGTAATGTTCGTTGTTGGTTAGATTGTGTGTGTGTGTGTGTGTGTGTGTGTGTGTGTGTGTGTGTGTGTGTGTGTGTGTGTGTGTGGCATGTAGCGTGCGTGTGTGAGCATAAGCGTTGTGAGTGATGTGTGTGTGTGTGTGTGTGTGTGTGTGTGTGTGTGTGAGTGTGTGTGTAAAGGTGTGTGTGTGTGTGTGTGTGTGCGCACGCACACATGCATCGTATGCATGCATGTGTGTGTATACATGTATATGTGTATACGCGCTTATGCATGAGTGCATGCGTGAGTATGATCGACTATTTTTTTAAAAATGAGATTACATGCATTTGTGTAGACAAGCACGCATACTCAAATGTGTAGATCGCTGCATATCAACATGCAAGCATGCTACAAAATATGCGTCCATACGCATACTTCTGTTGTTTTCTTCTTTAATATACACCGTACTATTCACCACACACACACACACACACACACACACACATAATGTATATGTTCATAATTTCTCTCTTCTTGCTTCCTTCCTTCTCCACAGCCCTTCAGTATATTTCACAGTACATTTGGAGGCATAATGAAATACCCACAACTGTCAGGCACTCTATCACTACCCTATACCTCTATCTGTAATGGCTCTTTTTTTTTTGCTTTCTTTTTGTTCCTCGACTACAGGTCTGAGGTTCACCAATACTAGCAACCTTCTGCATATGCGACCATTTTTGCCCACCACGAAGGTAGCTGCATTCCGTTTTCAGGGATTAATGGTTCTGATTTTCCTGTAGCTACAGATTTTTACAAGTGGGGCTTAAGCATTCGTGATTATTTTTACAGGTTCTGTTCATTGTTGTTGCGAGTTCCCCAGCTTGAGTGTGTGTGTGGATGTCGCACATGCATGCATGAATCCTGCATCTGTGTGTGCATGCGTGGGTGCATGTGTGTGTCACTGTGTGTATGAGTGAGAGTGTGCATGAAAGTTGAGCTGCTAGAATGTCGGCATATAAACCACACAGATTGCAAGTCTGGAAAGTCAATATTGACCTACTGGGCTACACACACCTCTCCTGTGCCTGTGGCCACCTGGTCTGGTTTAATGCTGTAGGAGCTATGTGAGTTAGTGACCAACAGACATGAACAAACAAAGGCAAATTCTTAGGATGGTGAGAGGGAGACACAATACAACAAAGCAAAACAAAGTACAAGAAAAATTACATTTCTGGTTTTATACTGTTTGATCTAAATTATGACAATATCCTGAAGACAGAATTTGGCTACCTAAATGGTAAAGGGGAGGAGAATGGTCGAATACGCAAAAACCTCCACCATTGGTAAACCTCAGAGCTATAGGCTAGCCCTGGAACAAAAATAGAACCAATCTTAAAGAAAAGGAGGAGGAAGGATAATGGCTGGTTCTCTGCACAAGAGGATCATTGGAAGAAAGAGATCGTTTGAGTATAACTACAAGCCCTCCGGTGACAGAAAAGTAGAGAATATCCAATCTTTCAGCTTCTGCGAAAAATACTCACTATTCCTGTTTCTGCTGAGAAGGGTTTTTTTTTTTCTTTTTCTCCATGCATAGATAATATTTTCGCACACTACACATACACAGAGGCACACACGCACGCACGCACGCACGCACACACACACACAACCCACAGCACACACACGACACACACACACACACACACACACACACACACACACTGATGCATTCACACAGACTACAGCCACAATTTCACTAAGCACCTGTAGTTTTCATTTCAAAAGGAACCAGGAGGATTCAGTACTATTCTTCACTTTTTTCATCTTGCACTGGCCTTGGCTCACTCACATTTTTTTTCCAAACAGTTACCACGGATACTTACCCATGGCCCAGTCAAGTGTTATGCTATATGGGGCTCTGGAATTGCCCTCTTACTTACTGAGAAGAGGAAAGGGGGGGGGGGGGGGTGGAGAGCAAAGCACTTTTGTGAATGAAAGCATAATCAAAAAAAAACTGGTGAGAGTGTGTCTTCAAAGAAACTTTTAACACAGGAACTGAGGAGGGAGAAATGGGGGGTGACAACACACAACTCAAAAAAGTGCTCCCCTGTTAAAAGTTCTCAATATTGCCTTACCTTTGAGGGTTAAAGACCTGATTATTCTCTTACAAAAAGTACCCAATATTGCTTTATTTAGTGAGTCTAAAATATCAAACACTCTCTCTCTCTCTCTCTTCCTCTCTTCTCTCTCTCTCTCCTCTCTCTCTCTCTTCTCTCTCTCTCTCTCCTTCGTCTTCTCTCTCTCCCCTTCGTCCTCTCTCTCTCTCTCTCTCTCTCTCTCTCTCTCTTTCTCTCTCTTTCTCTTTTCTCTGCATTTCTTTACAGGGTGGGGTATGTAGTGCCTGGTCTTCTCCTGTGTTTGTAACTCTGCCAGAGGTCTGCCCACTGGCCTCTGCCAACACATTCCAACTTAATTAAAGCAGCTCATATTTTTGTGCAGGATGTGCGCAGGCTGGGTATGTTAATGTTTCCCTGAACCCTCCCAACGCCAACATGAACTATGGGATATTAAACGTGTATACTTGGATCTTCTACATGCGTAAATTTATGGGAATTAACTCACAACAGCAGGTCTGCACTTGAAGTTGACCTGGGAGTTTGTGGAAATCCCCATCCTTACTTCACCTGCGGAGGTCTGAACCCTGATTTGATGGATCCCCTGGACTGAAGTTAAACGGTCTTAACCTGTCAGCTATAGTTTAAACGTACTCAATACTGCCTTCCTTACTTATTGAACCCAAAATATCAACTTACTATATATATTTAAGAAAAAGTACTCAAGCTACATGCAATTTTTTGCATGGTTGGCACACAGGAAGTGGAGGAAGCTGGTTGCAAAATCTTCAGTGGTGCCTAAATGGTCTTACTACTAAACAAGACTATGGGACAGGTGAGGGTGAAGGGTACACACCCACCGGAAAGACTTGCCCTATCTTGTTCCTATGAGGAGCTGTGCAAACAATGATAGCGCTGATGGCAGGCAGGCACCTCAGATTTATGTACCTGTGAATCAAGCTGAAGTGCTATCCTGTAGACCTGACCCCCAGGTAGAGGAAGAAGGACGCTGTCCACTCCTCTCATGTACACAGCCAACATGGGCCAGTTCAGGCACGATTTGTGAGTGTATACTATGTGGAAAATGTGTTTACAACCATGTGTTTATCTCTGTCTGTCTGTGTGTCCGTCCATCTCTCTCTCTCTCTCTCTCTCTCTCTCTCTCTCTCTTCTGTCTGTCTGCTCTCTCTTTTTGCTCTCTCTCTCTCTGTCTGCTGTGTGCATGCATGTGTCTCATCTATACATGTGTACCATCTGTTTGTGTATGAGTCTGTTTCAGTGTTAAATTTTCCCTAAGGGAGACCACTTGCATGCCTTAGAATCAATTTCTTACACACTACACCACACCTGTGAACAAAAAAAAACTATTCCATTTTGCATAAACTGTGCTTCTAATCATCATCACCATTCAATGTATCCACTAGCAGAAACTGTGCCCCATCTATCATCAGCAATCATCTACTCATATCAATGTATCCCTACACTTAGTAGCATAAACTGTGCTTCTTATCATCATCATCATCCAAAGTATCCACTTAGCAGAAACTGTGCATCTAATCATCCATCCTATGTATCCACTTAGCAGAAACTGTGCATCTAATCATCATCATCCATGTATCCATTAGCAAAACTGTGCATCTAATAATCATCATCCAATGTATTCACTTAGCAAGAAACTGTGCATCTAACATCATCACAAAATGTGCTTGCAAAAACCTCAGCTGTGTGCTTGATATGATTTTCTATGTGTCTGCCAATGCGTGAGTGGGTCATGAATATAAGCAGAACAACACACAGCACTGGCACACAACAAGCAGGCTGCAAATGAGCAGAGAGACAGGGTACATACATACTATGTGTGAGTGAGTGAGTGAGTAGCAGCATGGATGTGAGTGAGTGAGTGAGTGAGCGAGTGAGCTGAGTCCGTGAGTGGGGGTGGTAGTAGTAGTGAGTGATATGTGTGTGTGATGTGTGTGTTGTGTGTGTTCTGTGTGTCTGTGTGCGTGTGTGCATGTGTGTGTGTGTGTGCACATGTGCATGTATTTATCAATGTGTGTGAATGCAGATGTACCCACATACCTGCTATTAATGTGATACTTAGGCTGCATATGCATGGATCCGTATGCACTTTTCTGTACATGCTGGTATGAACAAGCCCAACCCATGTTGTAGTATTTATTTCAGTGTTTTTGTGTGTTCTCTCTCTCTGTCTCTCTCCTCTCTCTCTCTCTCTCTGCTTGCTATGTCATCCCACACCCTCTCCTCTTCTGACATTTTCACAGCTTTTTTTTCCTCACTTTTCTCTCTCTTTTTTTCTTTTCTCTAACGTGTGGACCCCTTGGAATAACCCTCAAATGTCATACTAACTTTTTTTAGGGGGGGGGGGGGGGGGTTGTAGTCAGTGCGTCAGTGTCTGGGCGTTCTACCTCCCACCTTTGATTCTTCCTTTCAGCAAGTGGGGCTTTAGGGCGCAGTTGTTTACACAGCCATCTTTCATTGACAACCAGACTTCTCTTTAGAGGTGCCAGAGTCTTCTGTAAATGCTACATACCAACATAGGTTATCAAGAGTTATTACCTGGAGCTATGGTATATATATATATATATATATATATATATATATATATATATATATATATATTATATATATGCTACAGACTGACGAAGGTTATAAGTTATTATTTGGAACTCTGAAGGGTTGGGGGGGGGGGGGGTCATTCCTTGACAAGAGCTGTATTTTGCGAAGGGAACCGTTTTTCCCCCCACCATTTAGGTAGATTCCAACTTTGGGGATACACTATGGAACTGAACCTACCTATTTTGCCTTTGGGAGAGAAAGGGGGGGGGGGGGAGGGGGATCATTCCTTGACAAGAGCTGTGTTTTGCAAAGGGAACCGTTTTTTCCCCCCACCATTTAGGTAGATTCCAACTTTGGGGATACGCTTGGGAACTGAACCTACCTATTTGCCCAAACAGTCAGAGGTTCCTCCTTGCTCTTTCCATTTTCAACTGCCATGGGTTCTTTTGACATGAACAAAGTCTATAAGCACACAGGTCTACTGGTTTACAGCCTCTCCCATAAGACTTGACATTCAGTTTGATTTCCCCCATCAAACTTGGAAGAAAGGGCACAGCTGGAAATCAAACTCTTGTTATATGCTACATGCCAGACGAAGGCTACGAGTTATTATTCACAACTCTTTTTTTTTTTTTCACCATTCCATTCTTCATTAGTCATAGCAAATACTAGATATAATCCAACATCTCCAGATCTGTTTGTTGATTTTTTTTAAAATTCAAACAACAGGTTTTAATGTATGCATGAACAAAATATTCTGCCTCTGTTCCCACACTGGGCCTCAGTTTACAGTCACATTCGAAGGATTTTCAGGAGAGTGGAGTCAGTGTTGATGTAAACTCCATATATAAGGTAAAATCACCCTGAACAGGTGTCTCAGTGATAGCTTGAACCCAGACAATCAAATTGCAAGTGAAGCCACCTTCCCCTCCCCCCTCCCCTCTACATAAAATAGAATACCACTGCTAGACAGTGTGTGTGTGTACATTAGCAAATTGGAGGATCAGCAAGGGAGAGCTCTAGAGCTGTGTAACCATGGCACTGCTGATCATGACCCCCTCTGATTGATGTGCCCTGGAGGATCAACCTTGAGTGCTGTCATGTGCGACAGAGGGACAGGAGTGTGTCCACTCTAATCTCCATTACACACAGGCTACATCAGTTCAGCTTGATAGCAACATGTGTGCAAAAGCCCTTACTAAGCTGTAGTAAGTAAGTCAGTCTGGCTTGTGCTGATCCTTCCTCCCCCTTCTCTGTGTGTGAGAGTGTATGTGTGTGTGTGTGCGTGTGCGTGTGCATGTGTGTGTGCGTGTGTGTGTGTGTGCGTGCATGTGTGCGTGCATGCATGCGTGCATATGTGCATGCATATATGCATGTGTGTGTGCATGTATATGTTGTGCATGCGTGCGTGCATATGTGCATGCATATATGCATGTGTGCATGCATGTGAGTGCATGCACGCATGTGTGTGCGTGCACGCATGTGTGTGTGAGTTTATGCAGTTTATGCTTTGTAGACGTGTGCATGTTCTGCTTTTGGTTTTGTTGCAGCTGTGTTGGTGGTGGCGATTGGTTAGTTGGTCTGTAAGCGATCATAAAAATCCCCACCCTCGACTTGAAACCAGAAACCGCTGGAAAGATTCAAAGCCACGACTCCAAAGACCAACAGGACAGAAGTCAAGCAATGTGAACCCCTCGGCTGCAGCACTCACAATCCATCCACTACACATACATGTATGATTCAAGCCAGACTCCAGCAACAACAAAAGAAAGATCACAATATTTATAAATGGGAAGGGTGCGACCTTAGCTAAACGGCTACAAAAACACTGCTGCCTGACATGAAGCACATGGGTGTTTGTTTGAGGTAAACGGCAAAAGCCATCCACAAAAACACTGCACTCCAAAACCAACAAACATAGACTCCCAACTTCTCAATCCATTTATGCAGACAATGAATACACAAGGTACATATCTTTTTTTCCGGGGGGGGGGGGTTCTAAAGAAGTCATGCAAAACTAAAGATCCCTCTTTTGTTGTGAGAAGTTAATTTTCATTTACTTGTGTATGAATGGGAACAGTGCATGCTGGGATGTTTGAGACTGAGAGAGAGAGAGGGAGAGAGAGAGAGAGAGAGGAGGAGTGTGTGTGTGTGTGTGTGTGTGAGTGAGAGAGAGACAGAGAGACAGTCAGTCCTGTGACAGAAACACACAGAGTACTTTCAATATGGGCCAGTGTGTTACATACATATAATCACAAATGTACAGTGTGTATGGTGTGTATTCCTACGTGTGCGAATCATTAGAAGTTCCAGCAATAAACTTGAGTGGATTTGACTTCATACGATCTTTCTTGTAACATGTCTCGAGTTATTCTATCATTCACATAATACAGATTTTTTTTTTAATTTTAAAAGCAAGCCATGATTTTACATATCTGATGAGTGTATGCTATAACTTTTTTTTTTTTTACATACACGCGCACACACACATGCACACACATGCATATACAACACACACACTTTCTTCCACACACATATTCTGATTCTCTCACACAACTCTACATCTGACACACAGTAAAAAGATGCTGTTCTGTTTGAAAATCCACTACTAGATATACCACTTATAACTCTCTGATGATGACCACACACACACACACACACACACACACACACACACACACACACACACACAATCTTTGCTCATTTTTGCAGCATAGTGCTGGCTGATCCTTTGAAGTCATGAAGTGGCGACATCCTTCTAACGACAACAAGTGGTTCTACAACGTCCAATGCTGAAGATGACGGACACAACACTAATTCATCAGATTTGACACAGATTCAATACTGATAACCCTCCAGGGTCTTTTCTCCACCCCTTCCCACCTTCTCTCTCTCTCTATGTCTCTCTCTGTCTCTGTCTCTCTCTGTCTCTGTATCTCTCTCTCTCTGTCTCTCTCTCTCTCTCTCTCTCTCACTCATCAATAAAAACCAACCTCAACCTTTATGACTCGCACACAAAACACTAGTTCACCCAAACAAATATCTTGCAGGACTTAATCAACCAAAAGGAGCCAAAATAATCAGCAGTCAGCTCTGACAGCACAAGTCCATCACAAAAAAATCAGGGACCTTGTTCGGCTGGGTCAGAGCCAAAAGAGCCTGGTTTCAATTAGCCAGACCACGGGTCGTCAAACGAGGCATGAAATGCAGCGTACAGCATCCACCCATCGAGGCCTGGTCTCTCTTTGTGGTAGAAGATGGTGATTGTTTCAAAATATGTATCTCAAGAGAAGCATCTTTGTGGATGATATACTAGCCAAGAGAAGCATCTTTGTGGATAATATACTGGCCATTATAAACAATCACTAAACACCTGGGAGAAGAGGTCAGAAGGAAAACATTCAGACGGCTGGGAAACCCTCTCTCTTCTCTGTGTTCCCTTAGCCAACTGTGGGTGGCATGAATGCATGCGTCAGTGCCTGGTCTTTTCCTAGGCTTGTAACTCAACAGGAGGTCTGCCTGCTGGCCTCAGCCAACACATTATTGGCCTTGAACAGCGAGGAAGATTCCTGTGGGAAATGTATACATCATACAGCTGCTGCAGTTTCTCTCATTAGTCAGCGAGTTCTGGTTCTGACTTCAGAGCAGCTCCTTTTTCTGTACAGGATGCATGCTGGGTATATTTTGTGTTTCCATGATGTTGCCATAACTTACAGCATCCTTAAATTAACATGCTTATTTGATCTTTTGCATGTTCCCACACACAATGGGAATTATAGCAATCGAAGCCTGTACTTTAAGTTGACACAGGAGATGGAAAAATATCCCCACCTTTTATTCAACTGGTAGATCTATACCACTGCCAAGATTCAAACCTACAACTTCATGGTCCTGTGGGATTGAATTCAAACAGTCTTAACCACCACTTAGGAGTCTGGCTGCCTATATCTTGAGCATATTCATGACAAGGTGCTTGAAAACAGTCATACACACAAACTTCTTCTCCAGTGTATAGTCTCACAATGATTTCCAGGTGGGATGAGTGAGTCGTAACACTTACAGTTTACTTTTTTTAGGACCATCCACAACACACTAACATGTCAGAAACACACCCAATGCCCTACTGTAAGTGTATACACACAATGCTCACTTGCTTATGAGAGAAACTGCAGCACATGTATGTACATGTATACATCCCAACAGGAATCTAAATGAGAACAGTTTCCAGTGAGACAGCATGCATTTCCCTTCTCTCTGAATGATGGCAATCTCATTTATAAACAAAATGGCTCCTGTCTGTATGTAGTCGTAGACTGGTATTCTATTCATGCCAGATGCTGAAGCATATTTTCATGCTAAGCAAAACTGGTACTAGTGGTACTATTTTCTTAGGATTGTGCAGTTTTTGTGTGGCGCTGTAGGCAACAACAACAAAAAAAGTTTGAGAAGGGGAAGGGTGGGGTGTTAGGTGTTCCTTGTTTTGTTTTGATTATTTTGGTGTGTCTGTGTCTGTGTGAGTGTGCATGTTTTGTTGGTTGTTTATTTTGCAGTTGGCTTTTTGGGGGGGAGGGTTGGTGGGGGGGGGGGGGGGGGAGTTGTTGGAGATTTTATTTATTTTTGGTTGTTTTATTGTGTGTATGGGGGGGGGGGGGGTTGCTGTTGGTTTTGGGGTTGTTGTTTTGTTGTGGGGGTTTTTTGGAACATGGAATGTTTCCTGTGCAATGAAAAAAGTTTATATATACCTAAAAAAAATAATAAAACCATGAAAATATTTCCCATTTCAAAGCATTATGCCCGAGTTACGATTACTCAACAACAACAAAAAGTACCACAATGTATTCTATGTTGCCATTAGGTTTTTCACTAAAAGTCCACGACCAGATTCCACATAAGAAAACAAATATATATCTAGATAGATACAAAATGATATACACTGCTCATTGACTGATGAAAGAACCTGCAGCACACACATTCACAACAAGATTCTAAATGAGAATGGTTTCCACTAAGACAGCATGCGTTTCTCTTCTGTCTGATGGCACTCTCATTACATTTGTAAACCAAATGGCTTCTGTCTCTAAGGCTGCATACATGTAGACATACAGTACACTGCTAATGATGCCAGCTGCTACAGCTGAATTTTCATGATGAGCAAAATTGATGACGATGTTTTTGTTTCTTTTATTGTGCAGTTTTGTATGGTGGGCAAGAAAAGAGTTCAAAGGGGAAGGGGGAAGTGGAGGAGAGGTGGATAAGTAGACTTGAAAACCCCTCTTCTTAAATTATCCTTTTTTATACTCAGTAAAAACTTTTTTTTTTTTTTTTAAAAAAGCTTTCCTTTATGATGAGTAAAGTTTACTCAGTATTCTATTTGGGTCTGAAAATAAACATGAAAATATTTCCTATTTCAAAACACTATGCCAAAGTCATGATTACTTATTAAATGTACGTATAAGAAGATAACTAAGAAAATAAGCACTCTGAGACTTTTTTTCCAGTTTGTTTCTGATTGTGTGGTTTGTACCTTTAGCTTTTGCTTTGAAGTTTTATTTCCTCCTCGAACCCAAGCGCAAGGTTTTCAGATAAGTTTGAAATTCCAGATAAGAAATATTGCACTATTCTGATACAGTGAGAGTGATAAGACAACAGCATCAATGGCATATAAACATACACATTTTCTGTAATGCTTCCAAAACAGACCAACACATGTGGCGGGCATATATCCAATACCACACTAAACTGGCACAGAACTCTCTTTCCAAAGAAATTTATGGGAAAAGCTATACACACAATGACACACACTACAGCAATTGATGTAAATAAGAACACTTTCCAATCTTCTCTTCTCTCGTTCGCTTTACACCATCAGATGTGTCTAAGTAAAATAATGGCATGTCCTTTCCAGCTCCTCTTGTGGGGCGTACAGCTTGGTCTGTCTCCATTGGCCACACTTTTTTCCTCAGGTCGCTGAATAATGTGCACCTCTGAAGGATGTGCTCACCTGTCTGGTTTTCTTTACCACAGGCACACAGGGGAGAAGGAGCGAGTTTCAGCTTTGTGGACATGTGGTGATTTAGTCTGTTGTGCCCATTGCAGTCTTAGAATTATGACTTGATCTTCTCTTTTGAGATGGTGGTAGTCGTCCTTTTCTACTCTAGGTGGGCCCACTGATTTGATGATTGTCTTCTTTGCAATTACTGGTTTTTTACGATCCTTATTGTGGAGGTAATACACAAATTTGTAAATTACACGTAGCAAGATAACTTCATGTGAATACACAAGCACACAAAAGGAAGAAGGAAAACAGCAACAGCCTTTCCAAGACAAAAATGGATAAAACTTTGACAGACAGACAGACAGAGAGAAAGAGGCAGAGACACAAAGAGACAAGCAGACACAGACTTCATAATGACACAGAGACTTCCAGTCACAGAGAAAGAGGGAGACAGAGACAGCAGAGAGACACAAAATAAGAGACACAGAGGCAAACAGACTACCAAGACGGGAGAAAAAGACATGTATAAATTTATAAATGGAGGAAGACAGAGTGAGAGACATACAAGGACCATGCGAACACACTCTGCCTTTCCCTAAATGGTATTCATGCACACAGATGAGTAATGTTTGAATGATACAGACAGAACAATATAAGACAGGATGTGGTAAAACCAGACCATGTCAGATCAAACAGACAGATTGATCAATCTATAGATAGATAAAGACAGGTAGACAGACAGACAGACAGACAGAGAGATCAATAGACAGACAGAATAAATCTATTATCTCAACACTAAACAGACGGGCTGATAGATTCAATAGATAACAGACAAAAAGTTCTGAAGTCATTAACTTCAATCAAATAACTTTTCGGTACCACACACTTAATACCAAACATAAAAAAACAACCAGATTGAACAAGATAAAACACACAGATTAAGCACACCCAGTTACCATGTACAAGTTGTAAACAGACCCTAAGGCAGCTAAACACATGTTTCAATTAACACTCCCACCCAGCCCCAAACCCCTCCATGGATACAGTAACACTGACACAACCCCAATTACGCTAAAACACTGAAAACAAACACGCGCAAAGTGAACACAAACAGGCTTCCTCTGGAAATCATCAAACCGCAACTAATTTGGTGAGTACCAGTGATAAAACAGGGTAAGGAAGAGGAGGAGGAAAAAGAGGAGGAGGAGGAAGCAGAGGAGGTTAAAGGAGAGCAGCCAATGTCTTCACCAAAAACCAACAAAGCAAATTGTGCTCATCTGGCAGCTGGAACTAGTTTAAAAGTCTGGCAAAACATCTGCCATTCTGTCCCAGCTGAGCTATTACTTTCCCTGATGGCACCATTCCAGTTCTCTGGCTTGCTTCTTTTTTCTTTTCTTTTTTTTAATCATCAGCCCCTTTATTCTGTCACATTGTAGTCATAGAATGCCAGAGAAGAAGAAGAAGAAGAAAAGAGGAAAAGTTGTACAGTTTCCTGGAAAAACAACAGAGAAATTTATGAACAATGCAGGCAGGTTGATCAACAAGAATGCATCAATGACAACGAGAGAGAGACAGAGACGGAGAGAGAGACAGAGAGACAGAGTGACGATGAAAACTTTATTACCATCATTTTGTCCTTGTGGTTAGGAGCACACAACAACAAACGTACAGTTTTCTGCTGACAATAAGGGTGAATACTATTAGTCACAGCACAGCATGTCACTTACAGTACTTAATTAATTAAGAAAAGAGAAAGGACAACGGTGCAACATGATTAAGTTTGTGATTCAATTAACAAAGATGTAAAATTACTTTTTATGAGACACTACCAGCATCTTTTTTTTTTGTTTGTTCCTCGGCTAGAGCTCCAAGGCTCACCAACAGTGAGATTTCTGCATATTTGCGACCATTTTTTTGCCCACTATTATTGTATTAAGGTGGCTGCATTCCCACTTTGAAGATGATGTCTAAACATGACATCAGTGTGCAAGCAGTTTTTTGTTCAATTTTGCCATCCATTCTTACCAGCATGCAATGGCCCACTCTTCCAAAAGGCAGAACAGGCTCAGAAGTGTGTGCAAGATGTTCTGCATGCATTTGCACATGGGGCCCAGTTCATAGATCAATCTGAAGGACTTTTGGGGGGAAGGTGCCTCAGTGGGGCTGATTAAGGGCCATTAGATCTCAACCTCAACAATCTAACCACAGGCTTTCCTCCCCCAACCTCCAACATGCCTTTGGTTCAGTTATGAAAAAGCATAGGTACTGAAGCATTAACCATTTTGACATAATGAAAGATAGCTAAATACATCTCAGAAAGAGAGAGAGACAGAGACAGAGAGAGAAATAAATAATGACACAGATGATAATTGATATCAATGAATATTCTTCAGAGGGAGATAAAATGGTGTGGAATGGAGAAAAAAAGAGAGGGAGAGAGACAGAAGACACTTACAACATGGTTTCCCAGCAGTGGAGACACTACTAAATAACGCTGAAAAAGCCCTGGCATCCCTACAGTCAAACTTAACGTCAACAAAACTGTGATACCACTGTTTACGACCATACTGATTGCCCCCTCTCTGCTCTGCATGTCAGAAACAAAAAACAAAAACTAACCAAACAAATGAACAAAACCAAAAGCAGTGGCATGAGAATACCATCACTGAGAACATTATAGAACAACAGCAAAAAAAAAAAGATTTAAAAAAAAACAGACAGACTAACTTACAAACCAAAGGTAAAATATAAAAACAGATAAAACAAACAACCCCCCAAAAAATTTTTTTTAATAAATAAACTTTTTGGGGAACAAAAAAAAACCAACATAAAACAAAGCAACACTTCCTCAGACAAGTTTTCTTAATGATAAAAACACAGGAATGAAAAGCAATAGGAGACCCAAACCAGATACTAGACAAGACAAATGACTGCAGTACACCACTGCAAACTTAAAACTACCTGCACAACCCCAACACCAATGACCCCAGCCAAGCCCCAGAACACACCCAAGAGTTTACTCACATGAAGTCTTTCCAGCAGTACTGAGTCAGGTGCTGAGCTGGTCTGTTTCTGAGCATTCCAGAACTGGTTCTGAGCAGAGTATCTGCTCATGGGACACACTTTGAACAGGCAATCTGGAATGGGAAAGACTCAAAGATTTTATTTCTTTTTTTTTTATGATACACAGATTAAATTTTCTCTCTCTCTCTCTCTCTCTCTCTCTCTCTCTCTCTCTCTCTCTCTCTCTCTCTCTCTCTCTCTCTCTCTCTATCTCTCTCAACTAAAGTTTAAAGTACTAAGTAGTAAGACACCATCTGATACGCTCAGGTAGTGTGTCTTTGGAAAAATTTTCCTTTTTTTATTCTTTGGATAGCTTTGGAAGTTCACCAAATGCTGTGAAATGGTGTGATTTTTACATGCAACCATTTAACCAGCATATCAAAGGTAGCTGCATTCTGGCTTCTGGGATGGTGTCTAACCACGACACCTGTGTGCATGCTGCTTTTTAAAAGTTTGTCATCCATTCCTACTAGCAAACATTAGCCTACTCTTCCGAAAGGCGGAACAGGTTTTAATATGTTTGCAAGATTTCTGCGTGTGTTTGCACAATGGGCCTTGGTTTATAATTGGTTTATAATTATAAGGTCTCATCTGAAGGACTTTCAGGGGATGCAAAAATTTATGTGTTCTCACTTGAGACCTTGGTTTACAATTCCATCCAAAGCCAAAAGCCTTGCTGGTAAATGCAGAGCTTGGAAGTAATGTTAACTCCAGGGGAAAAAGAATGCATGCAAACACTAAAGTCAAACAACACAAACAATAAACATCTTCCCTAAAAGAGTGACAGTGCTAAGAGTACTGTATTTCACTCGACTGAGATCATATTAGGTGTGTGTGAGTGTGTGTGTGTGTGTGTGTGTGTGTGAGTGTGTGTCTGTGTCTGTGTCTGTGTGTCTGTGTGATTTGTGTGCCTGTACATGTGCACACAATGGTGTCATTATGCGAGATGGCAAGTGTGCTGTGTTTGTGCACTTCCCACCACTTTTCAGTCCTCCCCACTCCACCCCCCCCCCCCCCCCCCCCCCCCCCCCCCCCCCAGCACAATACCACTGTGATCATGCCTAAATGGGTGTGAAGGTTGTTATAGCACGTGCTTTATCAATCCCAGTGATGCATTCATTTTATGCCATTTTTTATTAAAAAAATCTATGAACCACTTCAGAACAGCTTTTCCACAGAGTGCATGCATACATGTGCACTGGTAGTGAGAGAGCTCCTAACTATAATTGACAAACAAACTGGGATTATCCACATCTGTATTCATAAACACACAGAGGGTACCTTTGATTTTTTATGCAATAAAAGAATTGCCTGTTGAAGAACTGCCTGTTCCCCTGGGGGTCCACCAGACTATACTCTCTGACTCACTCACTCATCCCACCTTGGAATCACTACAGTGTGAGATTGTAAGCACACACTGGATTGAGAAGTTTGAGTCTACGCCTGTTTTTTAGGATACCTCACCATAGGTAACCATACTCCAACTTCAGAGGAATGCAATGCATTTGATTAACAAGTAAAACATAGACCACATCACACTAACAGGGTCAAGAAATGCACAAAGGTAAGTTTCAGGTAAATTATTAGACACTAAAGCCAGTTGAGGGCATTTCTTCCACTAAAAAAAAAAAAGACATCTCATATTCTGAATAGCCTTCTCTTAATATTGTTCAAGACCAGCTACTGAACAGTCAGTGCTTCAAGCATACCCTGTATCAGTCTAACAGAAACCTAAAAATAAAATAAAAAAAATAAACCTAAAAATACTTCCATACTTAGGTTATGTTGGTGTGTATATTGTGTGCATATGCTCTGCCATACGAATTATAATACGTGGTCTTCACACCTATATACATGTAATGCATGAAAAAAAAACGTTTATCTTTCCTATTCTATGCAAACGACAGAGAAACAAACATCACAATAAAAATGTGAACCACCACGATGTAAACGTGTATCCACTTGCATTATGATATATGTTAAGTTACCCAATATTACAATTAAACCAATTGATGTTACAATCAACACAATCTTGAAGTCATCATATCTTATCCCATTTTGCTCATACTACTGCACTAGTGCATCATATCTTATCCCATTTTGCTCATTCTACTGCACTAGTGCATCATATCTTATCCCATTTTACTCATTCTACTGCACTAGTGCATCATATCTTATCCCATTTTACTCATTCTACTGCACTAGTGCATCATATCTTATCCCATTTTGCTCATTCTACTGCACTAGTGCATCATATCTTATCCCATTTTGCTCTTTCTACTGCACTAAGTGACTAACTTATCCAGCATATACATGTATAATATATATATATATAATCCAGACAGAATTCCTACAATTATAGACTCTATCCTTAAGAAACAAGATCAATACAGCCTTGATATCTACTTTCATCATCTGCAACATATTCCTATTGATTTCTTCCTACAGACACCACTCGGAAACTGCTGGAAAAAACACAGCTCATATTTCACATGTCAAGACAATTAATTTTAAGATCTATATATTTGAGAGCAAGACAAAATGGCAAAGTTCAAGTACAAATATTTATCAAACTCACACCTAGGACCATGTCATGCAGTTTTAATTGCATGGTTTATAATAACAAGAGTTTACAACTGACTGTAAACTTGGTCTTATCATAGTTGATGTTACCTAATGATACTTGTGAGGATTGTTTTTTCAAGTTGATTTGGTCCATTATCCACTTAGAATACACATGTGTATATATATATAAAAGTAATACTAAATAATGGTATATATGATTACTAAATATTACATTCAACAGTACATTTCAGTGTGCAGTTTAAATCTTTATTCTGTATATAACAAAAATATCAAACTGATACACTATTAGTTTCAAGTCTGCAAGCGAAACAAAATATCCATCTATTTATCTGACAATACAATCAAAAAATCTGTTCAACTGTTGTGTTCTATAATCATCAAGCATCATCTGTCTACAGTGACAACATGAGTAATATCATCTCTAGAACTCAAAGAACTACTTTCTAAGCAGTAGAACTTTGTCAAGAACCAAAGTGAAGCTGTTCTTTGTCTGTTGTAAAAAGATTTTTGACAAAATAGTAAGAATAAAACAAAAATATCTATATATACACATACACACAAAGTTTTCTAGTCATGGCAGAGGGCTGAGGGAGGAAGAAAGGGAAAGCAGAAGCAAAAAAACAACATTAAAAATCTGACCGGGGGGGGGGGGGGGGGGGGGGGGGAGGATATGAAAATTCACAGCAAAGCAGATACTGGAATCAATAGTTGTTGTTTTTTAATTCTAAAAAGGGGGGAGGGTCTGAAAAAAAAGAAAATCCATTGTACCATATCAATAACATTTTACTTTGACAAAAATCAATCAACCAAACAAGCAACTCACCTCTAAATTTCTTTGGTGGATTGCCCAGGTCACCAGCTTCTGGCTGTATGACACACCGGTCATCAACCAATCTGTACAAAATCAGGGTTTCAATTTAGAATCTTAACTGTGTCTATTACATATCACTTTTTTTTTTTTTTTTTTAATTTTAACCCGCAAAATTTACTCATGAAACATATTCATAACTTGAATTCAAAACTAGACATACAGATAGGAAAATATACCCCAATGTTATATATAAAAAAAATTTAAGTCTTAACATGAATCACTAGAATAGAAGAAACTGAACACACACTCTAAAAAATTTTTTAGATGCATCATCAGATCATGAGTCCATGCAAACTACAAGCATCATAGCATCTCAAGATTTACAAAACTACATACACAGGAGGACTGGATGTAAAAAAGCACAAGAGTACTTATTCCATTATCCTTGATATAAAAGAATAAATAAATAAATAATTCACACACACACACACACACCACACACACACACACACACACACACACACACACACACACACACGCTCACACTCTTACAATGAATTAGTGAATTACACACACACACACACACACACACACACACACACACACACACACACACACACACACACACACACACTGTATTAAAGCATCTTATAACCTGAGCAGTACTTGAATAGCAACCTGTCCAGGCTGTTAGGAATGTCATGGCTCATCTTTTCCACGGCCAGCAATGTAGCATAACGAGGGTGATGCCCCTATGGCCCTGGTCTCCTCTTCTTAAGTTTACTACCTTCAATCTGTTCATGCATGTCTAACTGAACTGGACAACTTAAGACTTTCCAACTGCTTTATAAATTACATAAGTGACATTTACAGACCCAAAACTTCCAATTTTAACTTACTTACAGGCATCACATTCACACTCTGGATCCTAGATCTATACCACTCAATGCCTCATGCTTCCACAGTTACAGACTGCAAGTGCAAAACCTGGGGATGTTTTGCTTCACTCCAAATGCAGTGGAGTCTGCATGGGGTGCTCAAGCTATCAACGCTATGCTCCACTAAGCACAGGAGACTTTTCAAGAAACTAAATAACTCATGTCAGTGATGTTTAGTAAGTACTACTAGTACAGTACTTGTTCTATGTGGTATACAAAGAACACCATCTTTCAGTCTGACATTAAAACTGTAAAAAGTAAAAAGTATTGACCGCAACATTAGCTTCAAGTGGTAAGTTTGCTGCAAGGCCAAATTGAATACCTTTCCTTTAATAGAACTTTTAAAAATGGAAATTTGGGTATCATGACGATATGCCTCCTCCCAATGATTGTTATTTTGTTTAATAAATGATATTGTGGCTTTATCTTGCTGCTGTTGTTGATTTGTCATGAATATAATAAATTTATGTTTGTTTCCTGATGACAAATTTCTGAGTCTATTTTTGTTTGTGGTTTGGGGAAAGGGGGGGGGGTTCATTCCTAAGCTAGAGCTCCAAGGTTAATGATGAGATTTTTATGTAATTGTAGTGCAACTGTTCCCCCCCCCCCCCCCCCTCCCCCAAAACTACTTAGGTAGCCATATTCTAACTTCAGGGATTTTGTTTGTTTTGAAAACCTTTTAAAGGGGCTTTGTATTGCTTTATTATTTTTCTGGCTTGCTTTTTTGCAGGGAGGGGTCAGAAGAGTTGTCAACACCCACCCAAGCTGGGGTGACTATGACATGAGACTATAACAGTAACTGAGTAAGGTATGATTGAATCTAATGGACCTAAAGTCATCATTTTGTGACCATGAACATCCATTCTAACTTCATGCTTCTGAGCAGATTCAGTTTTGCTTTTACTACAGTGACACCAGTATTAAAACCTTTGATATGATCTAGGCCACCAACAACACAATGCAAATTAAGTTGGCTGCTTGAGCTGGTTTATTTAGACTGTAGAGTATACATAAAATTATAATGTTCAATGCACTGTATGTATTCAGCATAACTGTATGTGTTCCAACTTCAATTCCAAAAGTCCTCCCATTAAGTTTCCAAAGCAATGTCTAAAATTATGTAAACAGTTCTCTACATTTTTAATATCAATGCAAGCTAAAAATGAAAAGAGAATAAAGTTCTGCGAAATTCCTCTAAGCAAAAATGTTTGGGTTTTTTGTGTGTGTGTGTGTGTGTGTGTGTGTGTGTGTGTGTGTGTATGCGTGCGTGCGTGCGTGCGTGCATGTGTATGTATATGTGTGTGTGTGTGTGTTTTGTGTGTGTGCGTGTGTGTGTCTGTGTGAGATTGATGATTGATTGATTGATTTATTCTTTTATATCGAGGATAATGGAAGAGAGAGGGATAATGAGAGAGAGAGGGAGGGGGGTATACATGTGTGTGTGTGTGTGCATGTGTGTCTGTGTGCATGTGAGTCTGTGTCTGTGTGTCTGTGGTTTTTTAAATAAATTCTTTTATTTTGAGGATGATGAAATAAGCACCCATGTGCTTTCTTCCATCCAGTTCCCATATGTATGCAGTTTTGTGAATTTTGTCATCCGTTCCCACTGGCACACAATGGCCTACTCTTCCGAAAAGCAGAATGGGCTTAAAGTTTAACATGCATGCAATATTTTTGCATGCCTTAGCACTCGGACCTCGGTTTATAGTCTCATCTGAAGGACTTGGGGGAGTGGAGTCGGCATTGATGTTAACTCCAGGGGAAAATCCTCTTGAACAAGATTTTAACCAGGGTACCAGGGATTTTAACCAGGGATCATGGGTACATCACTCTTTGTCAGCAGATCACAAGTGCAAACTCCAATGTTTTCTTACTTCTTGCATACCCTGCTATTGTTGATAGTTGATGCTTGTAAACATATTAACTGAACCTGTTTTATCCAAATTTGTAGGCCTACTGTGCTATACAATACTGTACACCTGTTGAATAGGCTACTGCCACAAAATCGGAAGAAATAGCTCTAACCATAATCTTATTCAACAGTCCAATTAAATTTCTATGCAAACTTAACGGTACTTTTTGCATAGCGAGTGTATACATCATGTTTATTCATGAACGCAAACTCGTCTGCCACACCCAGGTGAGAGCTGGCGAGGCAACATGCATGCAAATTGACTTAGATAAGTCCTACACAAAATGCAACTGAAGTGGCGAGACAAGTTGGATAGGATGCGCAGTTTAAGAATGCTCTAACAAGCCGGAACATCGATGAACGACCAAACCATAGCAGGCGTCATGTATATTTTTTTCAAACAGGAAGCTTACCCGAGAGTGGACAAAAATCCATTGACCGTTCCTTCTGCGAACAGAGAGACGATGTCTCCGATATGGAGGAAACTGGCTGACATGTCTGTCCAGACTGTAGTCTTATCCTCCCTCTCCTTGCACTGTGCTCAAAGAAGCACTCAAGCGCACCGTTAGCTGGCCATGTTAAATCCGTTGAAAACACCTGCTCTTGTGCATAGGCCTAGCCTACTGCTCTGCCGACTTCTGCTACACTTACGGTACACAGAGTCACCTCCGTATTTGCGTACATTGGGGGATAGGGAAAGTGAAAGAGGAGGGGAGGGGAAAACAAGAAAAAGGCTGTACTCCACAACTAGAAGTGCAGACCAGTAAACCAGTTCCTTTCCCCTGGTTGGTTCATAGTCTCCAAATCGGACAGCTCCGCTGGGACTGTAATATATTTTTTCTTCTTCTTTCGTTCCTCGGCTAGAACTCCAAGGTTCACCAATGGTGAGATTTTTGCGTATGTGACCGATCCCGCCCACAGTGTTATAGGTAGCCGCATTCCGACATGGGAAGTAATATAATCAACAAACAATCATTCCTTTCCTCTCTAATGGGGATATCCTGTAGTGAACTGGCAACTCTGCCAACATTTTGTTCAAGCCTTAATCACCTGTACTGATGATTTACATAATCATAGACAGCTTCCTAGAAGTTAAACTTAGCATAAGCACTTCCAATTCAGATTCATCAACTCAGCACAGTCTTTATTGATTTTAGACTTCTTGCGTTAGCCTACTTGATGTAGTATAATAGCATTCCACTTGCATCTGTAACTGTAGTAGATCCCACAATTTAAACCATGCAGTTCTGTCCCCTGTTTGCTGCCCACTTTTCTTCAATCATTTTGTTAATGTGGGCGCCGACAACTAAAAATGAAAGCATACTGTTCTGTAGTAACATTTGCTTATGCTAATGCGTCAAAAACGATGGCTTATTCGAATTAAAGTAGGTTGAATTATACGGACGAGGTGCTGCGACTTGAATGAGATGTAAACTGGTAAAGAAGTAATAGGCAAATTATAACTGAACAGAATTAATAGCAATGATAAAAGAAAACAAGTGCATGTAGCCCTATCAGTGAAGACAAAAAGTGTGTGTGTGTGTGTGTGTGTGTGTGTGTAGGCCTATGCCTTGGCAATTAGCCGACATCAATAATTGACACAGTTTTTGGCCTGAGCCAATATCTCTAAATAAAACTAGCCAATAACCTTCGTGGAACAGCACAGACAGTTGCTATTGGTCAAATGTCATGCAGCTTTGTTAATTTTGTCATCTGAGATCATTTACATCCACTCTCCGTGTGTATGCAGCTTTGTAAATTTTGTCATATGAGATCAAATGCGCTGCGCTGCTGTTAAGTGCCTGACAAGTCAGGCCCCGCTCGTCCAACCTCGGCATGGGATAGACTTATTATCTAAGTCTTTCTGGGGGAAAAAAAGTAGAATGGACCAGGAACAGAGAAAATAGACCAGGAGGAGGTGATAGGAAGAAAAGGGAACAAGGTTGAAACAAAGCGATAGAAAAGAGAGAGAATTCCTTGCACAACATTTTTAGAAGATGGGGATGTTATTTTTGATGACAGGCCCCGAGCATACCCTCGAGAGAAAACTAGCCTGTGTGAAAAGAAGTGCCTCCACTACAAAGTAGCAGTGGGAAGAAATCAATCACCCCTTGCTTATGGACTTCATACTAGAAACTGTCCCCCCAGGTGGCTGTTACAGTTCAGAAGTGTCTTCAGTCAAATTTTGAGCTCTGTGTGTGTGTGTGTGTGTGTGTGTGTGTGTGTGTGTGTGTGTGTGTGTGTGTGTGTGTGTGTGTGTGTGTAAGAGAGAGAGAGAGAGAGAGAGAGAGAGAGATTGATTGATTGATTGATTGATTGATTTATTCTTTTATATCGAGGATGTGTGTATGCAGTTTTGTAAATGTCATCTGTTCCCACCGGCACACGATGGCCTACTCTTACGAAAAGCGGAACAGGATTTAACGTGTGCGCAAGATGTTCTGCGAGAGAGAGAGAGAGAGAGAGAGAGTGCGCGCACTCGCATGCGCACACGCGTGTGTTGGCTATGAAAGGGGTAATGGGCCTTCTCCCTTCTTTTTTTCCCCCAAAGAGCAGTTGACGCATTTTTTGAGTATTCTATGTCATCTAATATTACTGACAAGTCATCTAGACTGTATTTCTTTAAATCATAGTGGTGGAGTTTTGGGGGGGCGTTTTTGGTAGACATACATGCGTTGGTGCACAATGGAGGGTGTATTGTTTCACCCATTAAAAGGGCTGCTGTGGCTGATTTGTAAGACAGCACATTGCATACATGCAGGCGTATGTGCATCAGTCTGTGGCTAGGTAACACTGACAGGTCGTGATAATCATGAGCATGTCTTTGCCTTGTTCCTTTTCTTCCTGTCACCTCCTTCTTGGCTATTTTCTCCCTACTTGGTCCATTCTCCTGCCCCCCCCCCCCCCCCCTTTTTTTTTTTCCACCAGAAAGACTTAAAAGACAACAATTTTCTTCCAAGCCAAAGTCAGATGCGCTGGGTCTTACAGATAACGTTTTGGTCTAAACTGATGTCTGGATCCCAGATCTAACAAATGACGTTTTGACCTAACTTTATTTCAAGGTCTCAGATCTGACAAAATTTAATGACGCTTTGACCTAACTTGATTTAAAGGTCTCAGATTTGACAAAGGACGTTTTGACCCAACTTGATTTCAAGGTCTCAGATCTGGCAAATGACGCTTTGTCCTAAATTGAAGTCTGGCTGACAGATGACGTTTTGGCCTGAATTGACGTCTGGGTGAGCCACCCTTCACGGTGACAATGGTGGTTGTGCCTTACCACCAATGGCTAAGGTACACACTTCTCCTTATTTATTTTTTATTTTATTCTTTTTATATCGAGGACAATGGTAGACAAAACAACAACAACAACAACAAACAAACAAACCCATATTTGTCATCTTCATAGTGCTCTTACTTTCGCATTACATAATCTGATGGAATATATACTGTCGCTACAAGCCACTAGTCAAACAGGTTCTTGCCATCATGGGGTCTTCTTCGTTGACCACTGTTGTCTGTCAAATCAGCGAAAATGCTTTGCGCTGCTGTGAAGCGCCTGACAAGTCAGGACCAGCGCATCAGACTTCGGCGTGGGAGAGAATTGTTATCTTTTAAGTCTTTCTGGATAAAAGGCAGGGGAATGGATAAGAAGGAATAAAAATGGACAAGAAGGAGGTGACAGGAAGAAAAGGAACAAGGCAGAAAGACAGAAGAAAGGAACAGGCAGAAGAAAGGAGGATGGAAAAGAGAGAATTCCGAGTGCAGAGTTTCCAGAGGGTGGGGATGGTATTTATACTGACAGGCCCTCTGGCATCCCCATGGGGGATCGTGGGGTTTGGCCTTCAAGGAACACGCTTTGTCCTGCAGAGAAAGGAAAACTGAAGGACGGAACATTGATATCTCTCCCTTTGATGACGTCCATTTACCTTTTTTTCCACCTCTCTATTTATCTGTCTTAGGATTCTGAAATGGAAATTTACCTCCCTTCTCTCTCTCTTTCCCCCCCCCCCTCCCCCCCTTTCTCCTCGTAAAACCAGTGGGATGGTGGACTATTACTCTCCATCTGTCTCTCCAAGCCCAAAGAGATGGAGCATCACTCATCCATCATTCTTCTAGAGCTAAGTAGGATGGAACATTACCCCCTCTCCCCTTCCCTCTTTTGAGTCCAGTGGTTTACCAGTTCTCGGCTCTGAACTCTGAGGTTTACCAATGGTGAGGTTTTAGCCAATGTGAACGTTTTTGCCCACCGTTAAGGTAGGTAGCCGCATTCTGACTTCAGGGATGATTTCTACACACAATAATACCAGCGTGTGTGCTTTTTGTTAAAATT
>CM060332.1:20039061-20056561 GCA_030674155.1 Stramonita haemastoma
ACCCAAAACTCACTGAAATTATTTTTTTTAATAGATTTTTAATAAATGCTTAGGTATAATAACTAACTGTGTAAGAATATTTTTATTTGATATATTCTAGAGAATATTCAAGTAAATATTAATGAACATTCTTAAAAACAGCTAGATACAACAAACTATCTAGAAAAAAAAACAACATATCATTTGATATATATACTGGAGCACACTGGAGTGAAAGTGGATGAACAAGAAGCTATGCAATGCATCAGGTTAACCATTCAAGTTGGTTAACAACAATCACAAATTCTTCCAATGTGCATACATACAGTCATCAAAAAAAAAGTAGTTAAAAAATGCAATCAGTGGCTCGAGATAACTCACTAGATCGTTTAATTTTTTCTTAAAAAAAAAAAAAAACGAGAAAAAAACCTTACTGTGTTAAATTCAGAGGTGACTGACATAAATGTTGAATATTAAGAAATATTTAAATTTAATTTAAAAAAAAAAAACCCACAAAAATATGTAAATGCAAGACCCCTAAATACAACAAAAACACTCACTTCACTAATAGAAAAACAAAAATCAGTCATGGGTTACTCTCTTCTACAGGTTCCCTATAAGTTAGTATATATTTTTTGAAATAGCAACTTTCTAAATGCTTGTCATTAAAACGCATTTAGTCATCATTTTGAAATCCCATTTTTGAGGTTCTTTCCCCCCTTCCAAAAACAAAACAAGCCACCCAAACTCACAGCAATGGAAAAAAAAAAATATATGTAATATGCAGTTATATTCTGCACCTGATATAGAATACATCATATGGTATTGATACATTTATGGACACATTAGTAACTTGGTCACACTTCATATGAGTGTTACTTCCATTATGCCTTTGAATGCGTGCCATTATATGCAATCATTCAATAACTCATGTAAAATTGTGTGTGTGTGTGTGTGTGTGTGTGTGTGTGTGTGTGTGTGTGTGTGTGTGTGTGTGTGTGTGTGTGTGTGTGTGCTTTTTTTCTTCTATTAGTGTTCAAATGATTTCATTGAAACTTGACAAAAAAAGAAAAAAAAGCACTAAGACCTTTCAGAGTCAAAACATTTTCACTTATGTACATAAATCACTATTTCTTTTGTATCCATAAATTCTCATCTTGTTGTTTGTGCACCAACAACAGTGAAATAAATTTGCTTTTCAAAATGAACGATTCTTTTTATATTGATCATATGAATTAAAAGCATAAAGATCAACAACATGTATATATGTAAGCACATGTATGCCTCTATGCTTGGGTATGTATGTTTGTATGCATGCATGTGCATGTGTGTATATGTATAGATGACCATTTGGGTTCATACGTTACCTAAAACATATGCTAGTAGGTTGTGAATCAGTTTGTAATCTTATCCTTTTTAAATTTCTTTCTTTATAAACTTTGATAAGAATTATTTGTGGATTGATGCTTACATTATACTGGACTGTGTACATTATTTGAAAAAAAAAACAGATCATCAACAACAACAACAACAACAAAGGACACTATAATAAGAGTCCCATCACATATTTTTTTAAGAGTAAAGTTTGGCCGAGTGTTCGGTGAAGCATGAGGTCAAACAGTCACCAGGTAATCATGGTTTGCTAAGTACTGTGAATGTCTGGCCTCAAAGTAATCACTCTCCAAAAATTATCACCTTGATAGTTTGGCCATAAAATCATCTTAATGAGATGAAATGATAATGATATTAAAAAAACAAGTATCTCTTTCATACAGAGCAATACCCCAATGATATAGGCTCAAGGTGCATGAACCACAAAGTCATACACATATCATCCAACTTCACAGATATCTCACAGTTTTCATGAACAATGCACTGCGCTGTACTTTAAAGTGGAGAGGCGAGAATCATAGGTTTTGTTTTTTGAACAAATGATCAGTTTTGAAATTTTATAAAACAATCTTAGGGCTCTATTGTGTTGAAAATAATCAGTCAAACACATCTTTATATTGTAAAATTTTAGACAAAAAATGGCAACACATTTGGTCCCAAGACATCAGATCTAATTTTACCCCTGAAATGTGAACATAGTCACTGAGCCAAAAGCACACCAACAAAAAACAAAAAAAAAATGTACAGCTGCAACAGTTCAGAATGACAATAATGCCAACCTCACATATCAATATAAAGGTTTTCATAACAACCCCCCTCCTTCCCCTAAAAAAAACAACTATATCAAAAACATCAACAAGCAAGCAACAACAAAAAAAGCTGAAAATTCCGGAAGATCAGAACAAGAAAAATATAAAACAAAAGAAACTCTTGATAAATTAAAAAAAAAACCCAAACAATCAAGTTTCAGACCAAACTGACAAAATATACAGACTAAAAACAAAACTTCACAAGAGAATCCATGGTCAACCAGTATAATATGGCAAAAAAGGAAGATCTTTGAGAAAAATTGTTGCCATGAAAACTATGGAAGTATGTGGACGTCAAAAACTGTGGTCCAAAAGGAAAACCATGTCTGGAGGTAAAATACATGCAGAGATCTGACCAAGGTTCAGAGGTGTTTGTGTCAGCATCACTGAACAGCTTTTCATTTCAATGAAGAATTTCTTCAGCATCTATTAAAAAAATTGAATAATTGCCCCCCCTTGAATCCCGAACCAGGATTTACACACAGTAGTTTTCCATTACGCTGTGACCATCACTTATATTGCTACCACATGTCAAAGCTCTATCAGGCAAGAGGCAGAAACCTGCTGAGAGTCTGGAAGTAATTATAGCCGCTGGTATGTACTTAGAAGGAGGAAAAGGCCAGCGAGCATGTGTGCCTGACCTGATTTAGTGATAGAAAGCGAAATCTAGGGGCAGTTTGTGTTCAGAGAATCTGAATGCAAGAGGGTTAAAATCTTGATTTGAACAGATTGTTTTACATTACCCTCTAGCATTCTAGAAGGCAGTTTTACTGCTACATGGTAAAAGCAATGCTCCCCCCACCCCCTCCCCTCCAGAAAAGGGAGAGAAAAAAAATTATTCAGCTTGTAGCACAAGCTGACTGATTTAAGATCTTATCAGGGCTGAAATCCTTGTGAATAATATCGGCAATCACAATCAATCAGTCACAGATGTTTATAGCCCTGCCAACCACCATGGCCATAGGTGTACTTCAACATTTCCCAACTTTCATTTATATTAAATAAACTAGAATAAGCCCAGCAGGCAATGTCTATCAAAAAGCCAATTTAATATCAGAATAAATAAACGAGAAAACAAACTCAGTTGGTATCGTGTATATTGAAACCAATATCATTAATTAGTAAACTAGTGTAAAAATAAACTCTACATTTCTCATGTATGGTTAAGCCAGTTTGATTTTTTAGAATACATACTTGTACAAAATAATCACAGAATATAAACAGATAAGAACAACATTTCGAACAAATGGACGTCAACATAGTAATAAAGGAGGACGAGAGGTTTCATCAGCTGTATAAAGTGATGTGTTTGAAAATGCGTGGATATGTATGGTATCAAATTTCTCTGTATGACAAAACAATGACAACAATCGGAATAAACGTGTAAATATCTCATATAAAAGCATCAAACATTCTATGAAAAAAACCCAACTCATTAATTGCCAGAGAGTTGTTACCCTTTTGTATTCCAAAATGCCACGACAAAACCACAACTTTCCAACATCTTGGTCACGAATGCCACTCAAATGAACATCAAAAACACCTGTTTTAGGAGGAATTAATTAACTAAAAAAAATAACTGCATGGATTTCACTGGTTCACCTTCAAAAAACAAAGTAAAGATGAAAGAATACATCTGTGCCCCCTCCCTCCCCCTCCCCCAAAAGATGTCAAGAAGTGAGTGACATGACCACCACTCTCACACATCATTAACAGAAACATACATGTAAAAAAAATTTTTTTAAAAAGCAAACCAAAAAAAACCCCAGTGGTATATAATGATAAAAATACAGTAATGATGTCAGTCAACTGTCAGTGGACTCAGCTTTATGTTATTTATTTTATTTTTTTTATTAAAAAAAAAAAATTCAAAAATCAATATACTGCTGAAGTGGTGACTAGCCATTGTTGGTTGAACCAGTGCTCAGTGGAGACAAGACAGACAGAGGGTAGTGATACTCTCTGCAGTAAGGCAGCAAGCAGAACTGAATCTGGTGACTGACTGTAGGGCATGGGTGTAACTAGATGCCCCTCTGAGAGGCTGGACCTGTTTAGATTGCGTTATTTATGGCAGTTTAAAAAAACAACAACGAAACATAAAAAGTTTGCTGAAGAAATGATAATGTTCTAGACATGACTACCGCATTCAGCAAACTGATATATATATAATTCAATGGACAGCCACAAAGCGAACACTTAAGGAGTTAGTTAACATAAAAACAATTTTAAAAGTTCAAATGTTGTCCAACTCTGCCTACGTCAGAATCAGAAAAGTATCCTTTGTAGCTGAATTGCATGATCATTCTCATCAACGGTTCACTTCACCAAGGACTGAGCTGATAATCATGAGAATATTCAAGAATCTGATAAAAAGTTTGTTTTGTTCCTGATTGCCATCAACATGCTTTGAAAGGCAGAGTGTCTGGATGTGTTAAGAGCATGCACCAGGTTTTTTTTTTTTTTTTCTTTGCAGTCAACATCCAGCATTTCATAATTCATTAACTCCCGCTGATTTCTTCTCTTGATTTTTGATCATTGGTGATCAATGAATATTTTACAGATACATTTTCCAGAAATACTTTACAATGCACTATACCGTGGAAACACTTTTTCTTCTACAACAAATCAGTGATGCAGTACACCTGAACGTTGATCCTTAACGACAAGTTATAAGCATTTTAGGCTGCTAATTGGTGACAGTTCCAATAAAAGTGAAAAACACAAAAACACTATCAAGAGTTAATAATAAATCTGCCAACCACTAACCACATAAAAGTGTACACATTTGCAAATATGATATAAAAAAACAACAACCCCAAACTGGAATGTGAATTATCGGGAGCAAACTCAAATCTGACATAAGAAATAACAACTAGAAAATATGAAGCAGACGATGAGTTTTTGAGTTGATGCGTTATTGCTCTTACATTTCTGAAACCCAACAAAACTATGCGGTGGAGATGAAATGGGATAAAAAAGACTTCTTACGACAAAATGACCAGTGACTCCCAAAAGAGTTGAGATATGGAGGGAGGATAAACAGTAAAAATGGACTGAAAGAAGCTAAACAAATAAATCTGATTTATCATGCGCGCAAAAATCTCCACATTAAAATGTGTCTTCACAGCACTGCAAAAAAAACAACAACAAAAAACAACCAAAAATAAAAACAACAGAAAAACCCCAAACAAACAAGCAACCCCCCCCCCCCCCAAAAAAAAAAAAAACAACCCACCCCAACAACAAAACAAAAAGAAAACAACCCTACAACATAACCTTCACCCCAAAACCCTGAGAGGGAGAAAGATCTATCAACCACCACCATTGCAACAACAACCAAAAATTCCTGAAATCAAAAATCCCCCCACCCCTTTCCAAAAAGTTGCAGATTTAGTAATGTGTTTTTTTTTAGAATAACAAGGTTTTGGTGGGATTTTGTTTAAAAAAGGATCACAGAACAGTAAAATCATTCTTAAAAAACAAAACCAAACAGTATAGTCACCAATTGATTTGATCCCATCAAAAGGTGTGCCTTCAAGCAAATACTTTGGAACTTGGAAGACAATACCTAAACCCTGAAACAAGTTCTGAGTCTAGCGGTCTTTGTATATTCAGGAAAAAGATTTAAAAACAAAAAACACACCAAAAAACCCACAACCAAACAAATACAATCACGACGATGATCAGAATACAAACACTGTGCAAAAGGGCAGATTAGTAGCAAAAATCATTTACAACTCCACAAAACAAGAATTTTTCAAGGAAAAAAATAACAACAACAAATAGTAACGAAAAAAATCAATCACACCACACCCCTCTCCAAAAGCAAAAACAAACTTGAAAGAAAAGTAGACAAAAAACAAACTATAAAGACAGCAATGGTAACAGAATTAGCAATCACAAGCAAAAATAATCACAAGATATATTACATTGTATCATATACTCCCCCGAGGGGATACGTCACTATATCCCCACCTTCTAGAAAATCTGTGCTAGGAATTCCTCCTTTTCTATCCATTTCTTTTTTTCTTCCTGTCACCTCCATCTTGACTACTTTCTGCCCTCTTGGTCCATTCTACTGTCTTGTCTCCCAGAAGACTTAAAAGATGATGATACTCTCCCACACTGAAGTATTTGGATGGTAGGCCTTTCACCTGATCACAAGCTGACAACATGCTTGTTCAATAATGAATCTTTGGGTTACATCTTTCATTCAGTTTATTATAACCAATCTAGCACGTGTCCTGTTGATCTAAACAGCAAGTGTTGTATCTATGATGAATGCAAAGAAAAAAAACAACAATGATATAGAATTACGAGTTTCATGTAAAAACAATTAATAAGAAAAAAACTATTACAAAAGAGAAAATTTGGGATGCCCACTTTTGATATTAATTCATATCAAGCAAATAGTGTTAACAATAAAAAAAAAAAAAAGCCAAACCCACACACCTCAATAGTATACAATATTTCTAGTAACAGCAATAACAAACATCTCAACAAATTTAACAAAACAACGGCAGTGGTAAACCCAAAAAACCATACTTCAACATTTTACGCAGCAAATATCTACCCCCGTAATCGAGCGAGTAACAACAAACCTGATAATAATGCAGAATTGACGTAGTAGCAAAACGTGTTTAACGACGTAACACATGTCATGAAAACACATCTACAAAAATATTTAACAAATATATGATCACTGACAAAGCCATACACATCTACAAAAATAACAAATATATGATCACTGACGAAGCAATACATCTCAATCCAAAACATCATTGATATACATCTTTGAGCAAAAAAGACTCGGAGCTACACTGGACTCTACGGCTAGGCTAGGCTAGGCTACTGTCAGTTTCAACAAGAATAAAGCACTATGTCTTTTTTGTTTTCATACCCCCAAAATTCAACACTTTTGTGCAAAAAAAAAGAACGCGTCAAGATCAAAAGCACTCTTGAGCAAAACAATTCTGTGCTACTACAGCTCCCTGTTAACGCGAAAAGAGAGATCCCCCCACCCCACCCCCACCCCCAACCAACAACAAGTTCCATGTTAACAAAATAGGCTACCATTCAACAACGCCGTTATAAAAATATACATGAGTAATACTCGTCCAATATGATATACAAAAAAACCCCAAACAACAGAGAGTGATTATAATACAATCTGTGGTTTATATTAGTAATGGTCGCAAAAAACAACATGAAGACAATTCTGTTGAATCCACAAGCTTAAATGGAAGAATTTACAAAAACAAAGGAAATCACTATAATAGCATAAAAACATACCTCTGTGGACCCCCTCCCCACCCACCCCCCAAAAAAAAATTCCACAACAAAAAAAATCCCCCAAAAAAACAAACACACAAGCAAAAACAGGAAAAAAAACCCAAACAAAAACAAAACAAAACAAAAAGAAAAAAAAAAACCACCTTCCACCCAAAACCAGCACAAGTGACATTTTTGCTCCAACTATGCACAGAAATTCTAAAAAAAACAAACAACCCAGCCTCCACCCCAACACCCAGCTATCCTCATCTAAGAGCAGTATACCTGTGTACCCTTCCCCCAAATCCTGACCAACTGTTACCTCATTCTGTTTTGTACCAGCAATATAAAACATGACAGCAACATCAAACGAAACAAAAAAACCCCCAAAAACCCAAACCTAACTTAGCAATAGGGCAGGGAGTTCTCTGGTGAGTGGCCTCAATGCACCATCTTGGGGGACGGATAGCCTAGTGGTCAGAACATTGCGCTGGCAATTTGAAGACCCGGGTTCGAATCTGGTCGAGGAGATTTTTCTCTGGAGTTAACATCAGTGCTGACTCCACTCTCCCCACAAGTCCTTCCGATGAGACTTTAAACCGAGGCCCCGTGTGCGAACGCACGCAGAACATCTGCGCACACGTTAAATCCTGTTCTGCTTTTCGTAAGAGTAGGCCATCGTGTGCCAGTGGGAACAGATGACATTTACAAAACTGCATACACACGGGGACTTGATGTAAAAAAGCACAAGAGTGCTTATCCCATTATCCTCGATATAAAAGAATCAATCAATCAATCAATCAATCAATCAATCAATCAATCAATCTTGACTTTATTGCACACAGGTGATTTCTACTTAGTATGAGCCAAGAAAAATCTTTGCTAAATATTTATGATGGAGTGGATGAGTAGGAAACAACTTCACAGTGAAAAAAAAACAAACCCCAAACAAACCCAAACCACACAACCAAAACTGCAAGCAAACAAACAAAACCCTGTTCCGAAGAGCTTCTACTAGTGACTAGGTCGGCAGAGGAATTCAAACCACAGACACAGGTGTATAAGTTGTGGTCAGAGAGATGCTAAGAAATAGTTTAGCTGACACAGAGGTTTGTGTGTGTGATGTTGGTTGTGTGTGTGTGTGGGTGTGTGTGTGTGTGGTGTGTGTGTTGTGTGTTGTGTAGTGTGTGTTGTGTGTGTGTGTGTGTGTGTGTTGTGTGTGTGGTGTGTGTGGTGTGTGTGTGGTGGTGGTGGTTGTGGTGTAAGTGTGTTTGTGCAGGCATGATTTGATTTTATGCTTCTTTGTATCAATGATAAATGCAATCTATAGATAAGAAAAAAACACCAAAAGGAAGAAAACTTGTAAGAAAATATTATTTCAGAAAAAAAGATTGCCCCTCCTTCCAATCTAAAAATACTTTAAAACATATATACCATATCATCTCTTCATAAAGTTCAGCTAATTTTCTCAGCAGTACAATGCAACAAGATGACAAGACAACCCCCCCCGTCCCAACCTCTCCACCTCTAAACAAAAACCTACAGTCACAGACCACAAGTCTTTCCCAAACATACTCCCCCCCCCCAATCTACTTTACCCTGCTTTCACACATAGCTCTTCAACTCACCATTTCGAACTGGAGATTACAATAAAAAAAAAACCTCTTCAAAACAAAACCATATTAATCATAACAGACCATGATTTTCCACGACTGGCCATCTCAAATTCAAGATCACTAGACAAAAAAATACTCTTGGAAAAAACAAAACAACAGACCATAATTTTCCACAACGTGCCATCTTTCATCAAGATCTTTAGAAGAAAAAAACAAACAAAACAAATGCTTAAAAACACAAAAAACAAAATGACCCAACTTTTAAAAACGCAACCCACAAATTTCCAAAAATATTTCGATTTCCCCCCCCCTCCCCCCCCCCCCCCCAAAAAAAAAATCTGAACAAATTTCAACCCACGGCGTTCACAAATGTCTCAGTTCAACAACCACGACCTCAAACACTTTCATCGAACCTGTGACCCACAGAAAGAAGCAAAATCTGACACAACGATGAGATTCTGTTAGCCGAGTCAGTGACCCTGACTCACACAGACACACACAAATACACAGAAAGGTCCTAATTGGATGCCCCCGCCACTGGAGGGGGTTTGGCCTTGACGTCGTATTTGCGCATGTACTGCAGAACCTGTTCCGGGATTTCCGCCAACACCTCTCGTGCCAGAGCCACTTTGGACAATCCCATTCAGTTCCGTAGCGTCCCCCCATAAAATCTCGGAACGGTACAAACTGGAAAAGAAGGAAAAAAAGTAAAATAAAAAGGGTTTAAGGGTCCCATAACCTAGCAATCGTAGGGGCGTGAGCATCAGAGACCTAGCTTTCTCTAGAGCCAAATATTGAGGGTCGTGCCATTCCTCTCCCTCACTGCCTTACCTTCCCTATCCCAAAGAAGGCAGGTACCCATTTACAGCTGGGGGAACTAGAGGGAAGTACTGAAGCCAAGGCACGCTAACGGTCACCCATCCAACTGTTGACCATGCTTGACGCTGCTTAACTTGACTTGGGGAAAGCAAGTGCACTGACCAATTAGCTATCTGAGTTGGTTTTAACATGTAGCGATAAGTATTACACTTTAGGTGTATATGAATTGAAGCTGATGTTGGTTGGTGGTTATTTGCTGTGTGCATGCTGCGATGAGAGAGAGAGAGAGAAGAGAGAGAGAGAGAGAGAGAGAGAGAGAGAGAGATGAGAGAGAGAGAGAGAGAGAGAGAGAGAGAAAGACAGACAGACAGACAGACAGAAGAGTGAGAGAGAGACAGAGAGTGTAATGCAAGTGTGTGTATGGCGCGCATGCGTGTGTGCATGTGTGTAATGTAGCATACACAGATAGCACAGATGACAAACATGCCAAGAGTGCACCTGTGATCTTGAGAGAGTGGAAAGGAGAGAAGAGAAGAGAAAAGTAGAGAGGAAAGGAGAGGGAGGAAAGGAGAGGAGAGAGAGATGGAAAGGGGGGAGAGGAGGAGGAGAGGAGAGTGAGGAGAAGAAGGAGAGGAGAGGAGAAGAGAGGACAGGAGAGGAGAAGAGGAAAGAAGAGAAAGAGAGAAGAGAGGAGAGGTGGGACAAGGGCAGCAGAAGTGAGGGACTACTGACCTGCACGATGTCTCTCTCTGCAGCAGCCCCATGGCTGTCCCTCAGCAGACAGTTGTCACTGTCCAGAATCTCCATGGCTGTCACAGAGGAAAGACACACAGCCATGCAGTGACCACCACCATTTTCCACTACCACAGTCAGTGACCACTCACACCTTTTTCCACTATCACAGTCAGTGACCACACACACCTTTTTCCACTACCACAGTCAGTGACCACACACACCTTCTTTTTCCACTATCACAGTCAGTGACCACACACACCTTCTTTTTCCACTATCACAGTCAGTGTGCACACACACCTTCTTTTTCCACTATCACAGTCAGTGACCACACACACCTCCTTTTTCCACTATCACAGTCAGTGACCACACACACCTTCTTTTTCCACTACCACAGTCAGTGACCACACACACCTTTTTCCACTATCACAGTCAGTGACCACACACACCTTCTTTTTCCACTATCACAGTCAGTGACCACACACACCTTTTTCCACTACCACAGTCAGTGACCACTCACACCTTTTTCCACTATCACAGTCAGTGACCACACACACCTTCTTTTTCCACTACCACAGTCAGTGACCACACACACCTTTTTCCACTATCACAGTCAGTGACCACACACACCTTCTTTTTCCACTACCACAGTCAGTGACCACACACACCCTTTTCCACTATCACAGTCAGTGACCACACACACCTTTTTCCACTACCACAGTCAGTGACCACACACACCTTCTTTTTCCACTACCACAGTCAGTGACCACACACACCTTCTTTTTCCACTATCACAGTCAGTGACCACACACACCTTCTTTTCCCACTACCATAGTCAGTGACCACACGCACCTTTTTCCACTATCACAGTTGGTGACCACACACACCTTCTTTTTCCACTATCACAGTCAGTGACCACACACACCTTCTTTTTCCACTACCACAGTCAGTGACCACACACACCTTCTTTTTCCACTACCACAGTCAGTGACCACACACACCTTTTTCCACTACCACAGTCAGTGACCACACACACCTTTTTCCACTACCACAGTCAGTGACCACACACACCTTCTTTTCCACTATCACAGTCAGTGACCACACACACCTTCTTTTTCCATGACCACAGTCAGTGACCACTCACACCTTTTTCCACTACCACAGTCAGTGACCACACACACACCTTCTTTTTCCACTATTACAGTCAGTGACCACACACACCTTCTTTTTCCACTATCACAGTTAGTGACCACACACACACCTTCTTTTTCCACTATCACAGTCAGTGACCACACACCCCTTCTTTTTCCACTATCACAGTCAGTGACCACACACACCTTCTTTTTCCACTATCACAGTCTGCTTCCTTCTGGTCGCAGATACATACAGTTTCAAAAGTCAAACCCAACAGGGCCAAAAACAGCTTTATACCAAGATTTATTCATTGTTTTAATCAGTCTGAAAGATTTTTCTTTCTTCAACCTTTAACAGCTGTGATGTTTCTGCAGAGTGTCTGCATGTGTGTGTGTGTGAGGAGAAGTTTGAATCTGAAGTTTGAGTCTGCATGTGTATTGGTGATCGAAAGGGAAAAAGCTCTGTATTTGCCAGTAAGTACCCGCCGCTGTAGTCTAGTGGTTAGGGCGTTGGACTCGTAATCTAAAGGTTGCGGGTTCGATCCCAGCTTTCGACTATGGCGTTGTGCCCTTGGAAAAGGCACTTTACGGCTATTTTCTCACCCCACCCAGGTGTAAAAGGGGTACCAACCTTGTGTTGGGGGTTAACCCTGCGATAGACTGGCGTCCTATCCAGGGGGAGTCTATGACTCTCAGTCGCTTAACGCCACAGAAACCGGGATAAGCACCGGCCTGATGAGTCTTAGGCTCGGGACAGACTTTAACTTTAACTAACTTGCAAGTAAGTAGGAGTAATAATACATACATGGACTATGCTTACTTTGTTTGAAACTGATTCATGTTGAAGGTTCTCTCATGCTGATATCATGTACCCGTTTTAATGACTTTCAGAGTTTGTTTTTAGTGTAAGATATTTTAAAAATATATATTCTATGCTTTTGCATTGCAAGTGTGCATCATTGTGTGCTGTATGACTTTACTTGTGCCACCTGCAATTTCTCAATTGAAACAATGAAGCAGTCCTGAATGTGTGTGCATCACTATATGCATGCATGCACATAATGAACACAAGTATGGGTCTATGTTTCTTAATGTTAAACAAACTAAAGTCACCGAAAGCAAGAATATATACATTCTATGCTTTTGCATTACAATTGTGTATCATTGTGAATTGTATGACTTTACTTGTGCCACCTGCAATTTCTCATTTGAAACAAAGAAACAGTCCTGTATGTGTGTGCATCACTATATGCACGCATGCACATAATGAACAGAAACATGGGACTTTGTTTCTGCATAAAAATGGGACTTTGATTGATTATTAAACTAGATCTGTTTATTTATCTTATAATGAAATATCAAGGTATCATTTTTATTCCTGTTTTTGACTGACTTTGTACATGTAAAACAAACTGAAGTCCCCAAAAGCAAGATAGGAAGCTCTTACCATCAAACTCGGCATTTCCAACACCCACGATGATGATGGACATGGGCAGTCTTGATGCCTGCACAAACAAACAGAACAGAAAGGAGGAAAACAGTTTCACATGTTTTTTTCTTGATAAAACTAAGGGTGATATATTCATTTTATGTAGATAAAACATTGTCACATTATCAGAAACAATATATTTTAGCTTGGGAGAGCGAGTGCTCTGACCATTGAGGTATCCCGCCCTGAAGACTCCTTTAATCTGGACCTAATCCCTGTTCAGTGTCTCTACTTCATGTGCGTAAGTGGTCAGTGTATTAGAGGAAACAGAATTCTAGGACCGATAATGTATATGATGTGGAGACGCTTGGGCTCTGCCAGAGTCAACCTGCCCTAGAGACACGGCCTGAAAACTTCAGTGCACAGCACTCCAGTGACTCCCCAAGGAGTTCAGGGATGGAAGAGAAGACAGATAACAAAGTGGGCATTCACAGCATAAGAGCATTTTATTTAAAAAAAAAAAAAAAGTTGAACTTTTTTTGTTTTTATTATTTTTAGTTTTTTTGTTTTATTCTGTTTTTTTTTGTTTTTTGTTTTTATCTTAAAAAAAATTAATTCATTCAATTTTTCACATCATAAGAGCTATTATCAGTGCGTGGCTGACTACTCACAGCAACAATGGCACTTTTGGTGTGGCTCATATCCGTGATTTCGCCATCTGTGATGATCAGCAGGACAAAGTAGTTGGTCCCGTCTCGTTCTCTGCTGCAAATCTACATAGACAAAACAAACATACACACACATTTAAAAAAAAAAAAATTTAAATTTTTTTTTTTTTTTATATTAAATATATAATATATATATATAAATAAATATATATATAATATATAATAATATATATATTATATATATATATATACCGTAAAATCCCTAGCATAAGCCCACCATCTAGCAAACGCCCACCCCCCACTTCGGCCAAAAGTTGTGCACAGGGGTAACTACCTAGCAAACGCCCACCCTGCTTTTTTCAAAGAGACTAATGCTCACTTTCACTAGGATTTGTGCAGACTGTTCTGAAAGTCATCTTTTCCCTCTTCTTTACCTTTTCGTGTTTTTTCGTTTTTTCTTATTCTTTGTCCCCTCTCCTCACTCCCACCCATCCCAAACAAAGTGAATTAAAATTACGTCATGCTTTTTCCACTGATGTCTTTTGTGTGTCAGTGACATTCCGGGTACTTTGACGCTTCCTGATGGCCGCAAGTTGGTTCTTGAATCTCTCTGTGCCATTTTTGCAAAATGCCGAAGTTACAGTCTTACACTGTATCTTTCAAATTGGAAGCCCTCCAGTATCTGGATAACAAGCAGGTGGGAATGTTTCGGAGTGTGCCAGTGAATTTTCTGTGGATAGGAAGAGGATCAGGGAATGGAGTGAAAACAGAGATAGACTTGAACAGCAGTACGGAAAAGACAAACAAAAACGGAAACTGTCAAAAGGACAAGCAGTTAGATCTGAACATGTCGACCAAGGTGTGCTGCATTATCTGGAAGATGAAAGATCTGAAGGCAGGGTATTGGGAAACAAGGACCTACAACGGAAAGTGATGGAACTCGTTGGCCTTCTTTGCCTCAAAGCCCCTTTTTTCTATTTTCCTTCACTTCTACTCACACAACCTAACTTACATGCTTTCGGGGTTTGTATTTACTCAGTTACACGGTTGAGCACAAAAATTACTTGTGCAAAGGGGTCTATCCCTAGCAAATGCCCACCCCCAATTTTGCCCTAAATCAGTGCACAGTGGGGGTGGGCGTTTGCTAGGGATTTTACGGTATATATATATATATATATATATATATATATATATAATAATAATATATATATAAATTATATAGTATACACACAAAACATCACAAACTAATTGACAATTCTGTCAGCTTCTTCACACATGCTTATACAGGCGTTGAAGGCGAACACAAAGCACTCACTACAATTTGGATTCAAAGAAATACTGGGAGATTTACTTTCTGGGACGCACATAAAAAGAAATGGGTGACCGTTTGCGCACCTTGTCTTCAGTACAATTCCCCCAGTTCACCCAGCTGTAAAATGGGTACCTGCCCTCTTTCGGGTCAGGGAAGGTAAAGCAGCGAGGGAGAAGAGATGGGCACCGCCCTCAATATGCTGGCCCCTACAGAAGCTGAGGTCTCTGACACCTCACTCCCCAAAGGTTATGGGACACCTTTACCTTACATAAAAAGAACTGAATTATCAGGACACACAGTCAAAATAACACTTCCCTGAAATAAATTTGAACCCCCAAAGATGGTAGACATGCCTGCACTAAGCTATCCTGCCCCATACTGTGCTTAAACATCAGTGGTTTTCTATCATTGTTCCTTATCATGAGGCGGGGTTCTGTACCTGGCCACATGGTTGATGACAGGTGAAAAGTTGGTGGGGCCGTAGAGTTGAACCCTGGGCAGTGCTGCCTGGTACGCTTGCAGTATGCCACCCACCCCAGCACAGAAGGGATTTTCTGGGACAAAATTCTGCAACAGAAGAATGGTGATGATGAGTGAGTGAGTGAGTGAGTGAGTGAGTGAGTAGAGAGTGTGTGTGTGTGTGAGAGTAGAGAGAGAGAGAGAGAGAGAGAGAGAGAGAGAGAGAGAGAGAGAGAGAGAGAGAGAGAGAGAGAGAGAGTGAGAGAGAGAGAGTGTGTGTGTGTGTGTGTGTGTGTGTGCGTATGTGGGGGTGGTGTGTGTGGTGTGTGGTGTGTGTGTGTGTGCATGCTCATTTCACTAGGGAGTCGCAGTAAGACAGTAACTGTACACTGGCTGAGAACTTTGCATGTATGAGCGTTTTTAAGTACTCCTCATATAGGCAGCAATACTCCACATTCAGAGGATTCCGTTTTTCTCCACTGAAGGAAAGTGTAGGCTGCTATGCTAAGAGCTTGTCATGGCTGAAGACGAGATCATCTCAACACATTTTAAAGCCTGACAATATTTTAATGTAGGGCTAGGAACTCAGCTTGCACCAATAACCAAGGCTTTTGGCCTAGGGCAACGCTCAAGAAATCATTACAACAAACAAAACAGAACCCAGATAAAGACAGAGAGGATCAGCCAGACAGATTGACAAATAATGGAAAAAAAACAAACAAAACAACAACAAAGAACGAATGTCTCACCACAGCAAACTCGTGGGACACTGTTCCCCCAGCCAGCTTTGCCCCAAAACCCAGCACAGGAAACATCTTGTCTCTGCAAACCATCACCATGATAGCAATCAACCCCATTCAGTGCATGATACATCATCTTGCTATCAACCCCATTTAGTGCATGATACACCACCTTGCTATCAACCCCATTTAGTGCATGGTACATCACACTGCTATCAACCCCATTCAGTGCATGATACATCATCTTGCTATCAACCTCATTTAGTGCATGATACACCACCTTGCTATCAACCCTATTTAGTGCATGGTACATCACACTGCTATCAACCCCATTCAGTGCATGATACCATCATCTTGCTATCACCACCCTCAGTGCATGATACATCCCTTGCTAGCGATCAAACACCCATTCAGTGCATGTACATCACATTGCTAGCTGTCAACCCCATTCAGTGCATAACACATCACCTTGCTTATCAACCCCATTCAGTGCATGATATATCACCTTGCAATCAACCCCATTTTAACACTCAATGCATGATACATCACACTACTACCAACCCCATTTTAACACTCAATGCATGATTTTTGTTTTGTTTTGTTTTTTTTGGTTCCATGGCTAGAGCTTTGAGGTTCATCAATTGTGGAGTAGCTTGGAATAATCTTTTGTTTTTGTTCTATCAGCATACACACATACACATGTATACACACCTTAAACACACAACTCACACACCTCTCTCTCTCTCACACACACATACACACACTTGAACATCTTGCGTACACATTAAATCCTGTTCCGCCTTTCGTAAGAGTAGGCCATCGTGTGCCGGTGGGAACAGATGAAAAGATTGACAAAGCTGCATACACACGGGGAGTGGATGTAAAAAAAACACACGAGTGCTTATTCCATTATCCTCGATATAAAAGAATAAATCAATAAAATAAATAAAACACCACTTAGACACCACACACCACTTACACACACACACACACCACACTACACACACACACACCACACACACACACACACACACACACACACACACACACACACACACACACACACACAAACACACACACACACAAAACACACAACACTCACATCATAACAACACAAAAAAGTCTACACAGTGTCTCACGT
>CM060332.1:20059061-20081561 GCA_030674155.1 Stramonita haemastoma
GGAGTACAAGTGACATAATCTGGCTACATTAAATGAAAAGCTAATGCAACATTACTCGACAAATATGACAGAGTATAACTACACTAAATAAGCCATGACAGCATCCAGTATACAGCCAGATCTTCACCTGAAACGTGTTAGACTCTGCTGCACTTTGGGTCAGTTCACGCAGATTTGTTGAAAAGGCCCCAATGAAATCATGGCTGTAACGAGAATAAAACATAATTATGTATATATATATGTACAGCCTTAAAATATTGTTTCAATATGCAAGAATGTGTGCTGCGATTTGCATATTTGTAGACACACAGGTGCGCATTCATGTGTACAATCTCATATGTTCACACAAAATTGAAGAAGCAAATTTGCAGGCAAGCACTCACACATTCACGCACACTTTTCATAAAAAAAAACGAACCCACCACCACCAACATATACCACTGAGTTTGATAGCTAATTGTAACACATTTCATAACAATAATTCATGTAAGTTTTTTTATGTTTTTTTTTTGTTGTACAATCATTTTTCATCCTATTTTGCTTGTAAATAAATCCAGGACAAATAGTAAGAATAGTGCTAGTCTACAACTATTTCTTATGGTACAAATAACTGACAAAACAGAGCCCAACTAAATGACATATAGGAAATGCTTTCTGGATCATTCTGTAAAAAGTTTCATTGGATTTTACCTCCCAAAAATCTGGTTCCTGATTGGCTAGGTATTTCAACAAGCCTGCATACTTAAAGAGTTTATTATACAAAGATCCTTCAGCAAAGATTTTGGCAAAGAATATTGACTACAATACAGCATTGTCTGAAAATATCAAACTGATACTGAGATGGTAAAAACATACCTGCCATCACTGTCCCAGTCATAGCATTCAATTTGTATGGTTCTGCACACACATAACACATACACACATTGTCTAATACCACAGCTGAGAAAAGACAAAAAAATAAAGTAGTAACAGCTACTACTAAATGCTGACAATAATCATATGAAATATGTATCTACACTTGTGCAGATCTATGGCATGCATTTGCATCACATGAACACTCATCATTTGTACAAATGAATAACAAAAATATTAACAATATTCACAAAGATGACTCGCTGAAATCTCTAAATTTTCTTACAATTCAAAATTTTTATATTAAAAACCCTGACAAAACCCTTCACCCCAAAATCACAAAAAAAACCCAACCAACCAACCAGCTAGCCAAAGAAGTCTTCCCCTCCCAAAAATGAAAACAAATAAAAATTTATCGCCATTTCTACTATGTAGCAGAAGACTTTCCTAATATATGCTGAATTTTTAAAAATCATGGCATCACCATAAAACAACAACAACAACAAAAAAAAGGGGGGGGGGGAGAAGAACCAGAAAAAGAGACCCCCTCCCCCCCATTAAAAGAAACAATCAAAGCAAACCTCAAACGAATGATAAAAATAGATAGATACACATGTTTTGTCACAACTCTTGTCCCTTACTCACATTTTTGGAGAGGAATGGGTTTTTCCAGGTTCAACTTGCCTATGATACAGCCTGAAAAATTAACTGCACTGCCTCAATGATTCCTCATAGTACTACCAGAGAAGTTAACCCTTTCAGTACGGTAAGCCTGTTTTCTGGCTCAGCTTTCTGCTACCCTTCAGTCCTGTAAGGAGGAAAACCAGTGCAACCAAATTTTCCTTCAATTCCTAAGTTTCTGAGGAGCAGAGTACAAAACGGGTACCTAGGTAAATTTTACTTACACACACACACATGAAGCTTTACAAACATTCTTGTGGGAAAGGAGAAGCAGTGTTTGCCCTATCGAAACTATTTTCCAGAGACCGTTGATGCCAGTTAGCCGCATAACGGATCACTATAAACAAACCCTCCTCTGGGACCATTATCGCCGGGAAAGCGGCTGACAGGACTGAAGGGGAGAGCACCAGGGCAGAAATTCAGGATAGGAGAAGTAATTGTCCGCAGATATTTAGTACTGTAAAGGTAAGTCAATTTCGTCAGGTGAAGTCAAGACTAATTCCCCACCTGTCATAGTCCCCATTGCACAAGGCTTGAACGGAAATGGCGAAATGTCTCCACACAGGATTCAGGTTACTCCGCACCACTTCTGTTTTGTGTACCACTGTGCAGCTGTAATCAAATAGAATAATGATTAAAAAAACAAATACCAATAATAGCAATACAATAAAAATAAAAATAATAATAATAATAATAATAATGATTGTGATTACATTGTCTCCAGGTTACACCTATCTATCTATCTATCTATCTATCTATCTATCTATCTATCTATCTATCTATCTATCTATCTATCTATCTATCTATCTATCTATCTATCTATCTATCTCTGTCATGATGTTTTCGAGGAAGAGGTTGAAGAGTACAGGTGAGAGAAGGCAGCCCTGGCGAACCCCAACCGTGGTCTTGAAGAACTCGCCCACGTGATTATTCATAAAAACTGCACTTTCTGCGTTCTCGTACAGAGCTTTGATGACTTCAATTAGACAGCTGTCAATGTTGAAGTGCCTGAGTACTTGCCAGAGGCCATCATGCCATACCCTGTCAAAGGCCTTTTTGAAGTCTATGAAATTGTGGTACAAGTCTTTTTGGTGTTGGAGATGCTTCTCTATCAGAATTCTCAGATTGAAAATTTGTTCCATTGTGCTGCGTTTTGGTCTAAAGCCCGCTTGTTCTTCTGCCAGGAGTTTTTCCGCTTGGTTTTTCAGTCTGTTGAGGACTACCTGCAGCATGATCTTGCTAGGATGACTTATGAGACTGATGGTTCTGTAGTTCTGGCATTGTTTGAGGTTTCCTTTCTTTGGCAGGGGTATTACAAGAGACTGTGTCCATTCTTTTGGCCATTCTTTGGTGTTGTGGATCTTCTGACAAAGTTCTGTGAATCGCCTTGCTGTTTCATTCCCTCCATTTTTTATGAGTTCAGCTGGGATGTTATCGATTCCAGGGGACTTCCCCTTCTTCAATTGTCTAATAGCTGCATCTACTTCACACCTTAGTATTGGTGGGTCTTTATTCTTGGTGTTCAGGGGGTTTGTCAGAAACTATGTTGGTATCTGGGCGTAGTGGGTAGTTGTACAATCCCTCACAGTATTCTGTCCAGCGTTGGAGGATGGCATTGTTTTCTGTTAAAAGATTTCCTTCTTTGTCTTCAATAACAGAGGCTTTAGGCTGTGTGGTTTTCGTTAGTGCTTTCAAAGTGTCGTAAGCTGTTTTGCTGTTTCCCTTGGTCATTCCAGCTTCGATGTTGTTGCATTGTTCTTCTATCCACGCTTCTTTGGCTTCTCTCATCTTTTTCCTCACTTCTCTGTGGCTATCCATGTACTTCTTGTAAGCTTCTTGACTTGTGAACTTTTGTTTTTTAAGTTCTCTTCTTTTGTCGCAGAGGTCAAGAACCTCATTTGTCACCCAAGGTTGTTTCTTTGTTCTGCTTCTTCCTAATGTTTCTTCTGCTGCTGTCGTTAGCACTTCTTTGATGTTGTTGGCCAATGTGTCCACATCATTGTCGATGGCTGTGAGTGCGGCGAACTTTCCTCCAATGTTGGCTTGGAAGATCTCAACCACTGTTGGGTCTTTCAGTTTTTCCAGGTCGAATCTTATGCGTGGGCTTTTTGGCTGTTGTTTTGCTTTCAGTTTCAGCCTGATGGTGGTAAGTACAAGGTCGTGGTCACTGCCAATGTCAGCTCCTGGGAATGTTCTTGTGTTTGCCTTGTTTATGCTGGATTTGAATCTTTGGGGTGACAGAATGTAATCAATTTGATTATGAATCAGACCATTTGGTGAGTGCCAGGTTGATGTTCTGGATGGCTTGTGAGGGTGGAGTGTGTTAGCCAAAGTCAGTTTGTGCTTCTTTGCGAATTCCAGCAGCCGCTGTCCTCTGTCATTTGTTTCTCCCAGTCCAAATCGTCCTGTGGTTCCTGCCCAGGTGTCATAGGCATCAGGTCCCACCTTAGCATTCCAGTCGCCTTCCACAATAAGGATGTCTTTTTTGGGCGTTTTGGAGATGACGTTTTCAAGTTCTTCATAGAATTCTTCTATCTGATCGTCATCGTAGTCAGATGTTGGAGCATACACTTGGATGATGGTGAGATTCTGGGGTTTTGCAGAATTTGATTGAGATGAGTCTGCTGGATACTGGTGTGCAGCTGATGATGCTTGACACAATCTCTTTCCTGACAATAAAGCCTACTCCATGTTGATGTAGTTTTTCTTCTCCGCTGTACCATATTTTGTGGCCATCTTCTCTCACCTGTACTCTTCAACCTCTTCCTCGAAAACATCATGACAGAGACACTGCAAAACCACCACACTTCCATCTCCATTGGTGGAAGACCCCTTTGCAACCTCAGATTTGCAGATGACATTGACCTCATGGGCAGCAGCAAACAAGAACTGCAAATCCTCACAGACAATTTAACAGATCGAGCGAGCGCATACGGCATGGAGGCCAGTACAGAGAAATCAAAGATCATGGTCAACAGCGCGAGTAATGACATCACGGAAATAAAGATGAATGGAGAAACACTAGAAGAGGTGAGCCAATTCAAATACTTAGGCTCCATCCTAACAAAAGATGGCACATCAAAGAATGAAGTGAAAGCTCGCATTGCAACAGCAACATCTGCTCTAGTCAGACTCGAGAAGATCATCAGAAGCAACAACATCAGCTTCTGCACCAAATACCACCTTTACAAATCCCTCGTGATATCTATCCTCCTATATGGCTGTGAATCATGGACTCTGACAGCAGAGTTAGAGAGGAGAATCCAAGCATTCGAGAACAAGTGCCACAGAAGACTCCTCAAAATATCATACAAAGAACACAAGACCAATAACTATGTGAAAGAAGAAATCAAAAAGCGTGTGGGCCCCCAAGAGCCTTTGCTCTCCACCATAAAGAGGAGAAAGCTGATGTGGTTTGGTCACACCACAAGACACAACACCCTAGCAAAAACCATCCTGCAAGGAACAGTCGAGGGCAAGAGAAGAAGAGGCCGCCAAAAGAAATCATGGGTTGACAACATCAAAGACTGGACCGCCCAACCCCTGCAACACCTCCTACTAGCCACACAGGATCGTGAAGCATGGAAAAAGATCTCTGTTGCGTCTTCTCTCATGTCCCCCCTACGTCCTTTGGGACATGGGACTGAGTGAGTGAGTGAGTGATCTATCTATCTATCTATCCCTTAGTCTGGCAACTGTGAGGGCACCCCTGAAGACTTGACAACCAGTTCCCTCCATTCCTCTGTTCTGCCTTTCTCAAAATTTGGTTGAGTTCTAGGCCAGGTAACATACATTAGTTAAGAAAGAGAAAAGGTACATGGTCCTTCTTTTCTTGTGTTCTCTTTTAGGTGGTATGTGTAGTGTCTGGTCTTCTCCTGTGCTTGAAACACTGTTGCCAAAGGTCTGCCTTCCTGGCCTCAGTTGACATATCAAAGATTTCTGAACAGCTCATGACCAGTATAGCCTGTGACTCCTCTTGGTGGAGGATGCAGAGAACTTAAAAAAATTTTTTTTTTTAATTAAATTTTTAATTTATGTTTTTAGGAAGCAGAGAACTAGTTTTGGTATTGTGCTGGTTGTCCAAGTCGGCGCTGTGTTTGCCACAGCTTAGGCAGTACCTATCCAGTCCTATGCCCCCATCCAGAAAACACTGGTGCAAGTTCTTGGCAGAGCAGTACCAGGTTTAAACTCAAACAGACACTGAATATTTCCCCCATCCAAGAAGCCAAGAGTATGATCTAGGTGCCTTTCCTATGGATAAGATGATAAATCCAAACCCCCCAAAAGTTGTCCCTAACAAAATTTGAAAGAAAAACTCACTAAGACAGCTATACAAAGAATACATACAGATGTAAAGAATTGAAAAAAAATGGGGCCTTTACAATGGCAACAGGCTGTCTCTGGAAAAAGCAGCTGAAAACACATGCAAAGAAATCTGCTGGACTATAAACCCTGGGGCTATCAACATTTCTTTAGTCAGTGCGTCTTTACCTCATGGCAAGAGAAGACCAGACAGGTTTTTTCTTACTCTACAAAATCATTCATTTTCTCTTTTATTTCTATTTCTTCTTTTTTTTCTATTTTTTTATATCAAGGATAATAGAATAAGCACTTATGTGCTTTTTTTACATTCGTGTATATGCAGTTTTGTAAATCTTGTCATCTGTTCCCATCAGCACACAATGGCCTACTCTTACAAAAAGCGGAACAGGATTTAATATAAGCGCAAGATGTTATGCATGCATTTTTTTCAGTCAGTAAATGTTAAGTTCAATGAACCTCTGAACTATCTTAATAAAAAAAATTGTTTGTAATTTAAACAAGAAAAAGAAAAGAAAAAAAAAATCAGAGGCAGTCCAGTAACAAAGTGGCCACCACAACCCCTCCCCCCAACCCCCCCATACCTGTACAGGGTACCCCCTCATGAACTATTGCTGAATGGAAAGGGTTGGATTGTATGCGACAGGTTTAACCTACAGGGGGGGGGGGGGGGGGGGGGGGGGGGGGGGGGGGGGGGGGTAACATAACTTGAAAACAATGCCATTAAGTGGAAGTTATTTTGTGAAGAATATTAGAGAAGAGTAGCGTGGCCATTCAAGGTGGCAGCAGTGTCAAATTGTAGTTAGTGTGCCATGTCTAAACGTGTGACTAATTTGAATGCAAGCGCTTTGATTTGTGTGCTCTACAAGATTCAGCGCTATAGAAATCCCATGAAATAAATATATAATATAATAGAATATACCTGCGATCCTCGTTGACCCGGTGCAGCAGAAGGAAGGGGTCAGACTTGCCGAAGAAATCCTTCTTGTCCAGTTTGGTGGCCGCCAGCTGCAGAGTGACTTCGTCCTTGGATTCACTCACTTCCTCGCAGCGAACTGACACCAAAAGGAAAAAAAACCGAACTCATTATCTTCGAGGGGGGGGGGGGGGGGGCTAAAAAAACCCAATAACAACAAAAAACATGTCAGGGCCTGTTGATTTCAAGATTACCTATCCACTGGTATTGTCTTGGGGGGGCGGGATAGCCAAGTGGTCAGAACATTGCGCTGGCAATTTGACCACCCGGGTTCGATTACCGTTCGAGGGGATTTTTCTCCTGGAGTTCACATCAGTGCTAGCTCCACTCTCCCCCAAAAGTCCTTCGGATGAGACTATAAACCGTGGCCCCGTGTGCGAATGCACGCAGAACATCTTGCGCACACATTAAATCCTGTTATGCTTTTTGTAAGAGTAGGCCATTGTGTGCAGGTGGGAACAAATGATAAGATTTACAAAAACTGCATACACACGGGGATTGGATGTAAAAAAAAGTACATGAGTGCTTATTCCATTATCCTTGATATAAAAGAATCAATAAATAAATAAATTACATGATGAGTGCTAACCTGATGAGGTTGGCAGCATGAAAAATGGACAAAAATTATCGCTGAGACTATTTCTGAACTTAATTACACACGCACACACAATGCACGCACGCACGCGCGCGCGCGCGCGCACACACACACACACACACACACACACACACACACACACACACACACACACACACACACACACACACGCGCACGCACCACACACACACACACAGAGAAGCAAAAATTCTCTCTTTCCTCTATCAACTCTCTTCACAGGAGGTGAAGGCTTTCAGATATCGAGGTGCACCAAAGCTTTTCAAAACTACTTCTATCCCTCCAACCGTTTTGGATTTTTTTTCTCCATTCATTCAACCAACACTTTTGCTCTTAAAACAGGAGCAGACAGGAACACTCAGACAGTGTGTTGGTGTTCACAATAGGAGCAGATGGACACACGTGATGTTACTTTTCCATCACATGTTGATGCTACTATGGTCATGCAGGGAAAAGGCTGTAAAAGGTGATGGGGATTTCCTACCATGGTCCTGTCATCTCCCAGTGCTGTGTTGAGATACTGGCACCCCTTCCATTCACACTGACCCATCCTGAGGCTAAACTAGCAAAAACAATCCCCAAACTAAAAATGGTTTTCTTCGGATAATCTAGATAAGAAAGGGTTAAAACCCTCCCCTAACTCCTCCCCCCCTCCCCCACTCAAAGTAAGATAATGAGTCCTGCCTGTCAGCAGTGTCTGGTGTATTATCTCCCTCTCGTGACTCACCTATTATCCGCCCCTGTCCACACCCTCTGGAACAAAACCGAAAGAAAAAAAGTTATTCCAGAATAATCATGAGAATCGTTTTCATACACATGAATGGTCAGGATTGATCAAAATCAAAAATGAAGAATACCAGACGAAGCTTTCAGCATCAACAAAGGTTACATTACCAGCAGCACAACAACAGCACCAGCAGCATCAATCATGCAAATACAGCCAAATCAGCGCATGTTTCTGTACCAGGTATTGATAAGTATAAAAGTAATATTGCAATAATCATAGAAATGGGATTGGGGATGGAGTGGGGAAGTAGATTGGGGAAGGGAAAAAAAAGAGGATGGAGTATCAAATATTGCAGCATGACTCTAAAAAATCTAGACATACAGCATGACTATCTAAATACGGAGTACATAAGACCCTGGATTCAAAGGGAAACTGTGATGATGATGATGATGCGATGAGGTGGTACCAATGACAATGATAAAGATGATGATACAATAGCGATGATGATGATGACAGCCATGAATGATGACTATGATGATGTATACCTACAGTTAGGTGATGATGACAACCATGATGATGATGATGATGATGGTCATGCATGCCTGTTGCCAACTGATGCTGATGAAAACAGCAATAATGATGACAACATGCTGCTGTGCTGCTGCTGATAATGCTGATGCTGATGATAATGATGATGAGCTGATGATGAGATATGATGATGATGATGCATGCCTACAGTCTGCTTACCTGAGAGACTGCTCCACCTTGGAACCAGGAGAGCTCACAAGTTCTCCTAGAGAACACTCGTATTTGCCTAGGAAGTCCTGAACACACACACATCAATACATAGTAGTTTATATGGTCAATAATTTGTCATATATAATAAAACAAACAGATGAAGACCAACATTGATAACAATGAACATTTTCTAAGTGCTTTCCTTCCTCTTTATGAAAGCAGCACAAAATGCTTTACAACAACAAAATTTGACTTTTAACATTCAACATGAATCCACACCCCCCCCCCCCCCCCCCCCAAAAAAAAAAAAGAAAAGAAAATAATCATCATGGTAAATGTTAATTTAATGAAAACAATGAGCTTCGCTTCTAGCTTTCAAACACAAGTGACTAAGACATCTATACAGATACCAAAATGAACCAAGCACCTACAGAGTCAGAGACTCAAACACCTTACCACCCCTATCCCTAGTGCACAGCAAAAACACTTTAATAAAAACATTTTTTGGCAAAGTATAAAGGGTAAGACTGAGTAGAAAACATTGAGGATTTTTTCCTTTCAATCACTTTTCTTTTTTTTTGCTGCCTCATCTTCTCTGATGTCCCAGTCCTGTAGTTCCCATGCTGCTACTCCAATCTCACCAACCCAGCCATAGGGTAAAAAGGTAAAGGTGTTCAATAACTGTGTGGTCGTAGGGGAGCGAGGTATCAGAGACCTCAGCTTCTCTAGGGGCCAGCATGTTGAGGGCGGTGCCCATCTCCTCTCCCTCACTGCTTTACCTTCCCTGACCCTAAAGAGGGCAGGTCCCCATTTACATTGGGTGTAACCCTTTGCAACTCGAATTTCTAGATACATGACCTCATGGCAGCAGCAAACAGAATCAAATCCTCACATGACGTTAACCAGTCGATGCTACGCATTAACGGCATGAGGTTTCTTTATTTTATGAAATTCTAGATCATGTCATACCGCGAGTAGAACAGGAAGATTAAGATAAATGAGAAATTGAAGTGGGGAGACAATTCAAAACTACTCCATCCCTAACAAGATGCACATCAAACAACGTGAAGCTCATTGCACTACAACATCTGCTCTATAGGCCAGAAGATCATCTAAGAAACACAACATCAGCTTCTGCCATCAAATCCACCAACTGAAGATCCCTCGTGATATCTGTCACTCTATATGGTCTGCGAATCATGGGACTCTGTACAGCAGAGTTAAGAGAAGAATCCAAGCATTCGAGAACAAGTCCACAAACTCCTCAAATACATACAGAACACAAGACCATTAACTATGGAAGAAGGAAAATCCAAAAAGCCTGTGGGGCCACCCAAGACCTTTCTCTCCACCATAAAGATTGAGAAACTAGATGTGGTTGTCAAAACCACCAGAAATCAACCCTAGCAATAACATTACTGCAAGGAATGCAGTCAGGCAATGAGTAAGAAGAGGCCGCAAAGAATCATTCATGGGTTACAACATAAACTGGACTGCTCAAACCTTCGGCGCCCCGCTGGCCACACGGATCGTAAGCATGGAAAGATCCGTGCCGTCTCTCTCATTCCTGCCTACGTCCTTGGGACATGAGGATGAGTAGATGAGATGTTAAAGATCACTGTGATTATACTGTACTGAAGCCAAGGCGCGCAAACCGTCACCCATCCAATTGGTTACCACGCTCGACGCTGCTTAACCTTTATTTTTTGGGGGGGGATTTATTCTTTTATATCGAGGATAATGGAAGTTATTATTATGATAATAACCTTGGCTGGGGAAAGTGAGCACTCAACCCCCAGCCATACCCGGGCTCATCACTCCACATGTTTAAGGCCAGAAGTTCTTAAGAAACATCAATGATAGGCTGCCATCAAGCCACCAACTGGAAGGACCCTGCACTGCTGCTATAATGGGTCACTTTGATGGTCTTCAGTGGTGCCTGTTCCGATTTAAAATGCACAGGTCTCCGCTTAAAAAACACACACACCTCAACTACTGATGACAGTAGCAGTTAAGGTATGGAGCCAGACAGGGTAAAAATGCCCCCTCCCTGGGGTAGCAATCACCACAGTATCCCTCAAGTAACTGTTTCTCGAGAATCTTTAGACCTGATGGCATTAAAAACCATCCAGAATTATTTCTTAACTGATGAATTACTGACGGATGCATAGATGAGTAAATAAGAGCGAATGATTTCTATTCCATGGGTCAATTAAATCGTGGGTTCAAAGTTTCGGCAGCGCCATCTGGTGAGTTTCCACACAGAGACCTGCCCATGCCTTAATTTCCTTTGCATATATATACGCATGCAGATGATCAGATATGCACGTTAAAGATCCTGTGATTCATAATAGCATCCAGAAACACAAAATACCTAGCATGCACCCTTGTGAGGATAGCCACCATGTCACATGGCCTAAGACAAGCCTGATCAGTGCAGTGCCTTCAGGGAGGTAAGGGAGAAGAGATTCTACCTAACAACGACCAACTTACTGATCTAAGAAAGACGTCAATAGCAGACCAAACTTACATGACAAGAGAAGGAATTCTACAAGCATGACCAAACTTACATGATCTAGGAGAGGGATTCTAAAGCATGCCAACTTAATGATCAAGGGGATTTCTAACACATACCAACTTACAGACTAAGGAGGTGATGTCTAACAAGCAGACAAACTTACATGACTAAGGGAGGTGTTCTAACTAAGCAATGACCAAACTTACATGATCTAGGGAGGGATGTTAAGCATGACAACACTATGATTGAAGATTGGAGCTCCTTGAATCCACATCATATCTGAAATCATACATGATCTCTTTTACATTTTTTTCCCCTCCACTTTTCACAATGATAAGGGTTAAGCCTTGAAATAGTTTCAACGTTAGCCTTAATCATCATACAGGCTTTAAATCATGATCATACATACACAAAATGATATGTATTTCAACAATGTGAAAAAAAGTTTAACAATATTGTCTTTATTTTATTATTATTATAGCAGCTCAGCAAAATTTCCTCACCACACACCACACACCACACCACCACACACACACACACACACACACACACGACACACACGCACACGCCACAGCACGCACACGCCACACACCACACCACACGCACACGCACAGCACCACACACACACACACACACACACACACACACACACACACACACACACACACACACAAACAAACACATGTTACACACACACTCTCACACAACAAAAGAGCAAATGCTGCAATTTGATATTCACAAACTCATACAATAGCAGACACTGACACACAGACAAAATGCATAATCCACCCACATCCACACACGTTCTCCTGCACACACACACACACACACACACACACACACACACACACACACATCACCACACACTGCACACACACGCACACACACACACACAACACCACACACAACACACACCACACCACAAACCACACACCACAACACACACACACACACACACACACACACACACAAACACACACAACACAGACCACAAAACACACACGCAACACACACACACCACTCAAAAACTACAAGCCATCAACTAAACACAAAACAACTTATTTCTCAATACACGCAGTTGTCCAAACCCCCCCCCCCCCCCCCCCCCCACACACACACAAACAAACAAACCCACAAATAAAACAAAAAAAGAACAAAAACTTACACAGAAAATGTAAGCATCTGCCTCTCCTCAAAAAAGTAGTCTACGATGAACTTCCTCACAAAGTTTGGATCCAAGCTATCCTTGATCGTCTCTGTACGGCCAATCTGTCACATCAGAACACACATTACCTTACATGCACACTGGTTCTCATAGTACCAGGTAGAAAGATAATGAAAATACAGCATTCTGAATGACTGTGCACAAAAGCAGGAGGAGAAGATGAAAGCGAAAAAGAATCTTGAAGAAGAAGAAGAGGAAAAGGAAGAAGGAGAAGAAGAAGAAGAAAAAGAAGAAGGAGGAGGAGGAGGAGGAGGAGGAGGAGGAGATGAAGGAGGAGGAGGAGGAGGAAAAGATGAAGGAGGAGGAGGAGGAGGAAAAGATGAAGGAGGAGGAGGAGGAGAAAGGAAGAAGAAGAAGAAGAAGAAGAAGAAGAAGAAGAAGAAGAAGAAGAAGAAGAAGAAGAAGAAGAAGAAGAAGAGGGGGGGGGGGGGGGATAAAGGAGGACAAGAAGAAGAACATGAAAAAAAAAATCAAGAAGATGAAGTAGAAGGGGCATGAAGGGGGGAAGAAGTCTGCAGAGAAGAAGAAGAGGATGGAAAGATGAAAAAAGAAGAAAAGGAAGAAGGCAGTAAACAAAAAAGAACAGGGCGAAGAAGAAAATGATGATGGAGAAGAAGAGGAAAAAATAGATGAAGTCTGAGCGTGAGCTAAGATTAAATCTTCAGGGCTCAAGTACCAGTGTCTAAGAGCAGCGGAAAGTGGGGGTAAACACTGCCGTGTGAAGGTCACACAATAACACAGAGAGACAAGACAGTATGAGACAGACTGAATAACACACAAATAAATCAGTTCTTGTGAAGTTTCACACTTTGTACTGACCTCATAAGACTGGCGTGTTTTGGCATCGGACATAAACAGAGCACACATGGGATCGGACTTGGAAAACGTGTCTTTGTTCTTCAGATTTCTGTTGATGACATAACCATGACTTTTGTCAACATATTGATTGATATAATTATTAATGCACTGACTTCTCTGTAATAAACCACAACAATGTTGATTGATATTATTATTGATATACTGACTTCTCTGCAATAAACCACAACAATGCATTGGTTTCAGCAAAGAACGTTTATGTCAATTGTTAACAATTATACTGGGGTAGTTGAAAATACTTATCCTAAGTGTTATCAATATAATATATTGGGTAGGGGTTTTAGGGAGGGTTGGTGGGGAGGGGAGGGTTGTGGTATTTTCTTGTGTGTGGGTTGTTGTTTTTGTTTTTTTTGGGGGGTTGAGCAGCCTCAGCTCCTAGATGCTCTTGTCCTGCTATTCCCAAACCATTCTTTTTCTTACTGACCCCACCACCCCAACCATGCCCAGGCTCTTTAAGTAAAATCCTCAAGGCCTAGGCATGGCTCGAGTTCATGGGGAACACATCTTTGCTTCTGTTAGGCCACTTACTGATGGATCACTTCAGAGCCTGTTCAAAGCAAGCATACACTGAACACCTCTTGTCTTCTTAAGCTCCCTACAGATAGCCAAAAGAAAAAAAAAAAAAAGCTTATTCGTGGAGCTACACTGTGTGAGACACCAAATTGATGCGGCAGCCACTGCTACGTTCCTCTAATGAACCCCTGAAGTTTAACCTGAAGGCTTACATATTATACTTTTGATTTATGTTTTCTGTAAAGTTGGCATACCTTGTATTCTGGTAATATTCAGGTTTCAGAACTCTTTAGCTATGAATGAACATCACTAGCAACCAGAAATTAAACTATGACTGTAGTGAGTTATCCAAAAAATGAAAAATGTACACACACACACACACACACACACACACACACACACACACACACTCTTACACACACACACACTCTTTTGACATACAACCCCAAATATTCAATAACAGAAAGAAAAAGATCACTCACTTTACAGGCAAACAGTCTCACTCTTGGAAAGCAATCTCACCTGCATTGCACAGAGATCTCCACCTTGGAAGAAGGCATGGTGGCTGTGCCTGGCTGGAAGGTCGGATCCATACTGCCTGGTTCTGTCACAGCATCACACATCAATCAATCAATTAATAATACACACACACACACACACACACACACACGCACACACACACAACACACTCATATATGCGACACGCATCACACACGCCACACACACACCACACCACATGCCTATGCACGCACACACACACCACATGTCTAGCATGCACACACACCACACACACACGCATACACATACACACACCATACACTCACACACAAGACACAGCACACACACCACATGCTATGCACATCACACACACATACACAACCACACATACACGCACACACAGAGACACAGACACACCACACACATGTCTATGCACACACATACACTTACACTACGCACACGCACACACATGCACACACACACACACGACACCATGACACGCACACACACACACACACACACATACCACACGTCTATGCACGCACACACACACACACACACACAACACACAACACCACGACACGCACACACACATAACATCCTATGCACACACATACATGCTTACATCACGCACACGCACACACACACTACACACACACACACACACACACACAGCATGCACGCACACACACACACACCACACATACCACACTCTATGCACGCACACACACACACACACACACACACACACACATACACGCACGCACACACACACACACACTCACACACACACACACACACACACACACACACACACACACACACACACACACACACACACACACACACACGCACACACACAGAGTGACTCAGCCACCATGTACACTCACTGCCGACACCATAACCTTCCCCATTTCGTATGCATTGGGGCAGGGTCTGTCTTTGTCCTGGTTTGCATCAATACCATGAGTCTCTCTCATATAATACAGTATATTATAAAACAAATTCTGTGGTTTTCTCATTCAAAATGTCACTTGCTTGGAACCCCCAGACAGCAACTATTGTTATATATGTCATACGAGCGAAAATGTGTTGTACTGCCAATAGCCTGTTGCTAATGAGCATTCAGCGACTAAACATCTGGGGGGGGGGGGGGGGGGGGGGGCACCCAAAATATGTGTTCTAGCTTAATCATCACACCAGAACATTACTGTGTGAGTGGACACTAGATAAGAAATTTGCAAAAAAGGCTATCCCTCTCTTCGTTTCTGCCTTGTTCCTTTTCTTCCTGTCACCTCCTTCTCGTTTATTTTCTGCCTTCTTGGTCCATTCTCCTGCCTTTTTTTTCATAATTTAGACCTGAAACATAATTGTCTCCTATGCTGAAGTTGATGAGCTGGGCCTGACTTGTCAAGTGCTTTATGGCAGCACAACACATTTTCGCTCAAATATGACATACAACAATAGTTGCTGTCTGGGGGTTCAATGAAGATGTAACTTTCTAAATATCTTGCCATCTGGCAGCCATATTCTGACTTCAGACGATTAAAATTTCCCCTCCTTTCATGCAGGATACAGATTGTCATTCCAGGAGCTTGTCGTGGATAAAAACAATCCCTACATAACATTTCAAAGCATGTTGATATGGTAAATAAAGACTATAGCAACTGGTCTATCATGATAGATAGATTGAGCAGGTGGGCAGGAACTGCCAAGAGTAAGGTTGTATATATATTATGCATGGAAAAAGCTTGCTTCCATCAAACTAATGGGGGACAAGAATACTAAGGCAGGGTGCATATATTTTGTCAAAACACTTAATAAAGTCGGGTTTCAATACATTCATCATTACATGTTAGGAGTAGAGGTGACAGCCTTAGCAGGCCAAAAGCTTTTTCAGTTTTTGAGTTTAGATTACTACCATGCAAACAATGTGCCAAAGTTTACATCTTAAAACATTACATATCATTATGCTTTGAAATGTTTAAATATATCGCTTCTTTATCCATGGTAAGCTCTTGGCATAGAACCAGAACAAACTGTATCCACTTAAAGAGAAAAAAAATCAATCCCCTGAAATTGGAGTGTGGTTGCCTATATGGTGAGGTACTTCAGAACAGCCATTTAAAACATGCAAACTTATTATCCAGTGTGTACAATTTAACAATCTAAAAGTGATTCCCAGATGTGATGAGTGAGAGCTGAGACACTGACAGAGTGCAAGCAAATTGTTTTCTGGATCATAGTGGATGATCCCAGAATGTTCGGCTGTGGAATGCCTAACAACAGGAAAAAAACAATATCAGCCCACACTGTCCTTTGTAAATTATTACAAAAGTAAGCTAGACCTGTTCTTAAAGATCACTAAACTGTGTTTGGTCTCTCAATTTCTCTGAGGCAAAAAAAAAAAGAGAGAAGAAAATGCCACATCCTTCCTCCTAGCTTAAAACTCGCACTATTTTGAGTAGAATGGTCACAATATTCTGTGCTTTCTGTGCAATCAACATCAGAAAATTATATCAATTACTTTGATCTGTAGAGCTCTGTCTATGTAAATCAACTCAAAGGCAATGCTGTTAGTGTAAAAGCCAAAGCAGCATGAATACATACAGTTACTCATAAGTTACAGCAACTGAGTAAGTCGACTATTGCTGTCCCACCTCTTTTAGAGTAAAACTAAAAAGGCGATTAAAAAAAAAAATCCTCAAAACAAAACAAAAACTCTAACCCTGAGAGCGTGAGCGCTGATGTCTGTACTGTGTACATCAAGGCAATCATAACTTACATAGAGGGAGATCATATGATACAGGTAAGGAGTCAAATTTTCCTTGCCTATTACTAGTTTATTACAGCACACTGTGTGAAATGCAGGGTTTTGTAGGTATGTGGATGAGAGCAGAAAGTGTGTGTGCATGTATATATAATACTATATATATATATATATATATATATATATATATATATATATATATATATATATATATAATATATATATATATATATATATAATTAAGTTAAAAGTTAAAGTCTGTCCCGAGCCATAAGGCCATCAGGCGGTGCTTATCCCGGTTTCTGTGGCGTTAAGCGACTGAGAGTCATATATATATATATATAATATATATATATATATATATATATATATATATATATATATATGTGGCGCTCCACCACAAAATCAGTCGCTTAGCACATTACCCAATTTTGCGCTAGGAGCCTTTAAAGGCAGGTGGGGGTCAAGTTGTCAATTTTGTGATTTTGATTGATTATTAAACTAGATCTGTTTATTTATCTTATAATGAAATATCAAGGTATAAATTTTATTCCTTTTGCTTTTAAATGTGTTTTGAAAATACCAAAGCACTCATTCTGACAACCTGTTACTAAAATAAACTTGCCTGTTTCTCATTTTGTCACATCCTGCAGTCTATCATTTCAATTTGTAATAATATTGCACAGAATTGTCCGATTTTCAATCTGTTTTTTGTATTTGATAGCCACTTTATTGCACAGTAATAACATGTCAATAACTAAAAATTGACCTCATGTGCACTCCGTCTCATTATGTGGTGGAGCGTCACATATATATATATTATATATATATGTATTCATGTGTGTGTTCGTGTTCGTGTGTGTGTGTGTGTGTGTGTGTGTGTGTGTGTGTGTGATTATGTATGCATGCGTGTGTGTGCATGTGTGTGGGTGCGTGCAAGTCTTTGAGTGTGTGTGTGTGTGTGTGTGTGTGTGTGTGTGTGTGTGATGTGTGTGTGTGTGTGTGTGTGTGTGTGTGTGTGTGTGTGTATGTGTGTGTGTGTGTGTGTCAAGTCAAGTCAAAATGATCTTTATTGAGGTAAAGAAGTGTGTGTGTGTGTGTGTGTGTGTGTGTGTGTGTGTGTGTGTGTGTGTGTGTGTGTGTGTGTGGTGACTGTGAGAGCCTGTGTGAACGTGTTCCACTTTGTTTTGTTTTTATTTTTCTTCTTGACACAAGTAGTATTATTCCTAAACACCTTTTCCAAAAAAAAATATAACAACTCTCTCCAGTGCATATATCTCACATTTATTGCTAATTAAGTCTTAAATCTCTCCTGTGCTGCACAGTTTTCTTCTCAAATTGATCTTACTTATCAGAAATGTTTGAGGTGTCTCTATGTCAATTTGTGGAATAAATTATCAGGTAGATCAATACCTCTGAATGTCAGGGCCCAAAATATTTATGCACACTTAAGTTTTGGAACATTCCAGTAGTAAAGGCAGTTTGGTTTTAATATCTAGTTTAGGACATGTGTATTCAAGTCACAAAAACGCTTTAGTTTTAATCTGAATACATCATATTATTCTCTGATTTTACGATGAGTAATTTACTGTGTAGTATTGATCACTCCTGCATGATGATTGTATCACGATTCACCACTTTCATTTTCAACATAACGACAATGAAGAAGAAAGAATAATTCTGTTACCTCCTGCTATGACAATAATTCAAAATGCAGGCTCCTACTTTATGCCTCTGGATCCAGCGATCGATAAAATAGCTCCCTCATCCACTTGACGGAGAGTCGCGATCAGAAGCCATGCCAAGCGGCACTGGTCCGATTGAACGAGTCAGGAAAAACAAGATTGAAAACAGAGCGGAATTACGAATGACTGATGCTTCTTTTGAAACGATCACGCAACAAGTTTCACATGAGTTGTTCCAGGATCACATCTCCATGCTTTCTCATTAATCAATCATATTAAAGATTAAGTTATATTTGCCGGGATTTCTTGCACAATCTTTAATGAAATTAATCGTCGTGACGTTTGCTTCCCCTGCCTTCTACGTGAGAAATCAATTTAATTCGTCTCAAAGAAACTACTAATAAAAACGTTACCTTGGTCAAATGCCGTTCGGAATGGGTCTGTCTGTTTCAATTCAATTGTTCATTCCTTGGATGAAGAAGCAGTTGCAGTGCACATATCTCAGGATTAAATCTAATCGCATGAAGCCACTTCCATTGCTTCGTAATATTTTTGGTCCCAAAAAGTGTCTGCTACGAGAAGCTTTGTCGACTTCCCACAAATGAGATTGGTGCTAAAGGGAAATAAGCAATCCATCCCCAGCTTTCAGTGTGTATTTTTGTTGCTTCGAGATAAGCGGAGGGCTTTTTGGAGGCAGAACAGGTGCCGGGACGCCAAGAAAGAGTGATCGATGTGACGGAAACGAGCAATAAGAGAGAGAGAGAGAGAGAGAGAGAGAGAGAGAGAGAGAGGGGGGGGGGGGGGCAAAGCAAGGCAAAATTCTTTATTTTGAGGATAGGCCTAATAGCATTCTTGTGCTTAATTTTTTTTTTTTACATCCCTTGCCCACCCTAATGGGGAGGGGGGGGGGGGGATTGCTTTAGGGGCCACCACAGAGGAGTTAGTCTTGTTCCATTCAATTTTTGCTGATTAGAGATGCCTCAATTCAGTTCTGATTATTTTGCTGTAAGCGGATCTGTCAACACTGATTAAATTAAAAAAAAAAATCCATGTGGCTTAAACCAAATTGTGTTCGTTTAGAACAACGTACAGCGCCAACACATGAAAATGAGTACAACAAGCAGTAAGAGTATTCTAAAAATATGTGTGCAATAATGGGACGCTGCTTAATTAACAGCATTGCGTGAAACAGAGGAAAACTATGAAAAGATTACTTCCTGTGATAAATGTTTGTTGTTTGTTGTGTTTTTTACATATGGGTTGTAACCCACATGAATTTCTCTGTTTATTGAGATAATAATATTGGTAACTGTTTCAAGGTTGTGAAAAATCAGAAAAAAATGAAACTTTTCATTTGCCTGAACAATGACCATAGCCTACTTCTGCTATTGTAAAGTCTTGGCTTCTACCATGTCAGAATTCTCATTAGAAAAAAAGTAAATGGTAACCTGCAAAATAACAAAGACAGTAGGAATCTCAACAGTAATTGTCAGGAATTGCGTATCGTAGGGGGACGGGATAGCCCAGTGGTCAGAACATTGCGCCCGCAATTTGATTACCCGGGTTCGATTCCCGATTGGGGGGATTTTTTCCTCTGGAGTTAACATCAGGGCTGACACCACTCTCCCCAAAAGTCTCTCGGATGAGACCATAAACCGAGGCCCCGTGTGCGAACGCACGCAGAATATCTTGCACACATGTAGACAGGTTCGTTTTTCCTTTCCACAATAAGGGGTGAATGGGGGGAGAGGAAAGATTGTAGGATGACTTCAGGCACTCCACATCTCAAACGTATTGATGGAGGCCATGCAGGGGTGTTATGGTAACACGTTTTATTGTTTCGTTTACCACAACAAAACAACACACACACCTGAAACAAATACACAATTCAGGTAACTATCCACATTTAAAACACACACCTGAAACAAATATAAAATTCAGGTAACTATCCACATTTAAAAACCACACCTGAAACAAATAAGAAATCCATGTAACTACCCATAACTAACCAGGTACAATAGCTCATGAAAGGCACACATAGCAAATACTATTGTCGTGTATGGTCTGGCCGAGTATCAGAATAAAACTCCTTTCATCACCGACACCTAGATACCAAGTTAATCACAGGGAACCAACAGAGAGTATAAAATTGTAAATAGCAAATCCACATATTACAATTAACCAGGAAAACCCTTTCCTCAGTACTCTCAGCTGACATTATCCTAAATAATGTCCAACAGAACTTAGTTTATGCTAAGATCTTTTCACAACATTGGTTCCTATCAAACCCATGGATATCGTAGCACAAGAGAGAGAGAGAGAGAGAGAGAGAGAGAGAGAGAGAGAGAGAGAGAGAGAGAGAGAGAGAGAGAGAGAGAGAGAGAGAGAGAGAGAGAGAGAGAGAACAAGGCAAGGCAAAATTCTTTTATTCGAGGATAATAGATAAGCACTCATGTGCTTTTTTACATCCAGTCCCCGCCCTTTTCAGGGAAAACATCAAGATAAAAAGATACTAAACAGTAAAACTATATGCAGTACCAAACAACATAAAGGAATAAGGACATTATACATAATAAGATAATAAAAATGCACACTTTCAGAAGACGAAAATCAGAAGCCACAATAAAATGATTTTGATTATAAAAGAAAAGAGAAGCGTTAATAGATAAAGAGCAACCAAAGAAACATAATGAAATAAACAACTTAGCAACCAAGAAAAGTCCACCCAAAAATACTTAGCTACAACATTGTTACAACTCATAACAACAAAATGAACTCAGAAGGAACTAAAGATAATACAATGATTATAATGATGACAATAAGAATAATATCAACAATAGTGATAATAGTATGATAATAATACACGTAAAACTCACTCCTACACGTAGGTCACACACACACACACACACACACACACACACACACACACACACACACACACACACACACACACACACACACACACACACACACACATACATACATACATACATACATACATACATACATACATACATACATACATACATACATACATACATACATACATACATACATATACATACATATACATACATACATACATACATACATACATACATACATACATACATACATACATACATACATACATACATACATACAGAGAGAGAGAGAGAGAGAGAGAGAGAGAGAGAGAGAGAGAGAGAGAGGAGAGAGAGAGAGAGAGAGAGAGGAGAGAGAGAGAGAGAGAGAGAGAGAGAGAGAGAGAGAGAGGGTAAGGAAGAGATTGAGCAGGCATAATCTAGTGTCTCAAAAATCACATACAAACTAGCAGCTTTTGGCACACAAATGACTGACCATAGTCACACAATCATGGTTGCTGAAACCCCTTCTACAGTAGTAGAACAATTATCTCAAGGACCAAGCTAGTCCTTACTTTCAGACAACAGACTAACCAGACAACCTTCACAGTTTCCAACTCAACCTTGTCTATTCCGATTAAACTATACCGTAATAGTTTAACACA
>CM060332.1:20089061-20091561 GCA_030674155.1 Stramonita haemastoma
AGAGAGAGAGAGAAGAGAGGAGAGAGAGAGAGAGAGAGAGAGAGAGAGAGAGAGAGAGAGAAAAAAAAGGCAAGCAAGGCAATGCAAGGAGCAAGCAAGGCAAGGCAAGCAAGCAAAATTCTTATTCGAGATAAAGATAAGCACTCATTGTTTTTTACATCCTGTCCCCGCCCTTTTCAGGAAACATTCAAAGAAGAGAAGAGAAAGAGAGAGAGAGAGAGAGAGAGAGAGAGAGAGAGAGAGAGAGAGAGAGAGAGAGAGAGAGAGGAGAGAGAGAGAGAGAGAGAGAGAGAGAGAGAGAGATCACAGATAGAGACCCAAAGAGAGAGAACATACATTTTTGTGCTAAAATGACGAAATACTCTGTCCACAAATCGAGTTCATCTTTCGACAAAACGCTTTCAAAACAGTTTTTTTCATCCCATCACTGTCTCGTAGCAAATTCACTGAATGAACAGAATAATTGAGGAATGTAAAAGAATGAATGGATGGAAATGGATGACTGACTGACTGTACTGACTGACTGACTGACTGAATAATGATTTTTTTTTTTTTTGGGGGGGGGGGTCTGAATTAAGTTAATCTTGTCACACAACGCTTGAAAAAATCATATTTATCATTACTTTCCCCTCACACTATACTGACCAGATTAACAGAACAGAGTACAGGAATGAACGAATAACGAAGTATTCTGTCTTTGAACTGAGTCTATCTTACTACACAACGCTTTTAAAACATCTATTTTCATCATCATCTCAACTTCACAGAATATTGATCGGAATAACGGAACAGAGGAATCCAAAGAAATGAAGAAATAAAATAATGATGAAATTAACGAACAAACGAATGAACGAATAGAAATAAATGGACGACTGAATGATAACGGATTGATCACTACTTGAATTGATTCATCTTGCGGCACTATCTTTTTAAAACAAACGCTTTTCCAGTCATCTTTACCTCACAGATTGAAGAATACAGGTGAATGATTAAATAAACCGACGACTGACGACTGAATGACTGAAGTCCTTCGGATGAGACTATAAACTGAGGCCCCGTGCGCCAACACACGCAGAACATCTTGCGCACACGTTAAATCCATTCCGCTTTTCGGTAAGAGTAGGCCATCGTGTGCCGGTGGGAACAAATGACAAGATATACAAAACTGCATACACACGGGGACTGGATGTAAAAAAACCATGAGTGCTTATTCCATTATCCTCGATATAAAAGAATAATTAAAAAAATTAAATAAATAAATAATGAGTGGATGGAATAACAAATAAAACTGATTTATTCAGCTTTTAGTTTTCAAAGATGTGGACAACGATTATGCCTATGTTCTATAATACACGAGGCCCATACCACATCCTCAGGTGACAATTTGGGAAAGGGAAAAAATCAACCTCGATATATATATTAATATATATATAGTATAATATATATTAATATATTATATAAAATATATATACTTGCGCTCGCCCTAGCACATGCTCGTCCGCTCAGTCCCTATAACTACCCCCCCCCCCCCTCCTCCCGCCTTTTTTTTCTCTTTGTGGTCAATGACAGTCTTGAAGGTTTGAACCCACAGGTTCTCCAGCGGCTTTGGTCAGTAGTCCAGGCTCCCAAACGCCGGTCAGTTGAGGATGACCACTGGGCCGAACTGCCAGTGTGCTCTGCAAGTGCACGTCCTCTCCCTCCTCCCCCTCCTCCTCCCTCCCGCATCCTGACACATCCAGCCTCTCTCCCTCCATCCGCCCCCTACTTCCCTGTGCAAAGGACTGGCAGGGTTGGCTGGTTTCCATGCTGGTGTCAAAGGCAGGGTCTGAAATCATGGAGAGAGAGAGAGAGAGAGAGAGAGAGAGAGAGAGAGAGGAGAGAGAGAGAGAGAGAGAGAGAGAGAGAGAGAGAGAGAGAGAGAGGAGAGAGAGAGAGAGAGATTTGATTTGATTTATTCTTTTATATCGAGGATAATGGAATAAGCACTCTTGTGCTTTTTTACATCCAGTCCCCGTGTGTATGCAGTTTTATATGTCATCTGTTCCCACCGGCACACGATGGCCTACTCTTACGAAAAGCGGAAGAGGATTTAACGTGTGCGCAAGATGTTCTGCGTGCGTTGGCACACGGGGCCTCGGTTTAAAGTCTCATCCGAGGAGAGAGAAGAGAGAGAGAGAGAGGAGAAGAGAGAGAGAGAGAGAGAGAGAGAGAGAGAGAGAGAGAAGAGAGAGAGAGAGAGAGAGAGAGAGAGAGAGAGAGAGAGAGAGAGAGAGAGACAGAGAGACAGAGACAGAGACAGAGACAGAGACAGAGACAGAGACAGAGATCCTCATCTTAAAATTCAAACTTCCAACACCAACACTAGATCTATATAGCTGAGTGGTCAAGATTGATTTTAATCCTGTAGGTTCATGAAAGATCCCACAGTTCATGTTAGCGTTTGGTGGTTATGGAAATACAAACATATCCAGCATGCACCCTATTAACAAAAAAGTCGCGC
>CM060332.1:20094061-20096561 GCA_030674155.1 Stramonita haemastoma
AACCACCAACCACACACATGCACACGCACACACACACGTACACACACACACACACACACGTACACACACACACACACACACACACACACACACACACACACACACACAAACACACACACACACACACTCACACACACACGTACAAAACACACACACACACACAAACACACACAACACACACCACCACACACCACCACCACCACCACCACACTCACCACCACCACCCACACCACCACCACCACCCACACCACTACCACCACACACACCACACAACGACACTCACATTCCGATAATGAAGATACTGAGGGCCACCAGCAGAAGCCCCCTGCTATGGCACCCGCCAGAAGACTGCCCTGTGCCCCATACCCTGCATGGGGGGACCTGGGTCCACCCCGGCCACTGGTGCCGTTCACTTCTGCCAAATAGTTAGTTAGTTAGTTAAAGTCTGTCCCGAGCCTAAAGCTCATCAGGCCGGTGCTTATCCCGGTTTCTGTGGCGTTAAGCGACTGAGAGTCATAGACTCCCCCCCTGGATAGGACGCCAGTCTATCGCAGGGTTAACCCCAACACAAGGTTGGTACCCCTTTTACACCTGGGTGGGGTGAGAAAATAGCCGTAAAGTGCCTTTTCCAAGGGCACAACGCCATAGCTGACAGCTGGGATCGAACCCGCAACCTTTAGATTACGAGTCCAACGCCCTAACCACTAGACTACAGCGGCGGCTTCTGCCAAATACAGGGGAAAGAAAACTTTTTTTAAAAATTAAAAAAAAAATCTTTTATATCGAGGATAATGGAATAAGCACTCGTGTGCTTTTTTTTATATTTTTACATCCAGTTCCCGTGTGAATGCAGTTTTTGTAAACTCATAAACGCTCCACCACGAAATGAGTCGCTTAGCACATTACCCAATTTTGCGCTAGGAGCCTTTAAAGGCAAGTGGGGGTCAAGTTGTCAATTTTGTGATTTTGATTGATTATTAAACTAGATCTGTTTATTCATCTTATAATGAAATATCAAGGTATCATTTTTATTCCCTTTGCTTTTAAATGTGTTTTGAAAATACCCAAGCCCTCATTCTGACAACCTGTTACGAAAATAAACTTGCCCGTTTCTCATTTTGTCACATCCTGCAGTCTATCATTTCAATTTGTAATAATGTTGTACAGAATTGTCCGATTTTCAATCTGTTTTTTGCATTTGATAGCCACTTTATTGTACATTAATAACATGTCAATAACGAAAAATTGACCTTATGTGCACTCCGTCTCATTATGTGATGGAGCGTCACAATTATTTTATTTTTGAGGTGGAGCATCTATGTATTCTTTGTATTTTGTACCACTTTACGTCACAGCAGATTTCTCTGCTTGAAATTCGGGCTGCTCTCCTCTCCCCGGGGAGAGAGAGCGCGTCGCCACAAGTGCAGCGCCTACCCATTAAAAAATTTTTTTTTTTCCTGCATGCAACTGTATTTTGTTTCCCTATCAGAGTGGCTTTTTTCCCTACAGAATGTTGCCAGGTACAACCCCCTTGTTGCCGTGGGTTCTTTAACGTGCGCTAAATAGTGATGTGTAACACACGGGACCTCGATTTATCGTCTCATCCGAAAGACTAGCGCCCAGACCACCACTCAGGGTCTAATGGATGGGGGAAAAGTTTTGGGCCCAAACAGGGTACGAACCACCGCACACTCCGACCCGGACTTTTTGCTTTCTAGGGAAGGCGCGTTACCACCTAGACCACCGATCCACATTCTTCTTCGTCAACGCTCGGACAGCAACTATTGTTGTCTGTCATTATGAGCGAAAATACGGGGATTATTAAGCGCCTGACAAGTCAGGCCCTGCGCATCCGACTTCGGTTAGGGTGTGATATAAGTCTATCTGTGGATCGGTGGTCTAGGTGGTAACGCGCCCTGCCTGGAAGGCGAAAAGTCCAGGTCGGAAGTGTGCGGTGGTTCATACCCGTTTGGGCCTAAAAACTTTTCTTCCCCCATCCATTAGATCATGAGTGATGGTCTGGGTGCTAGTCTTTCGGATGAGACGATAAACCGAGGTCTCGTGTGTTACATATTACTTAGCGCACGTAAAAGAACTCACGGCAACAAGAGGGTTGTCCCTGGCAAAATTGTGTAGAAGAAAGCCACTCTAATAGGGAAACAAATACAGTTGCATACAGGAAAAAAAGGGAAAAAATGGGTGGCGCTGCACTTGTGGCGACGCCTCTCCCCGGGGAAAGCAGCCCGAATATCACGCAGAGAATCTGCTGTGACATAAAGTGGTATAAATAAATGAATAAAATAAATAAAATGAATAAAGGAGAAAGAAAAGTATGTAGGCCTATTCTTCTTCATCGAACGCTCAGACAGCAACTATTGTTGTCTGTCATTATGAGCAAAAATGCGTGGATTATTAAGCCCTGACAAGTCAGGCTCAGCGCATCCGACTTCGGAATGGGTGTGATATAAGTCTATCTTATGGTGTGTTTTTTTTGTCTTTC
>CM060332.1:20104061-20111561 GCA_030674155.1 Stramonita haemastoma
TGTGTGTGGGTGTGTGGGTGTGTGGGTGTGTGGGTGTATGTGCATATGTGTGTATGGCTTTTGAGTAGATTAAAAATAATTTTTAATTTTTATTTATTTATTTATTTATTTATTTTATTTATTTTATTTATTTATTTTTTTTCTTTATGGTTGTTGTTATAGTAGTTGCTTGTATTATTTATAGGCATAGTTTATTTTAAAGTTTTTGAAATCATGTTAGCAAATTAATGTTGGTGAAATGTTTGTTGTTGTTGTTTAATTTGTTTATTTGCTTTTTCCCCTTTTCTTTCTTTTGTTGGCTTGATTGTTTGCTAGGGATTTTCTGCTTTGTTTTTTGTTGGTTTTTTGTTTTGTTTTGGATTTGATTTTTGCTATTGTTTTGATTTTTTTTTCTTATCTTTTCTTTAGATAGATGGCTTGATGGAAAAAAGCAGATCGCTGCTTACTCAATGTACCATCTGGAAATAAAAATTTGATTGATTGATTGATTGATTGATTGACACACACACACATACACACACACACACACACACACACACACACACACACACACACCACACACACACACACACACACACACACACACACACACACACATTTTCATCCATCTACCTTTTCACACACACACACACACACCACACACACACACACACACACACACACACACACACACACACACACACACACACACACATACACACACACCAAAAAAAAAAATGAAAGGACTTACAGAACTTACAAGTTTGCACTTGAATTTCACTTGAGAGATCGTAAAAATCCTCATCTTTATTCACCAAACGCTGCCGGGATTCGAACCCCAGACTTCACGGACCCATGAGATCTTTGCTATCTTTTTAAATTTTATTTTCCGTTCCTCGACTACAGGTTCGAGTTTCACTAATGGTGAGATTTTGCATTTGCGACCGTTTTGCCCACAATGAAGGTAGCCGCATTTCGACTTCAGGGTAGATATGCTGGGTATGTTCGTGTTTCCGTAAAAAAACAGAAGCTGACATGAATTTCGAGATCTTAAATGTGCGTATTTTATCTTCTGCGTGTGTGTATATACACGAAGGTAATTAAGGCATTGGCAGGTCTGCACTTGAAGTTGACATGGAAGATCGTGAAAATTCCCACTTTTAATTCACCAGACGCCGCCAAGATTCAAACCCAGGACTTCGTAGACCCATGGGATTGAAGTCAAATGATTTGAACCACTGGGCTATCGCATCCTTCCCTTTACTATCTGATTCACTGCAGTTTTTCTTTTCTTTTCTCTTATTATTATTATTTTTTTTTTGTGATTCTTTTTTTTAATTTTATTTTTTTGATTCACTGCAGTTAGTGATGGACGCTACAGCCGAATGGTTAAGACTTTTTTTTTTTTTTTTTTTTTTTTTTTTTACTTCAGTCCTGTGGGTCTGTGGAGTCGTGGGTTTGAATCCCGGCAGCTGCTACAGAGGAATATTAATGCGGGGGAGGAGAAGAGGAGAGAAAGGAAGAGAGGAGAAAGAGAAAAGAAGAAAAGAGAAGAGAAGAGAAGAGAAGAGAGAACGAGAGGAAGGAGAAGAGAAGAGAAGAGAAGAGAAGAGAAGAGAAGAGAAGAGAAGAGAAGAGAAGAGAAGAGAAGAGAAGGAGAGGACAGAGAAGAGAAGAGAAGAGAAGAGAAGAGAAGAGAAGAGAAGAGAAGAGAAGAGAAGAGAAGAGAAGAGAACAGGAGAAGAGAAGGAGAAGAGAAGAGAAGAGAAGAGAGAGGAAGAGAGAAAGAGAGAAGAGAAGAGAAGAGAAGGAAGAGAAGAGAAGAGAAGAGAAGAGAAGAGAAGAGAAAGGAGAAGGAAGAGACAGGAGAAGAGAAGAGAAGAGAGAAGAGAAGAGAAAGAGAAAGAAGGAAGAAGGAAGAGAAGAGAAAGAGAAGTCTCTTTGTTATGTAATTCACCAGATATGGTTTCAAGATTGTATTCATGTCTATAAATCTACATGGCAAAGGCCAGAGGCTTTGTCAAAACTGATGTAGGCCAGCAAAAACTGCATCATAAAACGGTGTTATGCTTTCAACTGTTATGTGGAGTCAAATCTTCAGCCACGACAAGCTCTTAGCATAATACCCTGTATTCTTAATGGAGGAAAATCCTCTGAAATCAGAGTGTGCGTGCCTGTATGACGCGCGCGGTACTATGAAAAAAAAGTGGTACAGGCAAACTTCTCATTCAGTGTGTGCAGTCTCATAGTGATTCCCAGGTGTGGTGAGTGAGTCAAGAAATCCTATTCTGGGGGCCCCTAGGGTGGGTGCCTAAAACTGGGTTATGCTTAACAAGATTCAGGTAAGCGGGGTCAGTCTCCTCTGGCTTTGTTGTGTGATTATCCAAGTCAAGTCAAGTCAAAATCTCTCTTGACTTCAAGCATTCCATGAATGGAGACTGCAGAATATGACACTGACATCACATGATCTTAAACAAAATTGAAATCAACATTTACTGACATCAACAATCAAGTTTAATTCATTGTGTGCCGTTGTGTGGTTGTAGAAACGGATGACAAAATTTACAAGACTGCATATACACAGGGAGTGGATGTAAAAAAAAAAGCACATGAGTGCTTATTTATTTTTTAAAATTTTTTATGCCACTTTATATCACAGCAGATTTCTCTACGTGAACGGGACCTCGGTTTATCGTCTCATCCGAAAGACTAGCACCCACACAACCACTCATGGTCTAATGGATGGGGAAAAAGTTTTGGGCCTAAATGGGATTCGAACCACCGCACACTCTGACCCGGACTTTTCGCTTTCTAGGCAGGTGCGTTACCTCTAGACCACCGATCTACCGATATTTTGTTATCCTCGGAATATATTTTTTTTTAAAAATTCAGTCAAAAAAAGGCACAGTATACTCCTGTTTTTCCCCTTTTGTTTGTTGTCGTTTCTGTTTGTTTGATTGTTGTTGTTCTTTTCTTATGTCTTACCTTTCAAGCATGTCCCATAATAGTTATCACACAGGCCTCCTGGGCACCGCTTACTACAGGTTTCGTTGCATAACTTTCCATAGAAGCCATCCTTGCACACTGCAGATCAGAAAAAAAGGAATTTAACTGTTCAACAGTTCTGAATAGGAAGCTGGTATGCTGTCTGTACTGATGCTCTTACGCATAAATGCCATGCACGCACGGAAATACACATGCACGCATGCCGGCAAACATTACACTACACTACACTACACTACACTACACTACACTACACTACACTACACTACACTACACTACACTACACTACACACTACACTACACACACACACACACCACACACACACACACACACACACACACACACACACACATTCACACATACACACATTACACACACACACACACTCACACTCACACACACACACACTAACACACTAACACACACACACACTAAACACACACACACACACTCACCACACACACACACACACACACACACACACACACACACACACACACACACACACACACACTTACACACGCACGCCCACCCACCCAACATATACAGACATCACTAACAACCACACCATCAACCCTAACACGGGGACTGAAAATAAAAAAGCACACGAGTGCTTATTCCATTATCTTCGGTATAAAAGAATAAATAAAATAAATAAATAAATAACAACCACACTAACAATGCCCATCCAACATTAATTCACTCACCCCACACTTGGAACTCGCAAATGTTGATGGGGTAGTAGTGGTGACTGTCGTCGTCGCCATCTTTGATGAAGGTGACTTCCTGTCCACGTAGGGGCTGTGCGCATGTCACGCTGATCTTGTGATGCAGAGCCAGCAGTTTGTCCGTGCTGTTGGAATCAGGAAAAGTGTAGCACAGGTGTTCGTCCACCCACACTCTGGCTCCTGCCATTCTCTTGGAAGACTGGTGATAGTCTTGGTCAGAGACAGAAAAGGATACATTTGGATTTAAGGGGTTTTTTTGTTGTTGTTTTTTTTTACTCTTTAGGGTCAGGGAAGGTAAAACAGCGAGGGAGAGGAGATGGGCGCCGCCCTCAATATAGCTGGCCCCTAGCTAGAAAAGATAAGGTCTCTGATGCCTCGCTCCCCTACGACCGCCTAGGTTATGGGACACCTTTACCTTTTTACCTTACAGAAACAAATTCAAATTTAGATTTAAATCAATGTTTAAAAGAAAATCACATCATTTCCTTTAGGGACATGGAGGATTATATAAAAAAGTAAAGGTAAGGGAGCGGGATAGCTCAGTGGTCAGAACATTCTCTTTCCCCCAGCCAAGGTTAAGCAGCATTGAGCATGGTTACCAGTTGCATGGGTGACCGTTTGCGCAACTTAACTTCAGTACAGTCCCCCAGTTCACCCATCTGTAAATGGGTACCTGTCTTCTTCAGGGTCAGGGAAGGTATAAAGCAGTGAGGGGAGAGAAGATAGGCGCCGCCATCAATACGTAGCCTCCCTAAAAAAGCTGAGGTCTCTGACGCCTCGCTCGCCCTACGACCACCCCACAGGTTATGGGACACCTTTACCATAAAATAAAACATTACCTCTAACCCCCCCCTCTCCCATCCCCCATCCCCCACAACAACAAAAACTAACCTTTCCCAAAAACAAAATTAAATAAGCAAACGAAACAAGCAAAACTGTCGGAACTGACCTTCCCGTCAAGCAAAACCGTTGGACCTGAGCTGCTCGTCTAGCAAAGTCCTTCGGATGAGACTATAAACCGAGGCCCCGTGTGCGAACGCACGCAGAACATCTTGCGCACACGTTAAATCCTCTTCCGCTTTTCGTAAGACTAGGCCATCATGTGCCGGTGGGAACAGATGCCATGATTTACAAAAACTGCATGCACACGGGGATTGGATGTAGAAAAGCACACGAGTGTTTATTCCATTATCCTCGATATAAAAGAATAAATAAATAAATAAATAAGCTCTCGGACCTGACCTGCCCGTCTGTAAATGGTGACTCCGGTGACGGTATAGGCACGGCCTAGGTCCACTTTCCACCAGGGTGAGTAGTCCTCGTTGGTGGTGTGTACGCAGTTAGGGTCCGATTCGTTCACCGTGCGGTACTGGGTCATCGTTTTCCCGTTCACCGCGGCGCAGGCCGGTGGCGACAGACCCTGACCGTCCTTGTAGCGACTGGACATGGACGCTTTCTTGCCAAAAGCCACGTTTTCTGCCAGGTAAAAAAAAGGACAGAAAAAAGACAGATCGACAGAAAGACAAGGTTGTGGTGTTTTCATGCTGCATACATGCATTTAGCATGAATTATAGGTACCCTCCATTTACCCCCACCCCCCCCCCCCCACACACACACACATACACAGAGGTACAAGCATGCACGCACACACACACACACACACACAGACACAAATACACACAGACACAGACACACATACACATACACACACGCACACAGGCACACGCGCACGCGCATATACACACACTCTCACAAACACACACACACACACATACAGCAATATGTCATCGGTTTTTTTTTCTATTCGTCGTGTGTGTGTGTGTGTGTGTATGTGTGTGTTGTGTGTGTGTGTGTGCATGTATGTGCGCGCGCGTGTGTGTGTATGTGTGTGTGTGTGTGCATGCGCGCAAGCAAGTAAGCAAACATAAGTGCGCGTTATACCACGCCGTTAAAAATGTACAGATATGATGAGTTAAAAGAGAAAAATGGCTACACACCCTTGTTGGCTACACCATCCGGAGACAGCGCTGGGACTTTTACACAACCTCCGTTTTCAGGCTCTGCACACGCACACTCGTGAGCTGCAACACACACACACACACACGTACGCACGCGCGCGCACACACACACACACACACACACACACACACACACACACACACACACACACACACACACACACACACACACACACACACACACACACACGCACGCACGCACCCACGCACGCACACACACAAACACACACATACACACAAAATTACACACACACAAATACACACACAAAAACACATACATACACACACACGCAAGGACGCACGCACGCACACAGACACACACACATACACACACACACTGTCAAATTTTCTGGAGACATTGTCCCTTGATTTATTGCTCTATTGCTTAGAAACTGTCTTTATATAGGCCTATTCTTTTATCTACTAATATTACTAACTTGACATTGTGTGTGTGTGTGTGTGTGTGTGTGTGTGTGTGTGTGTGTGTGTGTGTGTGTGTGTGTGTGTGTGTGTGTGTGTGTGTGTGTGTGTGTGTGTGTGTGTGTGTGTGTGAAAGTCCTTTTTTATATTTCCATATGGTACATTGAATGAACAATGCATTTGCTTTTTTATGCACATGCACCCGTGTGTGTATGTATGCGTGCACATGCTTGAGCGTGTGTATGTTGTATGTCCACACACACACATCTATACACCCACGCGCACATCATTCACATGAGTGCTCATGCCCATGCATGAATGAACACACATTCGCGCGCATACACATATTGATACACACATGCAGAGAGCGAGAGCGAGAGCGAGAGCGAGAGAGAGAGAGAGAGAGAGAGAGAGAGAGAGAGAGAGAGAGATAGAGAGAGAGAGAGAGAGAGAGAGAGAGAGAGAGAGAGAGAGAGAGAGAGAGAGACAGACAGACAGACAGACAGACAGACAGACAGACAGACAGACAGACAGACAGACAGACAGACTGCAACCAAGGCAAATACAGAGAGATCAATCTATCAATCAATCCATCAATCAATCAATCAACCAAATTGTTTTATTTCGAGGATAATGAATAAGCACTCGTGTGCTTTTTTACATTCAGTCCCCGCCCTTATCAAGGCTAACATAATAAAAAACAAACAAACACCTTTAACTAAATAAAAACAAACCAAACAAAAGACAACAAAAACAAACAAATAAACAGAGAGAGAGAGAGAGAGACAGACAGACAGAGAGACAGAGACAGAGAGAGAGAGAGAGAGACAGACAGACAGACAGACAGACAGACAGACAGACAGACAGACAGACAGACAACACACACACACACACACACACACACACACACACACACACACACACACACACACACACACACACACACACACACACACACACACACAGTCGAACCGGTACAAGACAGACAACAAAAACCAGAAAGAAAACCAGTAATATAAGCAAAGCAAAACAGACTCACTGTTGACGGTACAAAACTCCCCAGTCCAGCCAAACTGACAGCCGCTGACCACACAGTGACCTGTCTCCCTCTTGCACGTGCCCGGGTCACTGCACTGCCCACATTTGCTTCTGCAGTCCGCTCCGTAATAGCCGTCCGCACAGTCTGGCCAGATGGACATGCACCCACGCGCGTGTGTGAAAAACAAACACAGGTATAGACACAGACACGCAGACAGACCGACAGAAACATACATGCATGCCACCTCTCCACCTACTCTCTCTCTCTCTGTGTCTGTGTGTCTGTGTGTCTGTCTGTCTATCTGTCTGTCTG
>CM060332.1:20124061-20136561 GCA_030674155.1 Stramonita haemastoma
ACATACAGCGAGGGAGAGGAGATGGGCGCCGCCCTCAACATGCTGGCCCCTAGAGAAGCTGATGTCTCTGACGCCTTGCTTCCCTACGACCACACAGGTTATGGGACACCATTACTTTTTTATATAATATAATGGCGCTTTTCTTGTGGCGCCGCGTTCTCCCCAGGAAAGCAACGATCTTCAGTGACTGAGACAAAGAGCACAGACAAGAAAGACATTACCAGTGTAGAGGGTGAGGTCAGTGACGGTGTTGTTGTGCCCCAGGTCTACCTGCCACCAGCCCCCGAAAGCCAGGAACTCACACAGCATACAGCTGCTGCTGTTGTCCAGGCTGCTAATGCTGCTGCTGCTGACACACACATATATCAAACATCAGGTTATGCTGGATGTTATTGCTGCTAGACGTTCCCAAGCTTAACGCCCTTGGGAATCTCTCGGAATGCATCACTCTTGCCTCAACTCTTCCATCTTTGGAATCCCTGTGAAACCTTAAGTAACGCACTGGATGAGAAGTTTCCCTTAAGGCTGTTGTCATATAGGCACATGGAGACGGGTTAGCTTAGTGGTCAGAGCGCTGGCTTTCTCCAGCCAATGTTTAAGCAGCGTCGAGCGCGGTTACCAATGGGATAGGTGACCGTTTGCGCGCCTTGGCTACAGTAGGCCTACAGTTCCCCAGTTCACCCAGTTGTAAATCGGTACCTGCCCTCTTTAGGGTCAGGGAAGGTAAAGAAGCGAGGGAGAGGAGATGGGCGCTGCCCTCAACATGCTGGCCCCTAGAGAAGCTGAGGTCTCTGACACCTTGCTCCCCTACAACTACATAGGTTATGGAGCACCTTTACCCTTATCTTTTATATAGGCAGCAATACTCCAATTTCAGAGGATTTTCCCCCTCTTGAATGGAGAGTAGAAGATGATGGTTACGCTACGAGCTTGTCATAGATGAAGGCAATCTCAATAATTATACCATTTTAATGCAGAACAACATTTGACGTAGGGCTTGGCACTTGGCTTACATCAACAACTGACGAAGCTTTTGGCCTGGTAGGGCTGGTTTAATCTTAATTCCGAGAGTTTTTAAAGGAATTCTGGCCAAAGCTCAAACAAAGGGGAAGAGGTAGCCTCGTGGTTAGACCATCTTTAAATTTTAAGTAACACACTGGATGAGAAGTTTGGGCTAAGGCTCTTTTCATATTATAGGCATATGGGGACGGGATAGCTCAGTGGTCAGAGCACTCGCTTTCCCCAGCCAATGATCTCCTGATCTGACAAGAGCTGCTGAGGGCACAGGTTGGAGTCCCCGTCAGGGTGTCCGTTTAAATGGACGCCTACCCTCCCCCTCCCTTGAATCCGGTAAGTCCCGGCAGTACTAACTTTGGGGGAGGGGAGGGGGGTCATTTCCAAGAATCACTATGGAATGGAATGAGTGTGATATTTGACCTTACTGGTTCTTAGGTCAGTGGTTCAGATCTCATAGGCGTCAGGAGAGAGAGAGAGAGAGAGAGAGAGAGAGAGAGAGAGAGAGAGAGAGAGAGAGAGAGAGAGAGAGAATGTATGTGTGCATGTATGTATGTATGTATATATGTATGTATGTATGTATGTATGTATGTATGTATGTATGTATGTATGTATGTATGTATGTATGTACGTACGTACGTACGTACGTATGTACGTATGTACATATGTATGTATATATGTATGCACGCATGTACGCATGTACGCATGTACGCATGTACGCATATACGCATGTACGCATGTGCGTATGTACGTATGTATGTATGTATGTATGTATGTATGTATGTATGTATGCATGTATGTATGTATGTATGTATGTATGTATGTATGTATGTATGTATGTATGTATGTATGTATGTATGTATGTATGTGCGCACATGTATGCATAAATGCGTAAGCGCCTGTGTCTGCGCGTGCATGCACGCACGTGTGCGGAAACCTACTTTATGGAGTCTGGGTGCAGAAAGGTCTGGTTGAACACAGACAAGTTGCCCACGGCAGGAGGGGCAGCAGAGGAGTTGCCCCACAGACCATTGACAGGCAGGCAGGCACTGCAGCGTGCGCCTGTGGTCAGGGGGTGTGCCAGACCCATGTGGCTGCTGACCGTGGCCACTTTCCCCCCCGCAATGTTGACTGAAATGATGAATGGTAACAATAGCGATAAGGTTGTTTAAAAGTTTATTTTTTATTTATTTTATTTTATGATTTTTTTTTTCTAAAACAAAAGTGATAGTTTTTATCATAACGATGATAGCAAGTATTCTCATGACTGTGATGATGATGATGATGGCCGGCTATGGGAACACCTTTACCGATTTTGCTTTTATTAATCGAAAACTGTATCATGTCTGCAAACCCGTTTGTTGCTTTACATTCAAACTGACTTTTATCGGGGTACACATAACCCTACCTTTATCAGTATATGTTATCTTTACTGGAATATCTATGAATTCAATTAAAAAAAAAAAAAACCCATGCTACAGTCATTACGACCCCTCGGAAGAAACACCGTTAATGGGGTACATGTGAACTGACCTTTATTTAGGTCACAGTTTCTGGGTACTTTTATTTAGGTCACTGTTGCAGTGTACATGCTAACCCCACCCCACACCTTCGGATGAGACTATAAACCGAGGCCCCTGTGTGCGAACGCACGCAGAATATCTTGCGCACACGTTAATTCCTGTTCTGCTTTTCGTAAGAGTAGGCCATCGTGTGCCGGTGGGAACAGATGACAAAACTAACAAAACTGCATACACACGGGGACTGGATGTAAAAAAGCACAAGAGCGCTTATTCCATTATCCTCAATATAAAAGAATAAATAAATAAATAAATAAATAAATAAATAAATAAACACTCCCCTCGCCTGTGAGCTCGCCTATAGGCCTATTGGGATCCATGTTGAGCTCAATTTGCGGTAAAAACAACAACAAACAAACAACACACACACAACAAAACAACAACAGCAAAATACCCTCATCTTTGCTTCTGTACATGAAAATTCACCTTGATTTTGAATGTTTCATTTCACTTTTCGCATATGTTAAGTTACATGTAAATTTGTCTCTCAGGGATACACGTAGAATCGCCATCACTGAGGTAACGTAACGGTTTTGTTTTTTTTAAGGTTGATTTAGATATCAATGGGTAGTGTAAATTCATCTTCATAAGAGTGCATACAAACTTATCTTTGCTATAATAGAAGTATGAACTTTATTTCGGGTACATTTGCACCCCCTTTTAATAGGGTAACTTCACAGAAGTAAGGCGAACATCTTCCGTTTGGAAAGATATGAATGTTACTGGGGTACATGCAAATTCATCTTCACTGGGTACAAATGAACATACCTCTCTTTGAAAACATGTACGGTAACTTCATTCAGGGTACGCTTGTACTCACTTTTATTCGGGTACATGTGCGTTGGTACACCTGTGGTGGAGTCGCACCCATTAGGACAGCTGCACTTTTCACCTGGAATAAAATATTTAAAAGTAAAATATTTTAAAAAAATTGGAAAGCATTGTGCAAAACAGATAAACAATCAGTGGATGGATCAACAAGTATATTAACCAAAAAACTACATAAACAAACAAGAAATAGATAAATGACTGAATAGATAAAGAAAGGAAGGACGGAAAGAGAAAGAAAGAAAGAGAAAGAAAGAAAGAGAGAAGAAAATGAAATGAAATCAATGCAAAAACAGTTACAAAACTACCCCCCTCAAAAAAAAACACACACACACAAATCAATAAGCAAACATTTGTCCGAACAAACAAAAGAAATAAGAAACGAATACATCAAATAATAAAATAGTGAATGAATGAAGAAATGTGTGAATGTCAACGTTGAAGTAAGAAAGAGGCAGCTTTACTTATCAGAGCAGGATGCTTGAATAACAACGTCAAGACATGTCGTTAGTAGGGGGGCTTAGTAGGTGGTGCCCTGCTGTATGTTAGCTCAGAACAGGCACCACTGAACACCACCAAAGTGACCCAGCAGAAGTGCAGGGCCCCTCTGGCTGGTGGCCCCACGGCGGCCTAATATATATATTGATGAACCCCCTGTGGACTACCGACCCTGAGGATGAGACATAGCGAACCTGGGTATGGCTGTGGCAGGGAGAATGTAAAATGAGCGGCGTGGGAACAGCAGGATGGGGACGTTGCACAAGATGAGACAGCACCTCCCCAAAAAAACAACAACAAAACAAAACAACGTCAGAACATCTTTGATCATGACCCCAAAAGAGACCTCTCAATGTCTGACTGTCGTGCCTTGGAGTGAGAAGGGCTTTTGCCTTCATTCGGTACAACATCCCTGGTGTAGAACCAAGACTTTCTCAGAGTGTCCCTGAGAAAAAGTTCTCCACCCATGAACACCTCCAGACCCACTACCCAAAAGATGTGTGGACCTTTGTCTACACTGATAGCTCTGCTGAGGATACAGCTCAAAATTGAGGGGCAGGGGTCTACATGCAGTATTTTTTTATCATTTATTTTATTTTATTTATCAATTTATTAATTTTTTTTATATCGAGGATAATGGAATAAGCTAGCAATCATATGCTTTTTTATTGTACATCCAGTCCACGTGTGTATGCAGCTTTGTAAATCTTGTCATCTGTTCCCACCGGCACACGATGGTCTACTCTTACGAAAAGCGGAACAGGATTTAACGTGTGCGCAAGATGTTCTGCGTGCGTTCACACACGGGGCCTCGGGTTTATAGTCTCATCCGAAGGACTGTGTACACTGATAGCTGTGCTGAGGATGCAGTGCCGAATGGAGGGGCAGGGATGTACACGCAGTACCCTGAAGGCAGAGAAGATGGGATCAGTATGACAACTGGCATCTACTTCAACCCCCCCCCCCCCCCCCGTGTGCCAACGCATGCATAACATCTCGTGCGTCCTGTAATAAATCCTGTCCCGCTTTTCGTAAGAGTAGGCCATTGTGTGCCAGTGGGACAGATGACATAATTTACACAAAAAACTGCATACACACGGAGACTGGACGTAAAAAAAGCACATGAGTGCTTATTCCATTATTCTCGATATGAAAGAATAAATAAATAAATAAAATAATAAAATAAAATAAACTGCAAAGCTGAGGCAGTAGCCATAGAAAGAGCAGCAACCTACATCGTGGTCAGCTCGCATACTTCCCTCAGAGTGGTCAGTCTTCTGGACAGATTTTTGTATTTTTTTATTTATTTTATTTTTATTCTATTCTTTTATCTCGAGGATAATGGGATAAGCACTCACGTGCTTTTTTTCATCCAGTGCCCCGTGTGTATGCAGTTTTGTTAATCTTGTCATCTGTTCCCACCGGCACACACTGGCCTACTCTTACGAAAAGCGGAACAGGATTTAACGTGTGCGCAAGATGTTCTGCGTGCGTTCACACACGGGGCCTCGGTTTACAGTCTCATCCGAAAAGACTTTTGGGGAGAGTGGAGTCAGCACTGATGTTAACTCCAGGGGGAAAATGTCCTGTCTGTACTACAAGCTTGATGGTCTAATAGAAACACTGGCCTCAGCGACTTGTCCTCCACTTTCGCCCCCCTCTGCAGCAGGAGTCGTACAGTGGTCCTATAGTGGATAGACCCCCTCCCCCCATTGCAATGTACTTACTTCTCAATGAAACTGCTGACTCCCTGGCAAAGACAGGCATAAGGCAAGAGCAGGTGGATAGGTCTGTCAGGATTGTTGTTGGTGTTGTTAAAACAAATACCATCATGTAGGCTAAGCAGCGCATTAAGTGGATGCTACAGCATCCACACTAGACAGACCAGACCCCCTATCGCTTACTGATACAACGGGAGCAGGTCTGTATACCCAGATTCGGGACAGGCCACAACTGCCTAAACTACCATCACATTCTTCACCTTCCTTCACCTGTCCCGTAGTCCCGTGGACCGTGGGGGCACAACTGAAGATTTTGCAACCAGCTTCCTCCACTCCCCACGGTCCTCCGCCCTGCGTAGTAGGTCGTTCCACCCAAGCAAGGCCTGTCCACTCTCTGATGTTGTCTTCCCATCGTTTTCTCTATCTGCCTCTTCGTCTCCCTCCCCTTACTGTTCCATGTAAGACAGTCTTGGCCAGTCTAGATGATCGTGTGACGTGCCCGTTCCACTTTAGCTTGGCGTTTTTTCACTATAGTTAGGAGCTCTTCATATGGACCGATGGCATTTATTTTTATTCTTGGTTTCACTTCTTCATTAGTGATGTCATCTCTGTATAAAATGCCAAAGAGTTTGCGAAAGCGTCTCATCTCCATTGCCTGTATCCCTCTTTCAATGTCTGCTGTTATGGTCCATGTACCATATGTACACAGAGCTCCACACAGGCCACACACCACACAGAGCAGTGCCCTTTCAAGACTGGTAGCGAGACAACAGAACATGTGCTGCAGTCCTGCCCACTACAGAATACTACAGAACACCATACCACACCACACCACACCACACCATACCACACCATACCACACCACACCACACCACACCATACCACACCATACCACACCACACCACACAACGCTACAGAATACTACAGAATACCACACCACACCACACCACACCACACCACACCACACCACACCACACCACACCACAGAACGCTACAGAATATGACATAACACCACACCACACCACACAACGCTACATAATACGACATCACACCACACCACACACTACACCACACCACACCACACCACACCACACTACACCACACCACACTACACCACACCACACCACACAACGCTACATAATACGACATCACACCACACCACACTACACCACACCACACCACACCACACCACACTACACCACACCACACTACACCACACCACACCACACAACGCTACATAATACGACATCACACCACACCACACCACACCACACCACACCACACCACACCACACCACACCACAGAATGCCACAGAATACAACACCACACCACACCACACCACAGAGCGCCACAGAATACAACACCACACCACACAATGCCAGAGAATACTATAGAACACCACACCACACAACACCATAGAATACTGCAGAACACCACACTTCACCACAGAACGTCATAGAATACTGCAGAACAGCACACTTCACCACAGAATACTATAGAACACCACATCACACCACACAAAGAATACTACAAAACATCACACCACAAAACAGAACATCACATCACATCACACCACACCACAGAATACTTCAGAACACCACACCACACCACACCATACCACACCACACCAACCACACCACACCAAACCATGCCACACCAGACCACACCACATACACACACCTTACCATGCGTGCAACAACATAAAAGCAGTATTATGACAAAACGACGAAGGAAAGCCGGATAGTCCATGACTAGTTTTGGTACCATAATGATTTGGCTCTGCTATTGCACATGAGAGTATGTCAGAAAATGTAGCCCCCACCCCCCTCACCCTTATAATCATAGCACCGCTCTCTCTCTCTCTCTCTCTCTTCTCTCTCTCTCTCTCTCTCTCTCTCTCTCTCTCTCTCCTCTCTCTCTCTCTCTCTCCTCTCTCTCTCTCTCTCTCTCTCTCTCTCTCTCTCTCTCTCTCTCTCTCTCTCTCTCTCTCTCTCTCTCTCTCTCTCTCTCTCTCTCTCTTCTATTCTTGTCGTCTTGTCCGTGGGAAAAAAATGGAGGAAAAAGACAATACAAAGGAGTGGAGCATACAGTTGTGTCAGTGACAGTTCCTTCTGCCCTCTGTGCGCGCGCCAATATAATTATATATATATACATATATATATATATATATATATATATATATATATATATATATATATATATATATATATATATATATATATATATATATATATATATATATATATATATATATATATATATATCTGTGTGTGTGTATATATGTGTGTGTGTATGTACGTGCGTGCGTGTGTCTTTAGAGCGCAAAGCCTGGGTAAGTGAATATGGAGGGCAAGCTGTTACCCATGCAGCAGAACCCCCCCCCCCCCCCCCTCTCCACGCCACTGGAATGATCCATTGGAAAGGCAATGACCAATACGAATGGTTCCAGTACCGTCGCAGGAGCCGCCAGAACGTTGCCATATACAGCCCCGAGCCGCCCTGGGGGCTCCAACTCCCCGATTTTTCTTCAGGGATGGTGTCTAAACGCGACATCTGTGTGTATGCTGGGATTAAAAAAAAAAAAAAAGTCATCCGCTCCTACCGGCACACAATGGCCTGTTCTTCCGAAAGGCGGAAAGGGAACGGAATTGAACAATACAACGGCTTCTCAACTATCAGCGTGGCTGTCTTAGTTTCAGACCATACTTTCGTAAGGCTTTTGTTTTTACTTCATTTTCATTTAATTACATGACCCAATAATAATGTTGTTCAGCGCAAGCCCATTGTTGTGGCATTAGGTCACATCTTTCGTCGAGGTTTTTGTTTCGATTTCATCTTATTCAGGACAGAACAAAAACGATGCACAATGGAATAGCTTTCAACAACCAGTCAATTCTTTACTATCAGCTGTGTGTGTGTGTGTATGTGTGTGCGTGCGCGCGCGCGCGCGCGTGCGTGCGTGTGTGTGTCTCTGTGTGTGTGTATGTGTGTATGTGCGCGCATGCGTGTGTGTCTGTGTGTCTGTGTGTGTGTGTGTGTGTGTGTGTGCGCGTGTGTGTATGTGTGTGCGCACACGTGTGTGTGTGCGTGTATGTGTATGTGTGTGTGTACCTGCGTGCGTGCGTGCGTGCGTGTGCGTGTATGTGTGTGTGTGTGTGTGTGTGCGTGTGCGTTACGTTAGGGCACCGTAAAACTAGTTCATGTCTAAAACCTAGCCCGTAAACAGGCCAGGGAGTTAAAATGACAGGCCAGAGAAGGCAGAGGAGTGGTCATTAAGCCTTGTTTAATAATCATGTAGCAGAATCATCAGCATAGGCATAATGAGATCAATGCTCTCGAGGATCAATCGTCATCGGTTCGATTGGAAGAGGAGTGTCTGACTTCGATGATTGCCAGGTACATTGATTATAGGGTATGATGTAAACTGGATGGTGGGTGGTGTGTGTGTGTGTGTGGTGTGTGTGTGTGTGTGTGTGTGTGTGTGTGTGTGTGTGTGTGTGTGTGTGTGTGTGTGTGTGTGTGTGTGTGTGTGTGTGTGTGTTGTGTGTGTGTGTGTGTGTAGAGGTACGTAGGTAGAGCAGAGAGGGGGAGGGAGGGTGACAGAAGGTGGATGGGGGGAAGGGGAGGGGGAGAACGAGCGAAGTGAAGTGGTGTGTATGTGTGTGTGTGTGTGCGCCTGCGTGTGCGTGTGTACACACGTGTGCATGTGTGTATGTCTGTGTGATTGTGCATGAATGAGTGTATGTACTCGAGCGTGTGTGTTAATGTGTGTCTTATATTTAAACTAAAACGTTCAGATAAACATAAGGTTTATCATTTCAATAGAAACAGGACATAGATAGTATAACTAAAAGAAATGCCTCGTGGAGTTTGACTAAACTTTTTAGCACCCCCAAGCACGACATTCTGTACTATTCAAAACTTGTTCAAGTTTTGACCATGCACATGGGACTGGAGATTTGTATGCGCTTTATAAATCATACTTCCGTTCATTGTTCCTCACGGTAAAAAAACAAAATCACACCAATGTTGCCAAGACTATGTATAATTATATGTTCTAAGGTTGTTAATTAACATATTCCAACGTCTGTACTGCAAGTGCATTTTGATACTCTTAACAAGGGGAAAACAAAGCAAAACAAAACGAAACAAAACAAAACCAAACCCCGAACCAAAACAAAAACAAAAAAGTACCACCCCTCCCCTCCACAAAAACCACCACCATGAACAACAAAACTTCAACCTATAATTCAAAGAAAGGAGATAGATATATATTCTACCACATAGTCCCTAACTAGATACATTGATAGAACTTTATCTAAAACAAGAGAGATCGATGTGTATTAGATAGATACACAATCTCCAAATGATCCGAACAGTAATGTTAAAACAGATACACTGTAAACCAAATAGAATATAAATGGAGGAGACACAGCAGAGAAGAGAGCAACCCAAGCAAAAAAAACAAAAACAAACAAAAAAAAAAACCCATGGAATTTATATAGCGCTATATCTTGTCAAAACAAATCAAAGCGCTTGCATTCGACCTCTACAACACACAAGCAATCGATAACAATTTATAGTTTGTATAGAATGTATAGAATGTACGCACAAACGCACGCACACACACACACACACACACACACACACACACACACACACACACACACACACACACACACACACACACACACACACACACACACACACACACACACACACACACACACACACACACACGACATAAGCAAAAAGAAAGACACGGATCTGCTTTCGACGTCAGTGACAAACCTATGAGAAGACCTGGGTTTTTTTTTCAGTGACAAGGAAGCAAGCAATACAGATTCAGACCTTTCTTCTTCAGAAACACATGATATTAAATTACTAACCCCCCCCCCTTCCGCCCCCCCCCCCCCCACGCACACACACACACACACACACACACACACACACACGCACACACACACACACACACACACACCACACGCACGCACGCACCACACACACACACACACACACACACACACACACACACACACACACACATGCACGCACCCGTCCTCTATTAGAAAGCATTTTGTGCACACATACACCAAAAGTGTTGTATTCCTTTCAGTCGTACACCTGTCAAGTTAAAGAGGTATTCTTGTTACTTTTTGCTGGATACCTTCACACATTGAAATTATTTCAAATGTGTGGGCTGACAAAGCTACCCCCCCAAATTTTTTTTTTTTTTTTTTTGGGGGGGGGACATGATAGTAGAAGAACTGTATGTTCCCTTATCTATACAGGAGGGATACCATTTATTAGAACCCGTGTCGTGGGACAAGTTTAAAGAACCTAATAAATGCAGGGAACGATGTTTCAAGAGGTGTCTGACTAATGCTTATTACATTTCACATTACAGGACTTAGGGGGGCGGGACAGCCTAGTGGTCGGAACATTGCGCTCGCAATTTGACGACCCGGGTTCGATTCCCGTTCGAGGGGATTTTTCCTGTGGAGTTAATATTAGTACTGACTCCACTTCCCCCAAAAGTCTTTCAGATGAGACTATAAACTGAGGCCCCTTGTGCGAACGCACACAGAACATCTTGCGCGCATGTTAAATCCCATTTCGCTTTTCGTAAGAGTAGGCCATCGTGAGCCGGTGGGAACAGATAACAAGATTTACAAGACTGCATACACACGGGGACTGGATATAAAAAAAAAAGCATAAGAGTACTATTCCATTATCCTCGATAAAAAAAAAACAACACCTCTGTCTCAAACAGATTTCAGTTCCATAATCGCAAGAAGAGCTAACATACTGCATTGTAGAATAAAATTAATTGCGTTGATATGAAATTTTACTAAAAATGCCAGGCAACATAGTACGAACACTCATATCATATTTGAGTACCCGATTGTAAAACTGTTTTAACCTGCATATTCTGAGCAGTATCTGGAGAATGTCTTTAACAAATTCAAAGTTAGCTTTTGACATTGTTAAATGTTTATTGCACAGCCTACTACAATGCGTACTTGTAGTTATATTATTGTTATTTCATGTGCATACCTTTTTGACTTTGAATTTTACTTACGTAAAGAGGTTTACTTAAAGACAACAACAACACTCAAGCACACCGCTTTTCGTAAGAGTAGGCCATTTTGTGCCAGTGAGAACAGATGACTTTTACAACACTACATACACACGGTGACTGGATTTTTAAAAAAAAACATACACACACACACGAGTGCTTATTCCATTATCCTCGATGTAAAAGAATAAATACAAATGAATAAATAAATACATTACTAAAAACTCTATTGTAACAACAAACAATGCTCTTTTCTTTGCCCCCGTTGCTCTTGGACGCGCTGTGCTATCTTATTGCGTCGAAAAGTCATGCTCGCCTCCACTTTGGTTTAAAAAAAAAAAAAGGTAAGAAAAAATGTCGCCCTCCCGGATTCACGAGGTAGGCCTAGACTATTTCATTGAAATTCTTCCTGTTATGTACCGTAGTGCTTTATATAACAGCACCTATGTACTCTTCAGACATTTTCTTGGCCTCTGCCTGTCTGTCTGCCTGCCTGCCTGTCTGCCTGCCTGTTTGTCTGTTTCTCTTGTCGGTGGAATTTAAGTTGTACGCATACACACATGTGCTAATGGACGCACAGATACTCTCACACACACATACACGCGCGCGCGCGCGCGCCCACACACACCCATACACGCAGGCACGCACGCACGCACAAACACACACAAACAGAGCCGCTAACTGACCGAGTGACAAACATAAACATGTATACATGCCTGGATACATAAACACACACACACACACACAAATATACAGGCATACATGCATGCATGCATACAT
>CM060332.1:20146561-20169061 GCA_030674155.1 Stramonita haemastoma
CACCGATACTGATTTACTACAGAAGCCAGCGGACAGCACCCCAACGCCTGGCCTTATCACGGGACTCGACCCCTGGGTCCCCCAGCCCAGCCAGTGGCCCCACCGGCCTACAAGCAGTTCGACAACACCCCACCCCCCGCCTACACTTACTCCAACCCTGCTTTCCTCCCGCCCCTCCCGCCTGTCACCCCTGTCGCCCCAGCCCCGGAAACTCCGGCACCTGCGGGGTTCAGCGGCAACTCCTCTTCTGCGCCTGATGGCGGAATCTCGTCTGCTGCTCCTGCTAGCACCAAGCTGGCCCATTGAGCTGATTCCAGAAATCATTCTGTTTTGTTGTTGTTGTTGTTTTACCAATGAGCTGATTCCAGAAATCATTCTGTTTGTTGTTGTTGTTGTTTTACCAATGAGCTGATTCCAGAAATCATTCTGTTTGTTGTTGTTGTTGTTTTACCAATGAGCTGATTCCAGAAATCATTCTGTTTGTTGTTGTTGTTGTTTTACCAATGAGCTGATTCCAGAAATCATTCTGTTTTGTTGTTGTTGTTGTTTTACCAATGAGCTGATTCCAGAAATCATTCTGTTTGTTGTTGTTGTTGTTTTACCAATGAGCTGATTCCAGAAATCATTCTTTTGTTGTTGTTGTTGTTTTACCATATGAGCTGATTCCAGAAATCATTCTGTTTTTGTTGTTGTTTGTTTTTACCAATGAGCTGATTCCAGAAATCATTCTGTTTGTTGTTGTTGTTGTTTTACCAATGAGTGATTCCAGAAATCATTCTTTGTTGTTGTTGTTGTTTTACCAATGAGCTGATTCCAGAAATCATTATGTTTTTGTTTGTTTGTTTGTTTTAACTTTGAGCTTGATTCCAGACATCATTATGAGGGTGTTTTGTTTTTTGTTGTTTGTTGTTATTGTTGTTTTTTTGGGGGTGTGTTTTTGTTGTTAACCATTGAGCTGATAACAGAAACATTATGTTTGTGTTTTTTTGTTTTGTTTTAACTTTGAGTTGATTCCAGAAATCATTATCTTTGGGGTTTTTGTTTGACTATTGAGCTGATAACAGAAATCATTATCTTTGGGTTTTTTTTTGTTTGTTTTACCATTGAGCTGATAACAGAAATCGTGGTGTGTGCGTTGTGGGTTTGTTTTTTAACCCTTGTCTTGCCTTATATAATGCTGTGATAGTTATTGTTATATCCTGGATTTATTCAAAGAATGTTTGCTTTCGTATAAGGGAGGGGTTTGAATTATGAACTGTTATTGTGCAAACAGCCACTACCACCAACCCATCTCCTGCCATCCCCTCTCCACACACACCCTCCCCCCTCCCCCCCCCCCCCTCAAAAATTTTTACTACTCTTGTTGTTGTTGCTGCTGCTGCTGTTGCTCTAGACAGTGTTTTAAGGCGAAATCGCCATCTGAAGGTGAGAAGCTAGTAATGCAAACCTTGCCCAGAGCTCGACTTTTAGGTCCGTTCACTGTCCTTTGAGTGATGGGCCTTGTGTGTATTTGTGTGCGTGTGTGTGTGTGTGTGTGCGCGCACACGCGCGCGAAGTATGTATGTGTGTGTGTGTGTGTGTGTGTGTGTGTGTGTGTGTGTGTGGTGTGTGTGTGTGTGTGTGTGAGGAGAGAGAGAGAGAGAGAGAGAGAGAGAGAGAGAGAGAGAGAGAGAGAGAGATTTGTTTTAGGCCATGGTTTCTGAAATGAAAGGTCGATATATGTAGAAAACACCTGACAACATTATTACTGTTTCAAATTATAATTTGCAATGCTCGTGTTTGAGTCTGTGTGTTCCAAAGCTGCCATTTCCAGTAACTTACTCACTAACGTGTTGATAAAAAAAAAGATACTGCCCTAATCTTGCCTGATTATATTGTTGTTGTGATTGGGTGTTCCCCAGCTTAACACCCTGAGGGACACCCCAAATATGCACGCTTGTTTCACTAATCCCACCTAGAAATCACTGTCTGACTCTACGCACACCCTGGATGAGAAATTTGTCTGTATGTCGGTTTTCAAGTCACGTGCCAAAATTTTTTTAATAGGCAGCCACACTTCAAATTCAGACGATGTTTTTTATCCTTCCTGTAATGCAGAGAATGATTATGTTGTTGTGCTAAGAGCGAGCCCTGATTGAAGACAAATTTCAACATACTATTTCCAAGCATAACACTGTTTTACTGTAGGCCTTGGCACTCGGCTTACATCAGTAACAGACACATATTTTGGTCTGGGCCACCTTGACTTTGAAGTAACGTATGTGGCCAGCAGATGAGCCAAGCATCAATAGAGTAACTTTCTCCCGTCAATCAATCACGTTTAGTCTCAGGTTTAGGTTCAGGCTTATTCTTTCCATTGCTTTTTTTCGCTACAGACAACAAGATTGTGAACTCTTGTGCTGAAAATTGATATTATAGTTTGCCTTTTAATATTTTGTCATCATTTTCAGATTTTAGTTCGTTAGCTCTGACTGACTTGTTTGTTTTTATCTTTCAACTCTTGAGTGTCTTTATTTTCAAAGACTGTTATTGACTCGTTCGTAAGCTTGTTTGTACTGTGACATCACCGTCTTGAAATTGCATAGATCCTCACAATTTCTTGTTTTTTAGTTTATCCTTGGTTTGTGGTATAATCTCTGGCTGTTTTGTTCTATTTTACTGCCTTTTTGAAATGATGGTGACAATTATTGTTTGGCTGTACGTTTTATTGATAGGTTTTGAAAATTGCATTACCATCATCACCATGTTTTGATTTATCATTATCTTCTGTTTTTGTTGTTCCTTTAGATGATGATGATGATGATGTTTGATTATTAATGCTTCTCAGAATTCCATTATGATATATATATATATAATATATATATATATATAATATATATATATAATATATATAATATATTATTATATATATATATATATATACTATGACTACATACACATAACTTCTACTTCTTCTTCGCTCCTTATTGGGTGGAATTCACAGTGCCTGGTCTTCTCCTGTGCTTGTCACTCTGCAGGAGGTCTGCCTGCTGGCCTCAGCTGACACATTCCCACTTCAGGGCAGCTCTTCGACAAAAAAAAATGATGAAAACTGCCAGAAAAATATTTCAGATTTGCTTGAAAGGAAAAGATATAAAAAGAAAAGAAAAGAAAGAAAACACACACACACACACACACACACACACACACACACACACACACACACACACACACACACACACAACACACACACACACACACACACACACACACCACACACACCACCACACATACACACACACACACTTTGAATGTAAACTTTGATCTGATGGAGTTATGTGTATTAATCAGGTCATTTATTATTGCATATCTCTGCCATTTATATCATCAAGTCAAACAAACAAACAACAACCAAAAACAAATAGAACCGGTGAAAAAGAGCTCTAATAATGTACAGTTCTGGCCAAAATCAGGACTCTGAGTGCTATGGTTTTCTTTCGAAAACCTTTTTAATACAGATTTATTGCCGTGTGCCAATAACTATTTACATTCGTATTCATTCCTCTTGTGTCCTTCTGTTCGTGGGGATGGTGCTTCTCTTTCTCTCTCTCTCTCTCTCTCTCTCTCTCTCTCTCTCTCTCTCTCTCTCTCTCTCTCTCTCTCTCTCTCTCTCTCTCTCTCTCTCTCTCTCTCTCTCTCTCTCTCTCTCTCTCTCTCTCTCTCTCTCTCTCTCAAAAGGTAACACAAACGATCCTAATAATTACAGAGGGATTTCTTTATGTAATATAGCAGGAAAACTATACAGCTCAATAATTAATCAAAGATTATCTAAGTGGATTGAAGTACATAATATCACAGGTGAATATCAAGCAGGCTTCAAGAAAGACTATAGTACAATCGATCATGTATTTACTTTACTGGCTGCTGTTCAAAAACAGTTTGTAAACAATCGTAAACTCTTTGTAGCCTTCATTGATTTCGAGAAGGCGTTTGATTCTATTTCAAGAAAATTATTATGGCCTATCCTAAGCAAAAATGGTATTAAAGGAAAGTTTTACAACTGTATAAAAAGTATGTACAACGATGTAAAGGCTAAAATAAGAGATGGGGCTAAGTTTAGTGACTGTATTAAATGTACATTAGGGGTTAAACAAGGTGACGTATGCAGCCCAGTTCTGTTTTCGTTATTTATTAACGAACTAGCACTTGATATTATCAAAAATGGGAGGCATGGTGTTACTTTAGATGTAGTAGAAATATTCGTGATGTTGTTTGCTGATGATATCGTTTTGTTATCTGATACTGTCATTGGCTTACAAACGCAACTGAACAGTTTGCACTCTGCAGCTCAAAGACTTCAGCTAAAAGTAAACATGGAGAAAAGTAATATCATTGTATTTCGTAAGGGGGGGTACCTGGCTGCTCGTGAAAGATGGTTTTACGGAAGATCTCAACTAAAAGTTGTAAATGCTTACAAGTATCTAGGTATATATTTTTCTACTAAGCTAGTTTTACTTTTGCCTGCCAAGATCTTGTGAGCAGAGGCAAACGAGCAGCCATGAATGTATTAATGTTTCTGAATAAATTTGATAATACCTCATCAGAGTTATTTTTTAAGTTGTTTGATGCACAGGTGCAGCCAATTGTTCAATATGGTGCAGAAATATGGGCCTTCTATGCAGGGCATGAAATTGAAAAAAATACAGTTATTTGCCATGAAACGTTTCCTACTTGTTAACAGGCGAACACCTAACGATTTAGTTTATGGTGAGCTTGGAAGACATCCATTGTATTTGAATTCTTATGTGAAGTGTATTACATATTGGTTAAAAGTGGCTCAAATGTGTGAAAACAGACTGCCTGCTCAAGCATATAAACTTTTATATAAATTGGATGAGAGAGGAAAGACAACATGGGTGACCAATGTGCGTAAGTGTTTGTGTGAAAATGGTTTTGCATTTGTGTGGCTAAATCAGGGTGTTGGATGTGTTTAAGAGTTTTCTGGCCTCCTTTAAACAACGTCTTATAGATTGTAGATGGCAAAATTGGGAGAGCCACATTCAAAACAGCCATAGATTTTCCTTGTATAAACTGTTTAAAACAAATCATTTTATTGAAACGTATTTTAGAGATGAATATGAATAAGTTTGTAAGATGTGTATTAACCAAGTTTCGATTTGGGGTCACAGATATAATGGTTCATAATCAGAGATACAAGAAAAATGACAAAAATATGACGTGTCCCATGTGTAAATTAAATAGAGAAGATGAAGTACATTTTGTTTTCTGTTGCCCAGTTCTTGAGGATTTAAGGAAACAATACATCCCATCTAAGTTTTATAACAGACCAGCACTATTTCGATTAGTTACACTTTTGTCCTCTACCAATGTAAACACTATAAGAAATGTTGCTCTGTACCTCTATAAGTCATTCAAACGAAGAGAAACGATGATGTCATAATTTTGCTCTAAACTGAAAAATTGTTATGTATGTATTTTGTGTTTTTTTGTTTTGTTTAGGTGTATGACCTTAGTGTGGAATGTACAACAAATATCAGTGATGTACACCCCTTCAAATGGGGCCATGGCCTTTTTTTGAATAAATTATTGTCATTGTCATTGTCATTGTCTCTCTCTCTCTCTCTCTCTCTCTCTCTCTCTCTCTCTCTCTCTCTCTCTCTCTCTCTCTCTCTCTCTCTCTCTCTCTCCTCTCTCTCTCTCTCTCTCTCTCTCTCTCTCCTCTCTCTCTCTCTCTCTCTCTCTCTCTCTCTCTCTCTCTCTCTCTCTCTCTCTCTCTCTCTCCTTCTCTCTCTCTCTCTCTCTCTCTCTCCTCTCTCTCATCTCTCTCTCTCTCTCCTCTCCTCTCTCTTCTCTCTCTCTCTCTCTCTCTCTCTCTCTCTCTCTCTCTCTCTCTCTCTCCTCTCTCTCTCTCTCTCTCTCTCTCTCTCTCTCTCTCTCTCTCTCTCTCTCTCTCTCTCTCTCTCTCTCTCTCTCTCTCTCTCTCTCTCTCTCTCTCTCTCTCTCTCTCTCTCTCTCTCTCTCTCTCTCTCTCTCTCTCTCTCTCTCTCTCCTCTCTCTCTCTCTCTCTCTCTCTTCTCTCTCTCTCCTCTCATCTCTCTCTCTCTCTCTCTCTCTCTCTCTCTCTCTCTCTCTCTCTCTCTCTCTCTCTCTCTCTCTCTCCTCTCTCTCTCCTCTCTCTCTCTCTCCTCCTCTCTCTCTCTCCTCTCCCTTCTCTCTCTCTCTCTCTCTCGATTCGATGAACTGACTTCGTGGCGAGCGGTCGCACTTTTTTGGCTCTCTCTGCAAGCAATGAATTGAAATCAGCCTTTGAATTTTTGGACTTAGAAAAAATCTAGCTGCGGAGCCAGGGAAGATTTCCCCTTTCTTACCCAAAGTATTTACATATTAGTTGTAATATATCGCCATTATGTCGACAACTGGACCTGAGGCACAGTATAATACTGTATTTCAAGTCATGGACTGGCGTTTAGGACAGATGCTACATTGCTTGCAGTCTCACACAGCCTCTATCAACGCTACTCTGAACAACAAATTTGACAATCTAGACAGCACACTCCGCCAGATGGTCTATGATGTCAACAAGCTGAAACAGTTTGCAAGTCAAGGGGCAGAAGACATCAGAAACCTGCAAGAAGACTGCAGTTCAATACTACAGAGACTGAATACGCTGGAGCAGGTAGCTGAACAGACAGAAACAGAAACGAAAACTTTCAACCTGAAATTCTTTGGAATCTATGAACCATCAGGAAGATACGGAACAACAAGCGAAGATCAAATCCTAGACATTTTGTCAGTGCATTCCAGACGTACGTGGACTCACTGGGATATAAAGAGGGCATTCCGTGTGGGAGGAAGAAGACAAAGTGATGAAGAAGCCCGCCCACTAATTGTACAGTTTCAGAGGTGGGGGGACAAAATGGAAATACTGAGGGACAGAGAACTGCGAGACTCACTTAGAAGTGAGAACATCAGAGTGACTTCTGATTTAACAACAAGGCAGAGGCAACTATTGGACTTCTACAAGCAGCAGGGAAAAACTGCGTTTTACAGACATGGAAAATTACAGGTCATTGATAAGGACAGATATCAGCCCAGATCACGATTTCCAGATCGGCGAGATTCAGAAGACAGCTATGATGAAGACTGGCCTGAACCTTCAAGGAAGAAGAATAATTATTACAGGACGTCACAGAGAGGGGCATACGGAAATCGTAGCCATGGCAGAAATCACGGGAGTCGTAAAAGTCAGAGGGAAGAGGTGGACAACTACGTTTCAAGGTACCATTTCAGGAGAGAACAAACAGCTGATCGCCATGAAGACCACGTTGAGACTGCACAACCCAGGAGAATCCGAAACTACCATCATGATCAAAATGGCTCATCCCATGATACTCAACTTCCAAATGGCAGAATATCAGGAGAATGGACAGAGAGAAAACAACGTAAGGAAACACAGGGAGATCAACGTCACGGTTTTAGGGAGTGGAAACTGGATTCGAGAGGGTCAAATGGCAATCCTATCTGTCAGCACGTGCCCAGTGGTGACCACGTCCAAAGAAGACAAACGAGCAGAAGAAGCTTCACGACTGGCTACCAGCACGCTGCTAACAGACTGCCAGTGGCTCCAGGACACCAGACTTACAGCCAGGCAGTCCGCTCGATGCCCAAACCACACAGACGGCAGGCCTCCAGACAGGGGGAGTACAGCAACAATCAGCAGGACAGGGGGACAGGAGGCAGGAGGACACAGTCAGCAAGCTCTGCACACTCTACAGAGACACAGTCCAGTGAACTACTGCTCCTGCCAGTAGTCACACATTCTGCTGAGTATGCAACAAATAATGACGTGGACAATGATACTGACACAGACACAAGAGATACAGAAAACAGTAGAGTTGGGCAGACTGAGGACAAACAAACAGACATAAGGGAAATAAAATCATGTCAACAAAATGACAAACACTACTGCAAAGTAACTACTGATAGAGAACTATATGCTGAACAAGACAAAGGTATTATGAACATGACTTTAAAACAATGCAACGTTAACAGCATGCAAGCTGACTTGGATCAAATAGCTGACAAAGACATGGACACACAGCGGACTGAAAAAGGGATGGGGGAACCAGTATCAAAAGACTCTTCTACAGAGGATCAACAGGAGGCGGAAGGCGAATGTTCCGGGCCAGCCAAAGGGGGCAGTCGCTGGGAGTCCAAAATTCCCCAGCCTGCCAGGTCACGTTCTACACGCAAGACAGGAAGGAAAGTGCAGGCAAGAAGCGAATCACGACCAACAACAAGGACACTTCGCTCTGGCGGCAAGCAGAAAAGAACACTAAGCCAAAGCAGCATCGCTGATGCTTTTAGGCGGGGCCAAGACAAGGTAGTAGCTGACAGTGTAGTCAGTGAGAAACAGGGAAATGACTCTGGGACCCCTTCACCTGGGAGGGAGAATGAATAGGGGTGTGGCCGGGCATCATACCATAGTAAGGCACAGCATGATGTAAATATGCTTCTAAACCATAATGAACTAAAACATGCCTCAGATAAAAGTAAAAGTAAACATAGTGAAGTAACATTTTTATGCTACAATGTGTGTGGGTTAATTACTAAGTTAGAAGACCCAGATTTTGTTAATTTTGTCACACAGTATGATTTTGTTTCCTTAACAGAAACGTTTCTTTCTGGTAATCTAGAGACAACATCATTTTCAAAGTTTAACAGTTATATTTCTAAAGCTACAAAGCTAACTAAACACGGCAGACGCTCTGGAGGTGTAGCGGTTCTCGTGAGGAAATGTTACTCTGAGTATGTAAAAAGAATTCATACCGAAATTGAAAATGTTGTTATATTGAAAGTTAGTAAAGAGCTGTTGAACACAAAGAAAGATGTTATTTACATATCTGCATACATTCCACCATACGACTCACCATTTTGGAGCAAAACAGACAATGGTTATGGGTTGGAATTAATAGATAAATGTGCTATAGACCTTTATGAAACACTTGATGATTTCTATCTGATGGTGTGTGGTGACTTTAATGCGCGAACTGCTTCCAAAAATTATGATGACTTGGGTTCTGATGACATTCAGCCTTATGATCTGCATAACACAAATTATTATTTTCTTTCTAGAAAATCGCATGACAAAGATGTTAATTTATTTGGTAAACAACTTTTGGAGTTTTGTAATGTGACTGATTGTGCAATTTTGAATGGTATGTCTGATTATGGTTATGATGGCAGTTGCACCTATATTGGTAGCTCAGGTGCTAGTGTTGTTGATTATTTTATTGTCTCTTGTGATTTGTTTTCCTGTGTGGAGATAGAACATTTGAAAGTGCTAGATGCAATAGACTCGGACCACTTACCTGTAGAATTAGTTGTTAAGCTCTGTATACAACAGAACAGTGAGGACAATGTTGGTACTGCTGACAAGGAAGAAAGAAAATCGTATGTGAGGGAGAAAATCATTTGGGAAAAAGAAAAGGAGGGGGATTTCAAAAAGGCAATTGATGAAAATGCTATCAGAATTAAGATAGAAGAGGCTATTTCATGCACTAACAATGATGTAGACAAGGCCCTTGAGTTATTTGTTGATGGCTTACTAACGGCAAGTAAGTGCATGGTTAAGCAGTATAATCTTGGTAAGAAGCATAGGCGATCACCTTGGTTTGACGCTGAGTGTCGCAGAGCAAAACAACTAACAAAGAAGCAGTTAAGAACATTTAGAAGAACGGGAAGGATTTTGACAGGAAAACGTATTTAGAAGGGAAAAAGCAGTATAAACTGTTGCTAAAACAAAAGAAGAGATGGTTCAGGAGAGATCTTGCTGAGTTGTTGACAAAGAAAAGCAACGATTCAGCATCATTTTGGAAAGAACTAAAAAAGATTGGAGGGAGTGAAAGTATTGGCATCAGTGATAGAATAAAACTTGAAGAGTGGCATGAACACTTCAAGAACGTGCACAATACTGGAAAAATACAGCCCATAGATAATGCTGATTTAGATAGTAGTTTGGAAGAAGACACAGATCATGTACTGAATATGCCCATACTAAAAGAAGAAATTGAACGTGCATTAAAAAAACTGAAATGTGGCAAAGCTCCAGGAATAGATGGTGTTACAGCAGAGATGTTAAAGGCTGGTAATGGAATTGTGATAAAATTTTTGGAAAAATTCTTTAATCATATATTCAGTCACGGTATTTATCCTAAAGAATGGGCAAAAGCAATTGTAGTTCCTATCTTCAAGAAGGGTAATGCAGACAACCCAGACAATTACAGAGGTGTTTCATTAATTAGCATATTATGTAAATGTTATACATCAATTCTCAACACACGACTGTACTTGTGGTTGGAAGACACGCATAGCATTGTGGAAAACCAGGCTGGTTTTAGGAGAAGCCGTTCCACGGTTGACCATATCTTTACATTGTATTCTGTTATACAGAAATGTCTTAATAGCGGGAAAAGAAAACTGTATGTAGCATTTATTGATATTAAAAAAGCGTTTGACTCTGTACATCACCAAAAATTACTTGAAGCTCTTATTAATGAAGGGGTCAGAGGGAAGTTCTTTTGCTCCTCAAAGCTATGTATAGCTCACTTCTATCCTGTGTCAGAATTAATAACGAATATACCGACTTTTTTCATTGTCCTACAGGAGTTCGCCAAGGCTGTGTTCTTAGTCCTACCCTTTTTTCACTGTTTATAAATAATTTAGCTCAGCATATTAATGAAGTTGGTGTTCATGGTATTCAGCTTCTCCCAACTGTGACAGAATTGTTTATTCTATTATTTGCGGATGACGTTGTTTTGTTATCAACCACTCCAAGAGGACTGCAGACTCAATTAAACCATTTAAAGACTTGTTGTGATAAACTAAAGCTTAGAGTTAATAAAGAGAAGACTAAGGTTATGGTTTTTAGAAAAGGTGGACACCTATCAAAAAATGAAAAATGGTTTTATGATGGTGATCTTGTGGAAGTTGTAAATAGTTACACGTACCTCGGATTCACATTTACTACAAGACTAAGCTGTAAACTTGGAACTGCTGCTTTTGTCACTAAAGGAAAAAGAGCAGTGCATATCTTAAGTAGAGCCTATTCAAAATGCAAAGAAATGACACAAAAAACTTTTTTCAAGATATTTGACGCAAAAGTTCAGTCCATATTGATGTATTCCTCGGAAGTCTGGGGAGTTAATAGACTAGATAACCTTGAAAAAGTACACCTCTTAGCTTGCAAGCGATATCTGGGGGTACCTTTGAAAACACCGAATAAACTAGTGTACGGTGAGCTAGGAAGATATCCTCTTTTTATTAACACAACAGTCAGATCTGTTAAGTACTGGCTTCGTATACTGCAGATGGAAGCAGACAGACTTCCAAAACAATGCTATCAGATGTTGTTGTCCTTGGATGATTGGGGGAAAAAATGCTGGGTGACAGATATTAAAGACATTCTATGTAAAACAGGTTTTCAGTTTGTATGGACAAATCAGGGTACCAGTAACGTACGTAGTTTTATTAATGCTTTCAAACAAAGATTAGTTGACGTATACATGCAGGAATGGTCATCGACCATATGTGAAGGGAGTAGATATGAAATGTACAGAACTTTTAAAGATTCCTTTGGCAAAGAAAAATATCTCGCATGCATTGACATAGTGTGTTTTAGGGTCGCTTTCTCACATATAAGGCTAGGCGTGTTACCAATAAACTGCAACATGTATAGGTACAGTGAAAATCCGATGAATAAGCAATGTGCATGTGGTTATCAAGAAGAAAATGAACAACATTTCTTACTTGCTTGTCCATTATATAATGATATAGAGAAAAGTTCCTTCAAGATTTTCTTCATTTACCGCTGTCGAGACTACTAGCTGGAAAGAGTGAAGAGCTCTGTCGCCATGTTGGTAAATATGTATTTCATGCCATTAAAAGAAGACAGGCAATTTGTGAAAGTTAGTTCATCTTCAGTTTTGACACTCCCACCCCCCCCACCCCCACCCCCAGCCTTTCGGAAGTTAACATGAGGTTTGCCCAGCGATTGTCTTTTTTATTTATGGTATTATTTGGTGTTGTTTTTGTTGGTTTATTTAACAGAAATAGTTGTGAGTTTGGAGTATCTAAATGCTTTTTTGTACAACCAAAAATGTGTGGTACCTTTGTATGTTGATTGGGAATATGTTACATTTCAGTGTTATAAATTATATTAATGGACGACCCAACCCCTACCCTCCCACAATGTGTATGTATGCCTATGGCCAAAGCACATTAAACATTTGAATCATTGAATCTCTCTCTCTCTCTCTCTCTCTCCTCTCTCTTCTCTCTCTCCTCTCTCTCTCTCTCTCTCTCTCTCTCTCTCTCTCTCTGTGCATGCGTGCGTGTATGTATGTATGTATGCGTATCACAGAGAGAGAGAGAGAGAGAGAGAGAGAGAGAGAGAAGAGAGAGAGAGAAGAGAGAGAGAGGGGGGGGGGATAACGAAAACGATAGTGAGAGACAGAGAGAGACAGAGGAGGGAGGGGGAACACACATTAAATAATAATATCATACACTATCACGCACCACAGCATCACCACATTGACACACACACACACACACACACACACACACACACACACACACACACACACACACACACACAACACACACACACACACACACAAACGTACATACAAACACCAACGTGCGCGCATACCCCCCCCCCTCCCCAACCACACCATGAATAAGCTCTAAAGGCGCATTTCGATAAGATGTGACGCAAAACGCCGTTTTCGGGCCCTTGCCACGCCCACATTTGCTCAGTTACACAGACCACGGCACCAAGACCGTATTCTATTCTGTGCATACAAACTTGCCAACCATTGTTGATGTGTGTGGCACTGTATTTGTGGCGACACCACAGCCCCGAAGATGGCAACCCCGCTTGTACATGGCCAAGTTTGTCGCTAAGAAACATGGTACAGTGTATGCATAAATGGCCCTCAGGAACACATCAATCAATAATATCATACAATATCATACACCACAGCAAACTGTAGTGTCCCCGCCACACGCACAAAACAAAAAACCGCACATACAAACACCAGCCAACGCACGCACGCGCGCATGCATACACACCCTCCCATGAATACGCTACAGGCCATCTCCCAAGATTGACGAAAACGCAGGTTTCGGGCCGCTGACACCCGCACTTTTGCGCAGTTACAGAGACCATGGCACCAAGACCGTATTCTACTCTATGCATACAAACTTGCCAACCCTTTTTGATGTGTGTGGCACTGTATTTGTGGCGACACCACCGCCCCGAAGATGGCAACCCCGCTTGTACATAGCCAAGTTTGTCGCTAAGAAACATGGTACAGTGTATAATAATAATAATAAAAAATAATAATAATAAATAATAATAATAAAATAATAATAATAATAATAATAATAATAATAATAATAAATGGAATTTGTATAGCGCTATATCTGTAAAAAAATCAAAAGCGCTTGCATTCGACCTACACAAACACAATCAACACAATTTACAGTTTAACAAATTCGAATGTACAACCACACACACACAACACACACACACACACACTACACACACACAACACAACAACACACACACACAACACACGCACGCACACACGCACGCACGCACGCACGCAGCCTGCGCGCGCACACACACCCACAAACGTTAAGCACTTTGGCTGGTGGATGTTGAAGGTAGGGACAGGTAGGAGATGGAAGCGGAAGGGGAAAAACTTAGGTTTGAAAAAAGTGTGTCTTGAGGTTGGATTTAAAAGTGTCATAAGTAGGCTTTTGCCAGAGGGAGAGAGGAAGGTCGTTCCAGATCGATGGACAAGAAACAGAGAAAAGCGGCGGCCAACGGTAGATAGGTTGAATCTGGGTATTCTTAGGGACAAAGTATCTGCCGACGAGCGGAGGGAGCGAGAAGGTGTGTACAAGTGAAGACATTCACAGAGGTAGGAGGGTGCAGTATCGTGGAGACATTTGTAACAGAGGGTATTGATCTTGTAGTTTACTCTCTGTGGTATGGGCAGCCAATGGAGAGATTGTAAGAGAGGGGTAATGTGCTCAGATTTTTTTCTTTCTGAGGACCAGTCGAGCTGAAGATTTTGTATACGTTGAAGGGAGTGGATGGTGATGCTGGCAGACCAGCCAAAAGAGAATTGCAATAGTCCAGATGTGAGAGAATAAGAGAAGTGACAAGTTTGGATGTTGCATCAGTGGACAGGTACTTTCGAATTGCGCTAATACGCTGTAGTTGATAGTAGCATGACTGACAGGTTTGGGTAATGAATTTTTGCATGGAGAGAGTGTTGTCACAACGACTCCTAGATACTTCACAGAAGTGGATAGCAGAACTGACGTATTGCCGAATTCTATTGAAGTTGTTGGAATGGAGGAGAGTTTGTGTTTGGTGCCTACAAGCATGGCTTCGGTTTTATCTGCATTTAGTTGTAATTTGTTTTGTATCATCCAGTGTTGGATATCTTGAAGGCACCTGGTCATATTTGTCAAGAGAGAAGGAAGATTTTCAGGTGTATCATTGCTTTGAATCTGCGAGTCGTCAGCATAAAAGTGATAATTGATATGATGACGGTCTATTAATGTGACAGTGGAGCAGTATAGAGGGTAAAAAGAAGAGGGTCCAGAACTGATCCCTGAGGGACACCACATTCCAGTTTGGCAGGTGCTGATTGGATCTTGTTTACTGCAACTGTATGGACTCGGCCTGCAAGGTATGAAGTGAACCAGGTGAGGGCTGTGCCTTTAACGCCAAACATGTTCTGGAGACGGGAGAGGAGAATTGAATGGTCTATATGTCAAAGGCAGCAGATAAGTCGAGAAGGGTAAGAAGGGAGATTTTCCCTGAATCAGAAGCATGGAAAAGCATGTTTAGAGTATGAACCGTGGTTCGTGCGTGTTGACCGATAGGCAGACTGAAAAGGGGGAAAGAGATTATTGGAAAGAAGATGGCTATTGAGTTGTTTCAGAACAACTTTTCCAAGGACTTTAGAGATAAAAGGCAGATTAGAGATAGGTCTATAGTCTTCAGGATGTAAGGATCGAGGTCGTGCTTTTTAAGTAGAGGTGTGACTATCGCAGTTTTGAGAGCTGATGGAAAATTTCCAGAGAGAAGAGATGAGTTTACTATTTTTGTGATAGTAGGATAAGCTGTGGAATGCACTGAATGAAAAGAGAAGCAGGTACAGGATCGAGATCGCATGATTTTATTGTCATTTCTTTCAGAATGTTCTTGATTTCTTTCTCACTTGTTGGGTGAAAGAAAAGGAGAGGAGTGCCAGTGAATTGGGGATCATGAGGCAAGGGTTGGAAAGAAGTCTGATCCAGTTTGGAGCGGATGTTGCGGACTTTGTCTGAGAAGAATGAAGAAATATACCAGGAAGTTCAGAGTGGCTGTGGACAGTAGGAAGAGGGCTAGCCTTTGCAGATCCGAGGAGAGTTGAGGTGAGGGAAAAAAGAGATTTCATGGACGTGGCATCAAGAACTTGAGCAGAGTAATAGTTTGTCTTCGCTAAGGGACTAAGGTTTTGACTTTGTTTATTTGTTTCTGGAAGAGCTGTTTGTTGATTTCTGTTTTTGTTTTTCGCCACGCATGTGCATAAATGACTCCCGGAACACACATCAAATAAAAATATCATACAATATACACCACAGCAAACTGAGGGTCTCCGCCAAAAGTACAAACACAAAAAACCGCACATACAATCACCAGCGAACGCACGCACGCGCGCATGCATACCCATCCTCCCATGAATAAGCTAAGGCCATCTCCCAAGATTGACGAAAACGAAGGTTTCGGGCCGCTGACACCCGCACTTTTGTACAGTTACAGAGACCACGGCACCAAGGCCGTATTCTACTCTATGCATACAAACTTGCCAACCATTGTTGAAGTGTGTGGCACTGTATTTGTGGCGACACCACAGCCCCGAAGATGGTAAGCCCGCTTGTACATGGCCAAGTTTGCCGCTAAGAAACTGGTACAGTGTATGCATAAATGACCCAGGGAACACACATCCAATAATATATCATACAATATCATACACCACAGCAAACTGCAGGGTCCGCCACATGCACAAACACAAAAAACCGCACATACAAACACCAACGAACGCACGCACGCGCGCATGCATCACACCCTCCCATGAATACGCTATAGGCCATCTCCCAAGATTGACGAAAACGCAAGTTTCGGGCCCTGACACCTGCACTTTTGTGCAGTTACAGAGACCACGGCACCAAGCGTATTCTACTCTATGCATACAAACTTGCCAACCATTGTTGATGTGTTGGCCTGTATTTGTGGCGACACCACAGCTTCGAAGATGGCAATCCCGCTTGTACATAGCCAAGTTTGGGCTAAAAACATGGTACAGTGTATGCATAAATGGCCCTCGGGAACACACATCCAATAATAATATCATACAATATCATACACCACAGCAAACTGTAAGGGTCCCCGCCACACGCACAAAACAAAAAACCGCACATACAAACACCAGCCAACGGACTCCTCCCATTAATATGCACAGCATCTCCCAAGATTGACGAAAACGCAGGTTTCGGGCCGCTGACATCCCGCACTTTTGCGCAGTTACAGAGACCATGGCACCAAGACCATATTCTACTCTATGCATACAAACTTGCCAACCATTTTGGATGTGTGTGGCGCTGTATTTGTGGCGACACCACCGCCCCGAGATGGCAACCCCGCTTGTACATAAGCAAGTTTGTCGCAGAAACATGGTACAATGTATGCTAAATGGCCTCGGGAACACACATCCAATAATAATATCATACAATATCATACACCACAGCAAACTGTAGGGTCCGCGCCACACACACAAACACAAAAAACCGCACAAACACCAGCGAACGCACGCATGCGCGCATGCATGCACACACAGTGCCACACACATGGAAAATGGTTGTAAAGTGTGTCTGCATAGTGTAGACCACGGTCTTGGTGCCGTGGCTCTGTAAGCGCGGAAAAGTGCGGGCGGCAAGGGCCGGAAAACGGCGTTTGGTCACATCTTTTGGTCAATGCTTCTTTAGCTTATTCATGGGAGGGTGGGTATGTATGCGCGCGTGCGTGCGTTCGCTGGTGTTTGTGTGTGCGGTTTTTTGGGTTTGTGCGTGTGGAGGAGACCCTGCAGATTGCCCTGTGCAGATATTGTATGATATTATTATTGGATGTTGTTCTAGGTGGTTTTGCGTACACTGTACCATTTTCTTGCGACAAACTTGACTAGTACAGCGGTTGCCTCTCGGCGCGGTCGCACATTGCAGGCCACACGCATGGAAAATGGTTGTAAAGTGTGTCTGCATAGTGTAGACCACGGTCTTGGTGCCGTGGCTCTGTAAGCGCGGAAAAGTGCGGCGGCAAGGCCGAAAACGGCGTTTGTGTCACATCTTTTGGTCAATGCTTCTTTAGCTTATTCATGGGAGGGTGGGTATGCATGCGCGCGTGCGTGCGTTCGCTGGTGTTTGTGTGTGCGGTTTTTTGGGTTTGTGCGTGTGGAGGAGACCCTGCAGATTGCCCTGGTGCATGATATTGTATGATATTATTATTGGATGTGTGTTCTAGGGTTGTTTTTTGCAGTGTGTGGCACTGGAATTGTGGTGACACAAGAGCTCCGAAGATGGCAACCCTGTTTTGCACATAGCCAATCTGTCGCAAAGAAACAGGTACAGAGTAGGCAATTATGACCCCTACAATACACATCAAACCATAATATCATACAATATGATGCACCAAAACATGTGTTGGGTCTTTGCCACACGCACATACACACAATGTCGCACACACAAACACCAGCGAATTCACGCACGCGTTCACGCATACCCCCCCCCCCCCCCCCCTCCCCCTATGAATAAGCTAAAGGCACAGTTCAAAACGATGTGACAAAACACCCAGCACAGACCCCCACACACTAGCTAACTGCTGTAGTGAAATTATACACCAATCAGATTAGCGCATCACCAACACACAATTGCCACTGTATATAAAAGCTTTTCTTGCAACCTGCTTTTAGAATAAAGGATAGGATGATGTCATCAGTCCTTCGATGAGACTATAAACCGAGCCCCCTGTCCGAACGCACGCAGAACATCTTGCACACGCGTTAAATCCTGTTCCGTTTGTCGTAAGGTAGGCCATCGTGTGCCGGTAGGAACAGATGACATTTACAATTCTGCATACATACGGGGGGACTGGAGCTAAAAAAGCACAAGAGTGCTTATCCCATTATCCTCGATATAAAAGAATAAAGTAAAATAAAATAAAATAAAAATTCCGGGGTTTTCCCTGGCTGTGGCATTGTTTGCATTTGTTTGTTACGCTGTACTCATTATTCTGGTATCCATGCATGGGCCAATGGCTTTTTATGAGGAAATCTTTTCAGAGTTCAGAGCTCTTTCTCTCTCTGCTATGTTAACAAATAGATCTATATCACATACACACACACACACGCGCGCTCGCGCGCACACACACACACACACTGACACACACACACACACACACACACACGCACGCAACGCACGCACGCACGCACGCAACGCACGCTTGCACGCAGAACATCTTGCGCACACGTTATATCCTGTTCCACTTTTCGTAAGAGTAGGCCATTGTGTGCCGGTGGGAACAAATGACATTAACAAAACTGCATACACACAGGGACTGGATGTAAAAAAAGCATATGATTGCTTATTCCATGATCCTCGATGTAAAAGAATAAATAAATCAATCAATAAATCAATCAATCAATAAATCACACACACACACATCACACAAAAACACACACACACACACACACACACACACAACACACACACACACACACAAAACACACACACACACACATACACACACACAACACAACACACACACACACACAACACACACACACACACACACACACACACACACACACACACACACACACACACACACACACACAGATAGAACAGCATTCCTACTTTCAATAGGATAATATATATAAGCCCCCATCTGCAATCCCCTCTCTCTCTTTCTCCCCCCCCCCCCCTCTGTTTTCACTACCACTAGTACTTCACACGCACCCCCCCCCCCACCCCCACCCCCCCCCCACACGTGCATATACGTAGGCACAGACAACACCCGCGCGCGACACACACACACACACACACACACACACACACACAGAACACACAGACACACACAGACACACACAGACACACAGACACAGACACAGACACACACACACACACACACACACAACACACACAACACACACAACACACACAAACACACACACACACACACACACACACACACACACACACACACACACAAGTTTCTGTGGCTGGTACCAATGTGTCAGCAGTCACATCTGGAAAAGATTATTTTAGACACTGACACCTCAGTGTTGATGGGAACTAAAACCAACAGAGAGGGAGAGAGAGGGGGGGGAAGAGAGGAGAGAGAGAGAGAGAGAGAGAGAGAGAAGAGAGAGAGAGAGAGAGAGGAGAGAGAGAGAGAGAGAGAGAGAGGAGGGGAGAGAGAGAGAGAGGAGAGGAGAGAGAGAGAGAGAGAGGGAAGAGAGGAGAGAGAGAGAGAGAGAGAGAGAGAGAGAGAGAGAGAGAGAGAGAGAGAGAGAGAGAGAGAGGAGGAGGGGGGGGGGGGGGGGGGGGGGGGGGGGGAGGGGGGGGGAGATGAAATGCTTGGTGCCTAGGTCAGGACTAATAATATATAATTAGAAAATTTTAAAGCTAGCGCTATAAAATTGGAATTTCTGCACTAAGTGCAACAGCTCACACATATGGGTATTTGCAATACTCTTTCTCTCACCGAGCCTTGTATGATACTACAAGGAAAAAGAAATCTTCAGGAGGGAAGACCCCACGCGGGCAGGGGCTCGCGAGAGGCTGGCACACCCTAGGCTGGTGCCAGCATCCCCCTGTCATCCCCATCCTATAAAAGGGGGGTGTTCCCGCGGATACTGATGCCTTTTTGCAATTCTCGCTGAGTTATCAAAAATAATATGGATACTTCCAATGTTCATGTGCCTACTTCATCGGAGTGTGTTGTATCGGAGGTGCTTGAGGAGGTGGAACAATCGGCAGCTGGATACAGGACATGCTGCTTTGTCTGCCTCCCAGTTACAGGAACTGGCAATTCTGGTGGCTAAACAGATGCATCAATCACCTCCAGAAAAGGTCAGTTTCTCAAACTCCGGTTCCACTCCGGTTCATGTGCACATCATATGCATTGGTTTCTATTTCATGATGATTGTGATCACAATGTGTGTTTGTGTGTGTGTGTGTGTGTGTGTTGTGTGTGTGTGGTGTGTTGTGTGTGTTGTGTGTGTGTGTGTTGTTGTGTGTTGTGTGTGTGTGTTGTGTGTGTGCATAGCACATGCATTATTGGTTTTTGTTTTGTGTTGTTGTCGTTGTTTTTCTTCAGTTTTGTTGTGATTGTAATCACAGTTATTGAGGCAAATAATTATGTGTGTATATGTGCATACGCACATGTGTTGGTCTCAATTTTGTGGTAACTGTATTCACAGTAATTGGATCATATATGCGGCATAGCATACCATGTCTTAATATCGTAATGTGTGATAACTGTAATCACTAATATTGTGATAATTGTTACCACAGTCTTTAGATATGTATTGCATACGGCCCTCATTGGATATGTGTTGGTACATATCATGTAGGTTAGGCCTGTTATTTTAAAAGAAAATTATAATAAATACATTAAATTTATATTTAAAAAAAGAAGAAAAAAAAAGAAAGAAGAAAAAATTAGAAAAGAAAAGAAAAGAAAACACACAGAGAAGAGGAAAGCAGAGGTTATTGAGTTGTTGTGTTCTTATCTCTGAGTGTTTGTGTTTGTGTGATCAAGATGGAAGGAATCCCCTATGTTTTTGGGGACGGGGTGTATATTGTGCTTTGGCAGGCAGCACTCAGGCTTGGCTTTGTGCGTGTCCCCCCTGGGTGCTGTGCTGGTGCCAACGATCCCGGCACAAACAGCCATATCGTTTAGCGTAAATCGGCGGCCAATTATCAGCACATGCCCAGCCTCGACATAGTCTGGCAGCAGAATCTAGCAGCCAGTGCAGTTACGGGCCGCTGGGCCTTACGAGGCTAAGACGTAAGATTGATTGATTGATTTATGTTATTTATTTTATTCTTTTATGTAGAGGATAATGGGATAAGCACTCATGTGCTTTTTTCATCCAGTTCCCGTGTGTTCCATAAATATTGTCATCTGTTCCCACGGCACACGATGGGCCTACTCATACGAAAAGCGGAACAGGATTTAACGTGTGCGCAAGATGTTCTGCATGCGTTCGCACACGGGGCCTCGGTTTATTGTCTCATCCGAAAGACTTTTGGGGAGAGTGGAGTCAGCACTGATATTAACTCCAGAGGAAAATCCCCTCGACCGGGAATCGAACCCGGGTTGTCAAATTGCGAGCGCAATGTTCTGACCACTAGGCCTACTAGGCTATCCCTGTCTCTCTTCATGGAAGCAGGAGGGAGGGGTGGTATTGGTTTAGAGTCGGAGGGAGAGGGAGGGGATGGGGAGGGAGGGATGGTATAGGTTTACAGGGGGGGGGGGAGAGGAGAGGCGGAGGGGGGTTGGACAGTACTGGTTTACATATGAAGGGGGAGGGGGAGACAGTGTGGGAACAGTCTCTCTTCTCTTGCAGACAATAGGAGGTAAGAAAACAAAATCTTCTATATCGAGGATAATGGAATAAGCACTCTTGTGTTTTTTTTTTTTACATCCAGTCCCCGTGTGTACGCAGTTTTGTAAACGTCATCTGTTCCCACCGGCACACGATGGTCCTACTCTTACGAAAAGCGGAACAGGATGTAACGTGTGCGCAAGATGTTCTGCATGCGTTCGCACACGGGACCTCGGTTTAATTTAAAGTCTCATCCGAAGGACTTTTGGGGAGAGTGGAGTCAGCACTGATGTTAACTCCAGAAGAAAAATCTCCTCCTCGGGAATCGAACCGGGTGTCAATTGTTGGTCAGCAGTATTGTGCTTAACTGCATTTTGTCCTGATAGCTCAACATGGGGAGGAGAGAGAGAGAGAGAGAGGAGAGAGAGAGAGAGAGAGAGAGAGAGAGAGAGAGAGAGAGAGAGAGAGAGAGAGAGAGAGAGAGATGATGATTGATTTTCATTAATGAAAGAAAAGTTGAGAGAGAGAGGGCAGCCTGAATTTCACCCAGAGAAATCTGTTGACTTTTAACGTGTTATAAACCCCTTTTGGATATAATATGGACGTCATTAATTTTCCATTTTACCATGTCTCATGTAAAATAAAGTGAATATCATAATTATATAGTTTTGTCACATACCTTGGAAAGCTTTCTACATGTTGATTACAAAATTGACATTGATTACCATTAAACTGAAAGTACGGGAAATATCAATTAGATGATGAAAAC
>CM060332.1:20174061-20176561 GCA_030674155.1 Stramonita haemastoma
ATATTTTCATAACATTTGGACCTGTTTTGATTTTATTGTGAACCTTTTCAGTAGGTTTTTTGTTGATGTTGGTTTGTATTGGGTGGTTGCTTTTTGTTTAGAAGGCAAGAAGTAAGTGTGTCCTTGTTTTTATTCCTTTTGCTCATTTTCGCACACCACTGATGTCTTCCAAATATTGTTAAGACTTGACCTAATTAGGACTGATTTGGGTATAAAAATGCAGTAACTTGGTGGGCATGCCTTGTTCTGGTCAAGTGAGCTGCCTTGACTAAAGAATGAGCAACTCCAGAAGATACAATCCTGGCTAATGTGATGACAGCAGTCCATCCTGAACCATTGAGCCAATCTCCAAGAGTTTTGAATGCAGCCATTTCTATGTGAAGATCTCCTAACATGATGACGAACTGTCTTTCACCAAATATGTCTGGTGGCCAATACCACTGAACTGCTTTTGCTAAAGCAAACAATGGCTGGTCCATGGCAATCACAGGTGTTTGTCCTGGGTTCAGATGCTGGGTAGCTGTTTTTTACTAGAGTCATTGCATGTCTTATTAAAGTAGTGGGATGTGCATTCTCTGCAAGGAGAGGCAGTTTATCTTAGTAGCAGTCCGGTTGGTATCTACCTTTGATAGATGTTAGCTGTTATGTGAATGTACTGTTACGTTATTCAAGTTACCTGTACTACTTATGTTATGCTAGTTATGTTATAGAATTTATGTTACAATGATAACTCATACACACACACATACACACATGCGCGCGCATGCAAACACACTCACGTATATTTACTCTCACCCGCGCATGCTCACGTGCCCTCGAACACACACACACACACACACACACACACACACACACACACACACACACACACACACACACACACACACACACACACACACACACACATGTCTGATATTACTGTTTTGTGGAAGGAAGTTAAACTGAAGAACTAGGCAGCAGTCCAATGATGGAAGTTGGGATGTCATCTTGTTGTTGAGAAGATGCATGGTATGCAGCCCATGACAATTCATCATTACTGTTCACAGACCCTGTCTCCAGTGCAGCTAAGACATGCTTTATCCAGGTATACTCCTTTATGCAACTTTGAACCTCAGGACTCATGCTTGGCTGACAATGTCCCAAAGAAGGAGAAACCAGCTGCTCTCTGTGTGGGTCAGGCACAGGAAAAACGTTGATGTTCTCTGATGGCAAAAAAGGAATGGTGTGATGTGGGCCATTTGCTTTATCACAATCATTAATAAGTGGTATCTGTTGCTGTTCACCATCATCACCAGTAACAATGTGCTGAACAAGAGAGATGCTACTTCCATGAAAAGACTCTGATGATGTTGTTGAGGTGGGATTATGATCGATGTTGTCAACCATGCCAGCCACAAATAAACCCTTTCTCATATTGGTTGGTACAACTACTTTGTCATCTTCAAATCTTCTGCAAACTTTGTGTGCTATCTGAGATGAAACTGACAGTACCCTGTCATACAAGATGCTAAGTCCAAGATCAGAAAGAGTGTTAATAAGTTCTTTCTTTCTTTCTGCAGGCAGCTTCAGTCCAAGGAAAATTGGTAGAGGTGTTTCTCTTCTTTGTTATGCCGCTGAAAGTTTGTTTTCTTTGCAGACTTTTGACAGTTGAAAGCAATCAGCTGAGAGACGGTGAGAACAGCTTGTCTTTGTAATTTCACTTAATGCTCTGATTGTTCCATAACATTTGGACCATCCAGGATAAAGCTCATTAGTGCTTTCAGTGAGGCTGGGACTGACTCTCCTTGACAACTGTCATCAAATGCACCCTTGAAATTCCCCTTCCTTTGAAATATGTCCTTCCTTATGATCTGGGCTGCTTTGACCAGCTGCAGAGCACCAGAATCAACATTGCATGCCTTTTTTAAAGCATTACCAAGATCTTTGTCAAAGACGAGGATGACTTCTCTCCCTTGGTTGGCACATTTACGATCTGGTATGGCTGCTTCAGTTTTTTCTTGCAGGTGTGAAGAATGAACATTCTCATCCTTTAAACCAAACAGTGAGAGCTGAGAGGTATACAGACGATTTAGGGATGCCAAACTAAAAACAGGGGCTGTGTGGAGGTCATCTCTAAAGCTTTCAATGTAAGCGACAACTTCAGCAAGTGCAATTGCATGAGCTGTTGATTTGCTTGTTGTCTCTTTTGCTTCTGGTGTCTGGTTTGCTGGGACACGTCTGTAGAATGCAGATAGACATTTATTGTGATAGTGACAATCACTTGCCACCATGTCTTTTAACAGCAAGTTTCTTAAGCAACTCCCCATCATTAAGTTGTTGAGCATGAGCACGAATTTTCACATCCAGAGATAAAGTAAGTGCTTGATGTAGCTCAGCTATGTCAGATGATCTATTGCAGAAGAAACATGTGACTTCTTTTCCTGTCTTGTATGCCGTGCAGCTAGATTCAGTCGCAAGTTTCCTTGTTTTCACAGGACTAGATGTATCACATGTTGGCTTT
>CM060332.1:20189061-20191252 GCA_030674155.1 Stramonita haemastoma
CTAACTTGTAGAGTTGTCCTGGGGATGCTTTTTGAATGGAGGGGTCATTCCACTTGTAGAGTTGTCCTGGGGATGCTTTTTAAATGGAGGGGGTCATCTTGTAGAGTTGTCCTGGGGATGCTTTTTGAATGGAGGGGGCATTCAAATTGTAGAGTTGTCCTGGGGATGCCTTTTGAATGGAGGAGGTCAAATTGTAGAGTTGTCCTGGGGATGCTTTTTGAATGGAGGGGGGCATTCAAATTGTAGAGTTGTCCTGGGGATGCCTTTTGAATGGAGGAGGTCAAATTGTAGAGTTGTCCTGGGGATGCCTTTTGAATGGAGGGGGTCAAATTGTAGAGTTGCCCTGGGGATGTTTTTTTGGGAGGGATGGCCTGGTGGTTAGAGTGATGCACTCGTGATCTGCTGACCCAGGTTCGAATCTCGTATAAGAGGATTTTTGCCTCTGGAGTTAACAACAGTGTCGACTCCACTCCCCCCCCAAAAGTCCTTCCGATGAGACTCTAAACTGAAGTCCTGTATGCGAACGCACACAGAACATCTTGTGCACACGTTAAAACCTGTTCCCTCCCTCTTTGTAAGAGTAGGACATTGTGTGCCGGTGGGAATAGATGACAAAATGTACAAAACTGCATACACACGGGGACTGGATGTAAAAAAGCACATTAATGCTTACTCCATTATCCTGGAAATAAAAGAAGAAATAAATGATTTGAAAATAGTGGATCGATGGTCTAGAGGTAAGGCGCCTGTGTAGAATAGTAGAAAGCGAAAAGTTTGGATCGAAGTGTACAGTGGTTCGAATTCCGTATGGGCCCAAAACTTTCCCCTATCCATTAGACCATGAGTGGTGGTCTGGGTGCTAGTCTTTTGGGTGAGACAATAAACCGAGGTCCTGTGTGTTACACATTATTATTTAGCACAGGTAAAAGAACCCACAGCAACAAGAGGGTTGTCCTTGGCAAAATTCCGTAGAAAAAAAAGCTACTCTGATAGGGAAAGAAATACAGTTGCAGGCAGGAAAAAGAAAAAAAAAAAGCGGGTGGCGCTGCACTCGTGGCGACGCGCTCTCCCCGGGGAGGGAAAGCAGCCCCGAATTTCACGCAGAGAAATCTTCTGCAACATAAAGTGGTATGAAATATAAAATAGATGTAATGAAAATGAATGGGAGGGGGTAAGCATGTAGAGTTGATGTGTGGGTGCTTTTACAGGGGGAGGGCAAATGTCTACATTTCTTCCTTGACACAGAACAAAACAATTTTAAAAAAGAAAAAAAAAGGTAAACATTGCCGATGAACTCACACTTCTGAAGGCTTGAACATTCACCACAAAGCAAGTTACGCATGAAGCCAGCATGACATTCACGTGCATGCCTCGGTGGACAAATACAAACTGAGCGATTTTTTTTTCCTCTCTCACGAATCTTTGCCTGTGGGCTTCTTTCTTTCTTCCCTTTCTTCTCTCAGCTGCCTTAGCGGAGAGACGGAGCTTTGGGTTTTGGGAGCCAGACTTAATTATGGAGTCTAGAGACAGTAAGTGATAATAATAATAATAATAATAATAATAAATAATATTAATAATATAATAATGATAATAATGATAATAATAATAAAATACTACTACTACTACTAATATAATAATAATGATAGTATAATATAATATAATATAACAATAATAATAATAATAATAATAATAATAATAATAATAATAATAATAATAAAATAATAATTATATGATAATGATAATAGTGATATTAATAATACATGGACTTCATATAAGCCCTATATCTTGTAAAAACAAATTATCAAAGCAAATAAACATTCTCCTCAGAAAGATGCTATCTTGCTTGTCAGTATTATTGACTTGCCTTTGTAGTTAAGTTTGCTGCTGCCACAGTTGGTCAAGGCTTGTGCTTTAGGGAAGTAGGGGGATTTTGTGCTTTTGGGGAGTAGGGGGATTTTGTGCTTTAGGGGAGTAGGGGGATTTTGTGCTTTAGGGGAGTAGGGGGATTTTGTGCTTTAGGGGAGTAGGGGGATTTTGTGCTTTAGGGGAGTAGGGGGATTTTGTGCTTTAGGGGAGTAGGGGGATTTTGTGCTTTAGGGAGTAGGGGGATTTTGTGCTTTAGGGGAGGAGGGGGATCTTGTGCTTTAGGGGAGTAGGGGGATCTTGTGCTTTAGGGAAGTAGGGGGATTTT
>CM060332.1:20191352-20198852 GCA_030674155.1 Stramonita haemastoma
ATCAGATAGGATATATGGTAATGGACGCTAAAGCCACTGGTGTCTGGTGAATTAAAGAAGAATGTATTAAATCTCCCAGATCAAATAAATGCAGAACATGCAAAAGATCAATATGTATTAAACGATCCTATAATTCATGTCAGTAGTTAGGTATACTGGGAAACTAAATATACCCCCATAACTCTGCAGAAAGACAATTGAGCTGCTTAAAGCCGGGTTATGTTGGCTGAGGCTTGCAGACTTTGTGCAGTGTTATAAGTACAAGAAAACGGCCAGACACTTACTCATCCCAACAAGAAGGAAAACAGATTTGAAAGAAGAGAATATAAAGTTTTAACCACATCAAACAGTATGATGAAGTAGTAGGCATATTTCACTCAAAAACACATCTTCATTTAAAAGAAAAAGTAAAGTATTATGTCAATTCTTTTAAAAGTTACTTGCAAGTTACTCAAAGAAGAAAATATATTACCAGTTAATGTGAGCTGAAAACAATATTCTTTAAACTTATTGTGTAGACAGTTTCTTTGTTCAGACTCGTTAAGGTGTGAGCCAAATAATTAGAAGATAGAGCCAGAGAGCGAAAAAAAAGAAAGAGAAGAGAAGAGAAGAGAAGAGAAGAGAAGAGAAGAGAGAGAGAGAGAGAGGAGAGAGAGAGAGAGAGAGAGAGAGAGAGAGAGAGAGAAGGGAGGAGATCATCTGTGTTTGTGTGTGTGTGTGTGTGTGTGTTGTGTGTGTGTGTGTGTGTGTGTGTGTGTGTGTTGTGTGTGTGTGTGTGTGTGTGTGTGTGTGTGTGTGAACTAATCTCTTTCAATACTATGTTTTTGTTTTCATGAATAAATACCCTAAAATCCCAGCATATGTCTGGCCTTAATTCTCAACACCATCAACCCAGGTGACATGCGGATCCTGAGAGACAGCTTCAGTTCTCAGGAGGACGGGGTTCCAGTCCTGGTGGCCAGCACAGGAGAACTTCACTTCCAGATTCTGACCACGAGAACTCCTGACACTGCCAGCTTCCTCTACCTGGGTCCTGATTCTATGGGAGATGGGTTTCCTCCTACCTCTGGCCTCCTCAGGTGATCACACATAAAACACCACACACACACACACACACACACACACACACACGCACGTAGGCACGTACGCACACGAGAGAATATTTTGAGGTGCTGTCAGTCTAGTTATTTATTGTACATTTCGTTTCCATTATAACCAATGCATGACAATGACACTGATGGCGTGTATTATCATGTTTGTTGTTGTTGTTGTTGTTGTCTTCAATTTAACGTCTGTTCACTCTAAGTGATATTAGACAAGAGAAGTGAAAAGTGTAATGGAAGTTATGGAAGTGAGTGGAAGGGGTGAAAAGAGAAAACATTATAAGATATCATTAAAGGTGGTGCTTTTGTACCTAAAAAAAAAAAAAAAAAAAAAAAAAAAAAAAGATAAAAACAATACTCTTAAAACCAGGAGCAAAATTTAAACTAAAAAAAAGTAGGAACAATTAACAATACAGACTCGTAAAGGTGTGAGCCAAATAAAATAGAAGATAGAGCCAGAGAGCACACACATACAAACACACACACACTCACTTATGAGTGGTTTCCTCTTTTGGTGTGTGTATTTTAAAAGAATTGTTTTTTTTATTCATTTGTACGATTTGTTTTTTATGTTTTCTTTCTATGTTTCTATGTTTTCTTACGTTCAGTGCAGAGGAAATTATCATGTTTGTGTTCAGTGTGACGTGTAACAGTTACTCATACATTTCTCTTGAAGGCAGTGACTGTCTATTATCATGTTGAAGTTCAGTGCAGACTGTCAGATGACCAGTGACTATAATTATTATCATGTTGACGTTCAGTGCAGACTGTCAGAAGACCAGTGACTGTATATTATCATCTTGACTTTCAGTGCAGACTGTCAGAAGACCAGTGACTGTATATTATCATCTTGACGTTCAGTGCAGACTGTCAGAAGACCAGTGACTGTATATTATCATGATGACGTTCAGTGCAGACTGTCAGAAGACCAGTGACTGTATATTATCATGATGACGTTCAGTGCAGACTGTCAGAAGACCAGTGACTGTATATTATCATGATGACGTTCAGTGCAGACTGTCAGAAGACCAGTGACTGTATATTATCATCTTGACGTTCAGTGCAGACTGTCAGAAGACCAGTGACTGTATATTATCATCTTGACGTTCAGTGCAGACTGTCAGAAGACCAGTGACTGTATATTATCATCTTGACGTTCAGTGCAGACTGTCAGAAGACCAGTGACTGTATATTATCATCTTGACGTTCAGTGCAGACTGTCAGAAGACCACAGTGGCCTACAAGTCCAGGTGTGTCCTCACAGCCTTCAATGTAACGCAGACTTGGATTGGTTATTACAATGTTACCATGACAGCAGGGGCACAGGATGTCACCTTCACCTTTCGCCTTCAGATGAAAAGTAAGAGAGGAGAGAGAGAGAGAGAGAGAGAGAGAGAGAGAGAGAGAGAGAGAGAGAGATTTAATTAACAGGAGCTGGATGCCTTGAATTACCAAACATTATTATCATGATGGCTGTTACCCCCACGTTTTACGCCTTAAAGTACCTTCTAATGGAAAAAAAGGGATTTAGTACTACTTTGTGTTTAAATTTTACATCTGTGTGAACTACATATACTTTGTAACTAATGAAATTGAAGAAAATTGATCTCTGGAGAAAAAAAGTCCCTGGTGTGTGGCTTTATATAAAACGAAAAAAAAATCACATCCCTTTATACGCATGGTATGAATAAGTCTGTAATAGTTGTATGAAAACTCCTCATAGGGAATGGACATTAAACTAAATGGAAGAAGTATTACTCATGCGTTTATTAAAGACTACTGTGTTAGAGGACGGGATAGTTCCGTGGTCAGAGCACTCGCTTTCCCCCAGCCAAAGTTAAGCAGCGTCAAGTGTGGTTGCCAATTGGATGGATGACCGTTTGTGCGCCTTGGCTACAGTACAGTCCCCCAGTTCACCCAGCTGTAAATGGGTACCTCCCTCATTAGAGTCAGAGAAGGTAAAACAGTAGAGGGGATGGGCACCGCCCTCAACATGCTGGCCCCTAGAGAAGCTGATGTGTCTGAAGCCTCGCTCCTCTTCGACCACACAGGTTATGGGACACCTTTACCTTTTTACCACCTTATACTGTGTTAACCTGTATGTTTTAATGGCTTTGTCCTTTGTTCTATACTGGCTGTTTACCTTGCAGAGTCATCAGGGAACAGTGGTTCTGCATGTAGCTGCAGACAGTTTGCTGAGGACTTTGGAGCTGGCCTAGGTGTGGGACTGGCCATTCTGCTGGTTGTCCATTTTGTTTACCTGCTTTGTCTGTGGAGACGACAATGGAGGCTGCCTTGCAGAGGTCTGTAGTGTCAGGAGACATCGTGTACACACACTGATGCATGAGCAGATGCTTGGATACACATGTTCCCACCATTGTCAATACTTTTTCAGCTCTGGAGAGAGAGAGAGAGAGAGAGAGAGAGAGAGAGAGAGAGAGAGAGAGGAGAGAGAGAGAGAGAGAGAGAGAGAGAAACACACAGACACACAGACACACAGACAGAGAGAGAGACAGAGAGAAAGAGAGAGAGAAAGAGACAGACAGACATAGAGTTACAGACTGGATTCTTGTACTGAAGTCTCAGTGTACTAGAACTATCAGAAGAGGAATATGAGGAGACACTGTACTAGAGACTATTGGAAAAGATACTTGTAATAGTGTGTGTGTGTTCGTGCGTGTGTGTGTGTGTGTGTGTGTGTGTGTGTGTGTGTGTGTGTGTGTGTGTGTGTGTGTGTGTGCGCGCGCGTGCGTGTGTGTGTGCGTGTGCGTGTGTGTGTGCGCGCGCGCGTGCGTGTGTGTGTGTGTGCGTGCGTGCGTGCGTGCATGCCTTCATGCATTTATACATTCTTTTTTATTTGTTTATCCAGGAGAAAGATCAAGCCAATCTGCTAATGAAACGTAAGTACCTTATGAATTGCTTTCTTTGTCTGCTCGTTTCATTTCTGTTGGTACCATTACGTAAATCTGTCACGTCACTCTGACGCTTTTTCTTTCTCCACCACTCTCTCTCTCTCTCTCTCTCTCGGGGGGCCGATCACGTAAGGTGAAAGTGAAGACGCACTGATATCGCTCTAGTATTTTTATGATTACTTACTAGTTTTTAAGTGGCTTTCGCTTTTCATTGTTTGTATAGTGTTAGATCAAGAGGATGGGCATATCGGTACAGGCGTACAGAGCAGTATGTGGAACATTTGCCGCAGTATATGTCCGTTTCATGTTGAAACGGGCAGAATTCAAATCTTCCACCAGAACCTCCATTCTGACGTTGAGAAGCCGGCGAGATGGTGTCATGTTGGGATTGACCCTCACCTACCTATTTTGGGGCGGGCTGTTATTGCGGTGTGGTGATGTCGAAACCAACCCTGGACCAACCACCCCTCCTGGATCCACTGGCCGCAAGCTGAGGCAGACCAGCTTGGTTGGTGGTGCTGGTGGATGGAGCACCTTTACTGGCAGAGCCTCCAGGACAACCAGAATGAGAGCTGATGTGACCGCTGATGTGACCACCAACACGCCTACCAACATACACCATGGCCAGGACTCCTCCTCTACTGCTGCTACTGAGGTACTATCCTTCAACACCATGTCGGCCAAAATTGAGAAAGTGGAGACCTTGATAAAAACTACCACTGACAGTCTCAATAATGAGATAAAAGTGTTGACAGACAGTGTTGGTGCTTTGAAAGAAGAATTGAGTAGCCTGAAGCAAGAGTTAGACAACCTTAGGACTGAAAATGTAGACTTAAAACAGTCAAATTCAGGATTGAAGGATAGAGTTGAAAAGCTAGAAAAGAAATCAGAGGAGTTAGAAGGACAGTCAAGACGAAATAATTTGATTTTTCATGGGTTAGAAAAGAAAACTGATGAGACTGGAGCTGATTGTGAAAAGATTGTGAAAAATCTTCTGTCAGAAAAAATGGATGTAGCTGATATCAAGTTTGATAGAGTGCACAGGATAAACTCTAAACCCAACTCTCCTGTTATTGCTAGGTGCTGTTTCTTTCAAGATAAGCTTAGAATACTGAAGGCAAAGACTCGGCTGAAAGGTTCAAAGATTTTTGTAGATGAAGATTTTTCCCAAGCTGTTAGAGAAGTTAGACGCAAACTGACCCCATATTTAAAGAGTGCCCGAGCAGAAGGAAAAAATGTGAGAATGATCTTTGATCATTTGATCATTGATGGTGAAAAGGTGACCCTCAATGATCTAGGAAGAAATGAATAGCGTGTTGGCCGGCCCATACACACATCTGTCCATAGAGGCAATACACAGGGTAGGGACAAAAGTAAACGTACACTGCCTCAGATAGATACTGACGTAATAGGCTCACGGCTTTGTGCTGTAAGCCTAGTGAGCGAGAAAGACACTGCGAGTGGGGAAGACACGGCGTGTGGCGTCGTTATTGAAGACAAAGACCGGTTCGGTCTAGGCCTAGGCCTTGCACAAGCTAAGCCTAACGATGAGTCAGCTAGATTTGGACAGTGTTCAAATAAAGATGATGATCATAGTACTGTTGAAAACATTAGTTCCGCATCTTGTCATATAAATGAAATTGATGAAAGGGTCAGTCTATATAATGTGGTAGATCAATTGAATTGTGGTAATACGAATAGAACAAATAAACCTTTTTCATTTTTGTCCTGGAATGTTAATGGGTTGCTGTCAAAACTCTCTGATGGAGATTTCCTATCGTATGTGCGTTAGCTTCGATTTTATTTGTCTGACAGAAACATTCCTGGAAAATATCCAGTCAGATGTTTTTAGTAGCTATAAGGCCTTCTGTAAGTCGGCAGTTAAAGTTAGCCATCAAGGGAGGCGATCAGGGGGAGTAGTTTGTTTGATTAAGCATGAGTTAGCTGCTCTTGTGAAATATTTAGATGTACCATACCCTAACATTTGTTGTTTTCTCTGTGACAAATCTCTTTTGTGTACTTCAAGAAATGTATTGCTTGTTTGTGTGTATATTCCCACCTGAAGGTTCTCCTTTTTATAACATGTTTGACAATGATAACGGAATTGCCATGTTGGAAGAATGTTTAGCTAATTGTGTGGTGACACTGGATGAAGTAGATATAATATTGTGTGGAGACTTAAACAGCAGGACATCAAATTTTTCTTGTCATCATGTAGTAAATGACTGTATTCCAGATTTTCAAAGTAAAAGCATGTCTCTTGTAGTAATCGTTATTCTGAAGATTCTGTTATCAACAATTATGGTAAATTATTATTGAATATGTGTACTGCACTTAGTTTACAAATTTTAAATGGTATATGTAATGGCGACCAGCAAGGACGCTACACATATATTTCTGATGGTGGATGCAGTGTTAATGATTATTTTTTAGTGTCAGATGATTTGTTCTCTCAAATTTTTGACTCATGTCAATTGTTTGTTGCTGAGCGTTCAGATTCAGATCACCTTCCTGTTGAATTACATATTAATCCATTATATAAAACTTATGCAGTAGCTGAGGAGCCATCTGTTGTGGAAAAGTTTGTGTGGGATGAAAACAAACTCTCAGCTTATAAAGATAATCTTTGTAATGAGAATATGTGTGAAAACTTTTTAAATGCCTTACAGATGATTGATGAGAACATTAATGAAGCTCTAGATTTGTTCAATGATTGCATAAAGTCCAGTGCTGAATGTATGAAAAAACAGAAAAGGGTCAAAAAAGGTCTATCAAATGCTACATGGTTTGATAATGAATGTAAAAGTATGAAATATAGGGTCAGAAAACTTTTGAAGACTTACCGGAAAACATTAAAGAATGAAGACAAAAATTTGTACTGTGTCTTAAGAAGGGAATATAAATATATGCTAGAAAGGAAAAGAAAACAGTATAATGTGACTTTACTTGCAGACATGATGTCTTCAATCTCTTCTCAAGTCCAGTTCTGGAAAAGTGTTAAGAAGGCATCATTTTAGAAATAGTCAACCAAAGAATAATATATCAGTTGACAGTTGGTTTCAACATTTCAAAACCCTCTTGGAGAAAGACTCAATAGACATCTCAGTGAATACTGATGCTGACATTGATGAAACGGAGGAAGATTTTGATCGTCCAATATCTATAGATGAAGTATATAGGGCACTTAGAAAACTAAAGAATGAGAAAGCAGCTGGACCTGATCAAATCATTGGAGAATTGCTAAAAAATGGAGGTGAAGATATAGTGCTTTTCCTTCTAAAATTATTCAACAAAATCTTTGATGATGGTCTTTTCCCAGATAATTGGACTGAATCTATAGTCCTAACATTACACAAAAAGGGAGATGTTGATAACCCTAATAATTACAGGGAATCTCTCTTAGTGACATAAGTAGTAAGTTGTATAGTACTATCATTAATAACAGATTACAGGAATGGGTTATGAAAAATGATATCACAGGTGAA
>CM060332.1:20210220-20242720 GCA_030674155.1 Stramonita haemastoma
ACACACACACACACACACACACACACACACACACACACACACACACACACAACACACACACACACACACAAAAACACACACAGGGGGGGAGAGGGGGGAGTGTGGTTTGTTATTTTTGATGTTTTAAGTGGTTTAGGAGGTGATTTTTGAAGGTTGTTAATGATTGGTGCTGTTTAATTGAATCAGGAAGGGAGTTCCACAGGGTAGGACCTGAGTATAGTAAACTAGATTTGAACAAGTCTATTCTTGGGATTGGGACTCTTGGCTTTTCCATATTTCTGGAATGATTTATTGGGAAATTATCTTTTAAGGGTGTGGGGACATTTCCTGTCATTATCTTAAACATCATGATGCCTTTGTTATATTTTAGTCGTTGGTGTAGGGTAAGAATATTCAACTGATTATAGTCCACTTCTTGCAAGGTTGTTTTCTTCAATAGGACCAGTTTAAGACCACGTTTATACAGGCTAAGTAACGGTTTCATGGTATTTGCACTGGCAGAATCCCACAGGGTTGCTGCATAGTCTATTGAGGATTGTATATAAGCTTGAAAGAACAGTTTCCTTGAGTTGAAGTCAAGAAAGTGTTTAATTTTAGTCAACTGGTAAACTTTTTGGGACAAGTATTTGCATAGATGAGATAATTATGTGGTAGAACCAGCTGAGATTTTCATCAATTGTTACTCCTAGTACTTTGTGGTGAGAGGTTTGTCCAATTGCTTCATTTTTTATGTAGATTTTAAACAGTTTATGTGATAAATTTTGTCGCTTTTGTCTGGTGGTGATAAGCATGCATTTTGTTTTTGGGGGATGAATAGACATGTGGTTTTGCTCTGTCCATTTGACAAGTTCGTCAGTGCTTTTTTGTAATATGGTTGCAAGATAGTCAATGTTGTTATGGCTCGTATGTATGGTTGTGTCGTCAGCAAATAGTTCACATTTGGAATGGATATGTAAAGGGAGGTCATTTATGTATAATGAAAAGAGAATTGGTCCCAATATGGATCCTTGTGGTATTCCATAATGAATGGTTTTTAGTTTGGATGTTGATGTAGCTATTGAGACACACTGTTGCCTGTTTGTAAGATAGGAATCTAGTAGTCGTATGGTTTTTGTTGAAATGTTATACAGTTCTAGCTTTTTAAGGAGAAGTTTGTGGTCAATTGTATCAAATGCTTTTTTTGAAATCAACAAATAATACTTCACAAAATTTATTGTCATTAATGTTTGATAGCCAGTTGTCAACAAGACTGGTTAGTGCTGTATGGCACGAGTGCTTTTGTCTAAATCCAGACTGATTAGGATGGAGTAAGTTATTGGTTTCTATATGATGGACTAAGTGTTTATTCATATGTTTTTTCCAGGGGTTTTGAAAGGATAGGTATAATAGAGATTGGTCTATAGTTTGAAGGGTCTGAAGTATCACCTGACTTGTAGATGGGGATCACTTTAGCACATTTGAAGGCGCTGGGGAAGTAGTTCTTATCAAGGCAAAGGTTGTATATATTATTATGTTAAGGTGTCTGTGATAACTGGAGCTGATAATTTTAATATTTTGCTGTCTATTCCATCAAGACCACGCGTTCTGGATTGTTTGAGGTGAGTCAGATAGTTATAGACCTCTAAAACAGACATGAATGGTAAGTGAAGTTTTGAAGGTATATGCTTTTCTTGGCAGTATTGTTTTAATTTATTGAGGTCATTGATTCTGAGTTATCATTGGTAATTACGTTAGAAGAAACATTGATGAAGTGGTTGTTAAGTTTTTCAGCAGAGATGTCTTTGATTATATTTGATTTGGAAGATGATTGATTGTTTGTTATTTGATTTATTGCTCGCCATACAGTCTTTGAATTTTGTTTGGAAGATAGTAAGTCTTGAAAATATTTCTTTTTTTCACGCCGTTTTTGTGAGATTATGGCGTTTCTTAATTTTTTTTTTTTTTTTTTTTTTTTTTTTTTTGAGAGAGAGAGAGAGAGAGAGAGAGAGAGAGAGAGAGAGAGAGAGAGAGAGAGAGAGAGAGAGAGAGAGAAGAGAGAGAGAGAGAGAGAGAGAGAGAGATTTGACTAACACTTGACTGGCATTAGAGAAAGGTTGTGTATTTGTTTGTTTGAGCTTTTCCCTTCTCTTGTGTACTTGTGCGTTTGTTTGGAGCTAGGATAATGGAGGGAAGGCCGAAGATACAATGGAGAAGTGATAAATGCGTGTGAGATGTAGGCTAGTGCAATGGGTAATGGTGTGTGCGGTGTGTGTGTGTGCTTGTGCGTGCGTGCGTACGCGCGCGCGCACGTGTGTGTGTGTGTGTGTGTGTGTGTGTGTGTGTGTGTGTGTGTGTGTGTGTGTGTGTGTGTGTGTGTGTGTGTGTGTGTTGTGTGTGTTGTGTGTAGTTTGTTTGATTTGATTTGATTTATTCTTTGATATCGAGGATAATGGAATAAGCAATCATGTGCTTTTTTACATCCAGTCCCCGTGTGTATGCAGTTTTGTAAATGTCATCTGTTCCTACCGGCACACGATGGCCTACTCTTACGAAAAGCGAAACAGGATTTAACGTGTGCGCAAGATGTGCGTTCGCACACGAGGCCTCGGTTTAAAGTCTCATCCGAAGGACTTTTAGAGAGAGTGGAGTCAGTACTGATGTTAACTCCAGGAGAAAAATCTCCTCGACCGGAATCGAACCCGGGTCGTCAAATTGCCAGCGCAATGTTCTGACCACTAGGCTATCGTCCCGTGTGTGTGTGTGTGTGTGTGTGTGTGTGTGTGTGTGTGTGTGTGTGTGTGTGTGTGTGTGTGTGTGTGTGTGTGTGTGTGTGTGTGTGTTTGATTTGAAAAATTAATAATTATGTATAACTTATCCTTCAGTAAGATCATTCCCAATTTCACAAAGATCCCATTTTGAATAGAGTCTCCCAGTAAGAGAAAGCCGACACACTTTCTGTTTTAAATGGAAGTTTGTGGTTCAAAACTCCGAACTAAAATATGTCGAGCGTAGGCCTAGCTACAATAAGATAATTAGTGTCTTAAAATAATTAGTGTTATGTCTACTACATTAAACAAAAAAAATCCCAAATTAGGCCTACACTTTTTACTGAAACGCATTACAGTTAGCAACTGCTCAATCCATCTGGGAGTTCTAAAAGGTGTCCAATATACTCTGCCACATAGAATTTAGCATAAAACCTAATCAGAGGGATGGGGGTGTCATCAGTCGCTGCTGATGTGCCCCAATTACATCTACAAGAACTCTGCTGCTGCTGTGTACATATTCTGTAAACCACAAGTTGAGGTCAAGGTCGAAAGGAAGTCAACAGCAGAACGTGCAGATGACGGAATGAAACTTGAAACAGGACGAGCAGAACGATCTTGACAGATTGGATTATGGCGCTGTAAGTCTTGCCTGTGTATATATTTTGACTATACTGTATTTCGTGTCGTTTGTGCCTTGTGTGAACATTTGCAGAATATTTATGGACACGGCGTTGTAAACTAAAGTATGCAGCGATGGAATCATTGTCAAGTGCAAGCGCAAACAAGTAGCCTATAAAGTTTGTTGTTTTTAGTCTTTGGCGAGAGAGGTATCAGAGACCTCATCGTCTGTAGGGGCCAGCATTTTGAGGGTGATGTCCATCTGCATCTTTTCTCCCTCGCTGCTATACTTTCCCTGACCTTAAAGAGGGCAGATAACCTCATTCTGAAGCCAAAGTGCACGAGGGGTCACCCATTGGCAGCACCAGTCTTAACGCTACTTAGCCGTAGCTTTGGTAGCCTTGAGCCAATGCTCAGATCATTGAGCCGTCCCGATCCATTAATGTGTCAGCTGTGCTAACTGTTCTTCTGCTTCTGTTATTCACACTGCAGTCTGTGCTAGTTGGCTTAGTGACAATGAATTAGAGCAGATCACCCATCAGTTACATAACATGGCCATTATCCATCATACCGTGATTATGAATGATCATCGATGTATCCGTTGATGAGGATCAGTTGTTTGCTAAGAATGTAGTGCTGATTTTTCTATGGATCATTGGATGGCTATTATCACCCCTTACTATGTTACTTTACTCATATCCAGAACATACAACTGTTACAAGTCAGATCTACACTTCTGTCAGATCTGTAGGTTTGATCTTCATCTAATAATAAAAATGATAATATCATCTTCTTTGCTGTTTATAAAAGTTAGTTTATGCATTTTCTCTCTTAGAAGATGTCCAGAAGAATTACTGGGGGCATGCAGAGAGCAGATCATACTTAGTCAAGTGTGATCCATTTGACCACACAGTAACACAGTCCATAGTCATCAAATCTAAAAAAAAGTTCTCTATAGTTATTATTTTGTGTACTCGTCTTTAAGTTACTTTCCATATTTGCCTGAAAAAGGTTACTTAGTGTCAGAACTGGTTGCTCTTCTGGAGAAATACTTCATGTAGGAGGATGAGGTTTAAAGATCAGTTTAGAACTAAGTATTCAGAGTGGTTGTGGAGGGTGTGTACATTATATAAGTTAAAATATTTATAACAGGATGATTGTTTTCTTGAATAAGGATAAATTTATGCTCTCTTGAATAAGGATAATTTTTCTCTTTAAGTATTTTGAGTCCTGTAAGTATGTGCACATGTGCGCTGTAACTTGTAAAGAGATAAAATAAAGAACACAAGAATGATATATTTGATTTTTCCTAGTTTTACTCTTTTTTTTAAAAAGATTTTAGTTTTAACAATACAAATAAGAAAAAGAGAAAAAATTGCAAAGCAAAAACCGAGTACATACTAGTATAGTTCACTTGTGTTTACAACTAGATAGTAATTTATGTTAGGCATTTCTCTTTCAGCCAAACTTGCTTTCCCCGCATGAAGCACCTGGCATGGTGGCAGATTAAAAACGTGCATGCCCTTCAGAGACTATGCACCGTACCTGTCAATGCAAAGATTGCGTGGCCTTTCACTAGTAACCGTGTTGCCTCCACTATTAAGCAGGATAAATTTCTGTTGTTCGGGAACAAGGAACAATGCCGATTTCTTTGCTCCAACTCTGCACAAGCCGAGTATCGCCTTGAACCTTCCGGCTTACCGCTGGAGAGCTTTCATGCTCGGGATATTTACAAGGAAGCAGTGAATTCTGTAGAGCCTCGTCACATGGTGGAGAATGTGCTCCAGTTTGATCAGAAGAAGTGTGTTCTGACAGTCGAGGACAAAAGTTACGCAGTGAATCGTAATGTGTATGTCGTGGGCTTCGGCAAAGCTGTGCTTGGTATGGCACGTGCCACAGAAGATATTCTGAGAGAACACGTGGTCAGCGGAATTCTTAGCATCCCACTGGGGCAGAGGGACGTGCTCAAGGAGAAAGGCAAAGGGTAAGTGAAATGCATACATGTACATATGTGTATGTTTGCACATGTTTACATGTATACATGAACATGCACATGTACACAACTGCACGTACACGGACTCATAAGTACATTTTGTATGTACTGATGTCATTATACACTGATTAACACAAACACACATCTATGTAACATACATACACACAGAGTCACACACACACACACACACACACACACACACACACACACACACACACACACACACACATATGCAGATCTACTCACACATATGACTATAAAGTATAAACTCATGTGCACATGCATGCCTACATACTCTTTCTCGCTGGCTATGCGGAAGCTTTTCAAAATGGGAAAATATTTTGGTGTAATTTTTATTGCTATTTAGTAATAGCGTAAATCAAGTACCCAAGTGATGTTTATTCAAGTGATGTGTTTGGTAAAAGTGACTGCTCAATTATGCTGTGCATAATAATTTTGTTTTTTTCTCATGATGTTGACTTCTGCTCTCCCTCCCCCTTTTTTTTTTCAAGAAGAGAGCATTTACTTTTTTTTTTTCTCCTAGTATTCATAAGCTTGTGTTTTTGTAAGATTGGATTTTTTTCCATTAATCACTGCTCAAGAGTCCACTCTAGATCTAGATGTAAAGTTTTAAAAACAGTTTGCTTCGATTTCACTGTTTCAGTGAACACTGTTGTGTTATAAGATTTAGCAGGTGAAGTTACATTCAGACTATTCCTGGTTTGCATCAAGGAGAATGCAGTTTATAACAGAAATTTCTTTCTGTCCAGTGTGCAGTTAATTTATTGTTATAATAATATATAATCTTATTAGTAATAGTGAAGTTATTATTACCAATAGTATTACTTCATTTTATTTTATTAATTTTCAGGTAGTTAAAATAATATGATACCATGCTCTTTGACTTTTGTTGTTGTTGAGTAAATTCTAAGAATTATTTTTTGTTTTTAAAAACTTATTTTCAAGATCAACAGAACTAGCAACTGTATTCAGATTAGGCGTTTCATTACATTTTATCTACAACAGTTAAACAGTTAAAGTGTGTGTGTGTGTGTGTGTGTGTGTGTGTGTGTGTGTGTGTGTGTGTGTGTGTGTGTGTGTGTGTGACTGAGAGAGAGAGTGAGTGAGTGAGTGTGCGTGTGTACATGCGTGTGTGTGTGTGATCATCTCATCCATTTTTCTCAATGTTTACCAGTGCAGGTAAGCAGGAAGCACTGACATTTGATTTGACAATGTGCAGTGATCATGAGTCACTGAAGTACAAATAAAGTAAAACAATGAAAAGAAAACAAACCCACCTGTAGATAAACATCGATCAAATTAACAATTCAACACTAGCAGTTGATCTCAAGATCAAACATCAGGAGTGAGTATGAACTTTTTCTCTCACATGTAACACGTTGGCTGTTACTGTAAAATTTAACTAGATTTCAAATTCAAGTATTCAACGACTGGTCTAGCAGTCGCATATTGCACCTCATTTATCCTAAACAACATTTATGATATAATGATATTAATCACTTAATTAATCCCCTAACCATAAATTATAGATCACTTCTGTTGGTTCACATGACAGTTGTAGTACATGCCTGTAAATTTGCAATCCCTCTAAATTTAATTGCACAAGGGTAAGCCCATATGATTTACTCTTAAAAAAATATTTATAGTCATCTTTCCCATCTGTTTTTCTGTTAGTACCTCTTCCTTCATGCTCCCCTCACCTCTCTGCTGTTCTCTTTGATTTCATGGTTATATATATGGGTTGTTCTCAGAAACATGTGTGCCATAGGGGTAGCTCACTTTGAAGGCTTGTAATTTGTGTTTTGTTTGTGGATGATTGTGATGCTTACTTTATTTTTGTGGTGTTTGTATTGAAGAAATAAAATCTATTTAAAAAAATGCATGTTTGCATTATTTTCCAAGTAAATTTAGCATTTATTATGAAAAATATAGCAAAAACAAGATGGCGGATTTGTGACATAAAGAGACATGCTGTAAACTGAATCTTTTAAAGACACTTTAACAAGTGTTTTTTATAACAAAAACAGCATCAAACACCTATCCAGATGTTTCTTTACCTTTGCAATGAACAGCATCTTTACTGCATTTCGATGTTAATTATATATGGGCTTATAATATTTTCGTTACAGTTGATACGCTTGGGTTCCACTTTCTAGTCCATTGTTATGTTTCAAATACAAAACTGTTCATCATTCCTGGGATTGTTTTCTTACAAACACTAATGAGGAAAACAGTTTTACAACACTAGGAACAATTGGTGCTAGCGAACTGCCGTTAATATCCTGGTTAAAGCCATCCCGGATCACAAAGTCGGCGTAGGTTCCACTTACACCGTCTCGACTGTACAACGTAAACCCTGTACGAACTCTTGAGTCCAAGGTCGCTTGACCGAGATTCTGACTTAGAGCACGTATCCTGCACCTGCAACATCTCTGGAATGCAGACTTTTTCCCGCGTTATCACTCTGCGAGTAGATTCTAGATACCAGATTCTTTGTGTTCCATTTCCTGCCGACACGTCGCAACTGTACGCAACTGCACGTGCCTCCTGAGACTGCATCACTGAAGGTGAGTGTGTTGGTTTATTCAATCGTTTTTTATCGCTTAAGTATGAAAAGTTCTTTTTAAAAAAGAATATTTTTACATTATCTATGCATGTAATAATGTAAATCAGTGTTTTAAATAACAAATTTTATCATTTTCGATGTTCACACGGACTTCGTCTTTGTCTTGCAAACCAAGTACAGCTACACGTGGTTTTTATTTTACAAAGAAACGATGCTTACAGGGGTAGAAAATGTCATCGGAAAACGTACACTTCGATTAATGAAAGGGAATGTTCGTGTGTGGAGGTGAAATTTTAAAGCGTGATCTAAAAAAAAAAAGACCTAGTTGTGAACAACGTGTCAGTTACGCCAAGAGTCGAAAGTGCGATAGTTTCCGGACCGATCGTTCAGAATTTTTTTATTAAAAAACAAATTTATGCGTCATCGATGTTTTTCTTCGCTTCATTTATGTACAAAACAAATCTTTGTGTTTCTTAATACTGAATTTTGATTTTCGAACTTTTGATTGTAGGTTTATTTTTCTCCCTTTCGGTAAATGTCAGACAGAGTGTTACTGTTAGGCAGGAAGCTATGACGCGTCGACTTCTTGTCGCGACTATTAGATCTGGTAAAGGCAAAAATCAAACAGTTTGTCTGTCGGTTGTTTCTTCGGCATTTTTAAAAATCTGTCAGTGGCGATCGCTAAAAACAAACTATACAGTTTATCTGTTTGTCTGTCACGGCTATTTCTATCGGTCTTTGGTAGAATGAAAATTTACGATGTGCTGGTCGAGACCGGAAAGGAAAGCTGCGCGGCTTCTTTTACCGACAGAAATGTCTTATCATCGTATTTCTTCTTTCCGTACACCACATATTTCCATTGTTGATTCAGTGAAAACAACAGATATATATATGTTGTCATTAAACTCGCGCTTCTCATCTTTTTCTGCCGGTAACGACAGCTTGTTACTTTTGCTGTAATTTTTGTTGGAAGTGTTTACAGTCGGTGGTGGAACCCACTGTTCCCAGTTTCTTGTCTCAACTAACACGTGCGACTACCATCTTCCTTCCCCACCTTCTTCCCCGTGTTTTTACAGCAGACTGACTGTGATGTCACTCTTTTACCAAGAATTTGTACCGCCTATACTACTTTGTGTGCAAAAATAATAGTTATTTAATTTAATGAAAAAAAAAGTTGAACAGTTACGACATGGAAACTATGCAACAATGTCTGTTGACTGCTGTGAGATTTTTAATTATGTTGTGCAGACATCACTTTCTCCTAACCCCAACATTTGTTCTTCTGTCAAGATCTAACAAAATTAAAAAGCAACAAATGCTGAGTTTGACATAAATTATCTATAGATATAAACCAGATTAGCTGGTTTCAGTTGTGACCAGAAATCAAGAAAACCCCATCTTCCAAATCATAGTTTAAAACGTTTCTGTATCACGAAAAAAGCTTGCTATTAGTGTATTCTACTTATATCATCATGGTTTACGCTGTCTCTTATTTTTGTTCAACGTATGGTATTTGTGTATTCATTGTGATTGATACTGTTTTCACTTCATGCAAAACAAAATAAAATTGTAAGGCATACGTGAGTGCGTGTATGTTTGTACCAAAACTCATGTTTATGAAATGAGCTGACAGCAAACAGATTCATAAAAAAAGAAAAATATTTGCTAAATGTACATGTACACTTTTTGGGAGTGGGGGGTGGGGGTAGGGGTTCATATTGTTCCCCCCTACTGCCCCTTCAATCCCTGTTACTATTGGGTTGCCCACAGATCTGATCCTAATAATTATGGAACCAAGGAGATGTGAACGACTGGCAGAAAAGAGGGCCAGGCCGGCACCCCCTGAACCGTCGTCCCCCATCCCCACCCCTAAGTCCAAGGGAAAAGCTTTAACAAATGCTGAGAGGGTCAAAGCATACAGGCAGAAAGTAAAAGAGGATCCAGAAAAATATCAGAGATACTTAGCTGAAAACAAACAGAGGTGCAAAACATATAGAGACAATTTATCTGATGAAAAGAAGGCAGAACTGCGACTTAAATCTACGCTCAGAAAACAAATAGCAAGACAAAAAAAGAAGGAATGCCAAAAAGAAAAAAGGCAAACCAGAAAAGACATTTTGGATATAGATACTCAAAGGGCAAAATGGAGGGAGCAGAAAAGACAGCAAGCTGAGAAGATGCATTGGAGAACGAAGGAAAAAAGAAAGGAAAGACGAAGACATTTGTATCACCAAAAAAAAGAGGCTGCAAGGGCAAACAAGTCCAAGTCGATCCAGTGTGGGGGGAGCATTTTAGCAGGGCACGATCAGCCCAGCACCTCTCTTCATTTTGAGGAACGCTCCCCAGAGGCCCAGCGCAAAGCACTGCAGAGGGCAAGGTGTGCTCTTCCAAAGAGCCCCAAAAAATTTGTGTCCACTGTGGCAGCACTGCTGGAAAAGGCAAGCCCTCGGAAAAAGCAGTTGTTTGCCCAGAGGCTAAATCAAGGTGCCCCTGCTCAGAAGATGGGTAATCTGTTTGTGAATGCCTGTCTGCGGCTTAAAAACAAGCATCTTTCAGCAGACAGGCAAGCCAGGCGCATTCTCCTCAGTGTCTGCAAAGGCACTGGTACTTACAGAGAGAGAAGCGCCCAGCTGGGTGTCCACTGGACTACGGTTAAACGCCATGAAGTCCAAAAAGGAAAGACATCCAAAAAAAATGCTGCTGAAGAGCATGCGAGACTCTTTTTTGAAGAGTCAGCCAGAGTCATTCCTGACAAAAAACTCGTGAGCAGAAAAACTGGCAAAGCAGCAGCAGTTCTGCAGAGACCCATCAGGGAACTCTATCAGGAGTTCCGCAACAGTGGTCAGCAGCTCAGCTTTTCCAAATTTGCCAAGTGCCGTCCAGCAAATGTTCGGTTGATGGCACAGGCAAAACTGAGGCAGTGTCTCTGTGAGTACTGCACAAATCTTAAGCTGAAACTGGACACGCTAAATTCAGTTGCTGCTGTCCATGACAGAAGTTGCTGGATCCGGCATGAGAGGCATGCTGTTGCAATCATAACATGCAACTCAAACAACAAGGCATGCTGCTATGGTGACTGTGATCTTTGTGGCTTGCAAAAGCTTGACTTTCATATTCGCCCACTTCTTAGTCATGTCGGAGAATTGACTTGGCACTGCTGGGAATCCAAAACTGTTCTTTCCCATGGTAAGCGAATCAATCGCAAATTTCTTGCTACCAGGAAGGGGGATATCCAGCAGCTTGTTTGTGATCTCCGAAAGGAGCTGCCATTCTTGGCCCAGCATCTTTTCCGGGCAGACTGGCAGCTTCGACAGTTTTCAGAGTTGAGGAAAATGACACCTTTTCCATCTGAGACTGTCGGTATGGTGATGGATTTCGCAGAAAACTTTGCCTGCACCTACCAGGAGGAGATCCAAGCAGCCCACTGGCACCATGATCAAGTGACACTTCATCCAACAGTCACGTACTACAGGTGCCCAGGGTGTAGTGAAACCACCACAGAGTCCTTGGTTTTTATTTCACCCGACAAGAAGCACGACCACCATGCTGTGCAAACTTTCACCCTGAGGGCACTGTCCCATCTCAGGGAAGCACGAGGACTGACTATCTCCCACCTTGTGCAATGGACTGATGGGTGTGCTTCTCAGTACAAAAGCAAAGGCCCATTTGCTGACATTGCTTCTTCATTATCGGACTTTGATGCCACCTTAGAAAGAAACTTCTTCGGTTCTCGCCATGGCAAGAGTCCCTCTGATGGAGAGAGTGCTGTGGTGAAACACCATGCGTCCTCTGCTGTTGTGGCCAAGAGAGCCATCATTGCCAATGCCTGGGACATGTTCCAGTATTGTCAAAATTCTTCTCTGAATAAGCAGCCACCACCAGATGGATGTTCCCACTTCCTGCGCTCTTTCTTCTGGGTTGGAGAGGATGAGATCCAGAGACAGCGCCCACACAGAAACATCAAGACAGTGGCAGGAACAAGATCGTTCCACTCTGTGAGATGTATTGAGCAAAATTCTATCCACAGCCGCCATCTCACATGCATGTGCATGCCATGCCAAACAGGAGTAGGCCTCTGTCCTGAAGAACATGTTGTGGGTTCCTGGGTGTGCCATGAGTTGCATCAACAGCAAGGTCAGCAAGGACAACCACAAAGTTGTCCCAGTCAACAACAGACACAGCAAGTGGTACATGATGTCCAGTCTTCCCCTTTACCTCAGTGCTCCAATGCATCTGTGACAGAAAACGCTCCCATTTCTCCATCCCCTCTGGAAGATAGTGTTAGGGAAGTAGCTGATCCTGCCTGTGTGCTTGACATTCAAGGTGTTGAAGTTGACCCTTCCCTTCCCCTCCAACCAAACACCTCCTCTGACCCTGACACGACTCCCTCCGCCCCAACTGAAGAGCCTGCCACCACCCTGCCCTCAATTGTTACGCTACCTGGCATTGACACCACAGCACTCTCTGCCGGCCAGGTTATCAATGTGCAAGTTGTCCTGCCGCCTGACACCTCTCCTGGCCCAGTTGACATTGTCCCTTCATCGTCAGTGGAAGCAAGTCCTGCTAGCAGTCCTGTGGTAAATCATACTCTGTGTGTGTGTGTGTGTGTGTGTGTGTGTGTGTGTGTGTGTGTGTGTGTGTGTGTGTGTGTGTGTGTGTGTGTGTGTGTATGACTTACCTTTAATGTATGCAGCCCTGAAAAGTTGTCTTTCATCCTTTTTTTTCTCAGCAGTCTTCTTTCATTCCATTTGAAGTAATTTATTAATTGGTTAATAGACTAACTTCAATATTTTCGTGAATGATTAATGTCTTCTTTTCAGTACATTATGACATAACCTCACAGACGCACAAACACACAGACTCACGCACACACACACACACACACACACACACACACACACACACACACACACACACACACACACACACACCATCACCATCATCATCTACAAAATGGAGAGTTGTTATATTTCATCATTATTTATTTTCAGTTACCCCAACTCGGGAAACAACCGGTCATTCATGGGGAGGCTAGAACTACCTCGACTTCCCCAGAAGCTCCAGTCAGCCCCCTTCTCCCTGATCCAGACACTTCAGTGACTGAGATGACTCATCCTATGAACATCAGGTAACTGCTTTCCTTGCATTTCACTGGAAGGTTTACTTACTTTGATATTGTTTCAGCCCGCTTGTGTGTTTGTAGCGTCAATGCTTCAGCCCTGTGTGTGTGTGTATGTGTGTGTGTGTGTGTGTGTGTGTGTGTGTGTGTGTGTGCGCGCGCGCACGCACGCGCGTGTGTGCGTGTAAGATCAATGCTAGCCAAAAGGAAGTGATATAGTGTAATTGACAACTGACACAAAAAATGTACAATAATCATACATTATTTTGCATACACTCTGAAAGTGTTATACAGAAAATTACTATGTCAATCTATTCCTGTTTCATTAATATGTGGTGTGTGACATGAATAGGTTACTGAGACTTTGTTATTTTACTGTGTTGCAGTCATCTGAAAGTAAACCAGTACGTAGAAGTGGCCCTCCCAAGCAACAGTGGACGGAAGATGGAGCACTTCATTGGAAAGGTAAGAAGCTGCTTTGAAAACACAAAATAAATTCAACTTTGTTTAACATTATGCAATATCTACCAGCCAGTGATTTTAAATTCTTCACTGACAATAACCAGAGTATGAATAGAGCAAGTAGCTGAATAACTTAAATTAGAAATAGTTTGGCTATACTAACACTACTAATTTTTGCTGTGAGAGTGACAAATTACCAGAGACTGGGTCTACGTGCTTCACCGATGGTGATGGCAGTATTCATAGAGCTGATAGCATGATTGCATATAGCAAGGTTATCACTAACACTGCATTGTCTGAAGTCAGAGTATGGCTGCCTATATTGTGAGGTACTTGAAAACAGTCATACGTGCAAACTTCTCATTCAGTGTGAATTTTCAATCTTACATTCCCAGGTAGGATAAGTGAGTCAGAGTACACATTCTGGGTGACCCCCAGAGTGGTAAGCTGGGGATCGCACAACAACTAACTCTACATATTTCTGCCATTAAGTAGTAATTCAATATATTTTTTTTTTTTTGCAGATTGGAGCCATTGATGTAGAGGAGCAGGACATCCACGTCAGCTTCTTGAAACTACACTCCTCAGGCTCCTATCACACCTGGCCACAACAGGAGGATTCCTCATGGGTCCAGATCCCGCAAATAACTAGAGTGATGGGTGACCCATGGATCGATGCCCGTGATCACTACACCTTTAGTAATTGAGACCTGTAAATAGCCATGATATGAATTCACTTGTTTTATTTTCCTGAATTGAATTGTAATATTTTCAGCTGTTTTATCTTTGATACATATTTATCATGTACATAGTAGATTTCTCAGTGTTTAATAGAATTGATTTCCACATCATACATATGACAGACTCCAAACTGAAAAAAATGTATTTCTATCTGTAATTTCACATCAAATACTGTCGGTTTTCTTAACTATAATTGTTCTGGTGTCAGTTATATTCATTTTTTCATGTTTGCCATGTCTGGGGTTAGTTTAAAGTTGTTTTGTAGAATCAGATTCCATGTCACAACTGTAATGGATTCCATGTCTCAACTGTAACTTTTTTTTTCTTTACATAATCAAATGCAATAAACAGAATATTGTTTTGAAAAACTTCTCTGTGTCTATTGTGAGCGAGGATAAGAAATACTGCATGCCTGGTTTCAGCTGTATAGTTTGATAATTATGGAGATATGAGAATGTGAACTCACCGTGAGCAAGGAGGACTAATGTGCAACTTGAAAATTACAGAAAAATACACATTCTCATTCATTTCAAAAGTTCTCTTCATATGGGAACCTTTTCTTCCTTGGTTTACAAGTAAATTATACCAGGTTTTTAGAAAGCGGGCTGTTTTAAAGACTTTCTACATCTTTTTTTTGCTTCCATGTCTCAACCGTAACACAGCAAAAATTTTTATTTTCAATCATCTATTACAACAAGATGAATTGACCGATCATCTTTTCCATTTTAGAAAATGATATACATTGAAATGCTGTACTGCTTGACATAAAGACATGTATGTGGAGTGAAATTTATTTTGGGGTCTCTATGTCACAGAAATAGCACATGTTTTTGAGAACAACCCATATATATTGCACAGGATGATGTTGGAAAGCTTTATCAACTAAAATGTAATAAAGACTAATATCAATTACCTAATAATGATTACTGCTAACATCAGCTTTAGAGTTTGCAGTGGAAAAGTAGAATTTACTGAATCGCTTGGTAAACACTTTGTGTGCATGCATGTGCATGTATCATTGTGTGGCGGACTGTAATAATTAACACTTTACAGACACGTTGACTTAGTAAGAGGGGTTAGTGTGTGTGTGTGTGTGTGTGTGTGTGTGTGTGTGTGTGTGTGTGTGTGTTGATGGTGAGCACTGTGTTCATGATTAGAATTTAACTTCCATGTATTGTTAGTGTTGCTGACTTCATTCCTGTTTTGTTACTAAATTGTTAATTCAAAATGTCCAAATTGTTATTTTGTGAGAAAATATCATAAGGCACTTCACTTCAGTTTATGTTGATTGTATTTTGGGGGTTGAGTAATCTCTTACCTTATGGTTGGCCAGAGTATTGACCAATTTGTAGATCATAAAAGAATTTGTTTTAAATCATGTTTTATTCTGTATTATACAGTTGCACAATTTTAATTGAAGAGATTCAAAATTGTTCAAGGTGACTACCCTGGTATGGCCTCTGCTATCAGCAGGGCTATAAACAACTAGATTGGAGTGGAAGTGATCTCTTTAATAATAATTTTTTTTAAATGATATAAATATATCACTGTCAAAAGTTATGTAATGATCATCAGCAGCATCATCCTTATCATCATCATTGTCATTTTTCTTATTCATTGTCATCCTCCTCCTCATCATCATCATCATTGTCATTATCATCATCATTTTAATTATTACTATTATTAGTATTAATCATTATCAATATCATTATCAATCATTGCTGTTGGTGTTGTCATTACTCACTGCTGACAATGATGGTGGAGTTGTTACATAACTTAACTACTAAAACTACTATGCTTACCAAGCTAGCACATTACCTCTCAACCTCTACTACTACTACCATGTATTCATTTTACCTCTGTGATCATTTTTCATTGCTGGAAACCAAACACCACTAAAACAACAGCTCATAAACTTGGTTTTGCTTTTCCTCCCTATTTCAGAGATCTGCTGCTGTCAGCAGACAGCAAGATCCGGGTGTATGAAGGGGGGACAGGACAGCTGCCAGACAAAACAGCCCACAGGGCTGCTCTGGCCATTGAGGCTTTGCTTTCTGAAAGAAGGGAAAATGACCTGGTCATCATGCTGATTTCAGGTATGTACACACAGCCAGTACTGCTACCAGTTTCATGGGTGTAAGGAGTCCTGATCCAGTCTTATCATTATAACCAGAGAAATCTCAAAGTGAAGTGTGTTGAACAACTGTTACTGCTTGTTTGATTCTATACCTTTTTTATTTGGAGTCAGAGGAATGTTTGTAAACAGATTGCTTACTCTTAAGTATATAACTATAAGCAGTTTTTAGACACTGTGAGGTTAGGACAATGATTTATACCTAGCTGATTTAAGTGGCTTCCAAAATTCTTTTGATTCTCTGCTGGGAGCATGCTAGGGCAGGCTAAAGCCACATCCATGCAAACAGTCCCTCGCACTGTTCACATGTGTGCATCAGAAGTAGCACAGGCTGTGATTGCATTATGGAAGCAAGCATGGTGCTTTAAAAAAAAAAAAAATCCGATTTAGGCAGGAATAATGTTAAGTTTGTAAGCTGACTCTAAAGGTGTCTTCAAGGCTAATGTTAGGTATACCATACTATAGTATGGCTGTGTCCCATTTCTTTACAAGTCGTTCGCTTTCCATTTTTCAGCTCTGACCTGTGTGACCCTGAGATTAGCTGCACTTTATTTAGCCTCCAGGGAGAGCATGCTTGGTAAATGTTAGTTATATTTAACTAGAGACTTAAAGAGATATTCTATAGACATAGCCACAGGTCTACACTGCCCCGCAAACTGTTACTTTTTGGACCAAAAAGGAATCTGGCCAACAAGTTATAAGAACCTCTTATGCTTAAAACTGTGTGTTTTATATTTCACCACATGTCAATGTTCTTGTACAAAGTAAGGATGATGAGAATTTCCTGTGTCGGTGTAGTTGAGACATATGAGTTCCTTTTAAAACCAAAGTTTCAGTTTGTCACATCTCTGGTATGTTAATCCAAGGATCTTTTATTTCATTTCTTCTTGCCTAGACAATCTATTATACAAAAAAAGAGATATTTCAGGAACTTCATAAAACAGATCATAGAAGGCACTTGTCTGACATTAAATTACATGAGATATTGATTGTGCTACTCGCCAATTTTTTTTTTTATAAAAGAAGAAAGTGACATTGTCAGTTTTTTTCAATACTGTTTTTGAAAACAGTGCTTTTCAATAAGAGTTTTATAAAGTAGATCACCAAAAGATATGTAAAAAATATTTTACAAAACTAAAAAAAAAAAAAAAAAAAAAACCATTGAAAATGTAAACCACCAAGAAATATAGAAAGACATTTCTGAGGTAAATGAAGTGACTAAGTGCCTCAGTTGTTCAGCAGCAACACAATAATCATCATTGTATGATCATATTTAGAATATAGAGAAGATTTTTTTTTTTTAAAGGACACTTTTGGTTTGGGTCAATCATTTTTGTTTGTTTGTTGTCTCTGTTGATGTAACCTTACTTAACGGCGTGGCAGTTGATAATGCGATTTTATATTTTTGGGTCAAAACTTTATCTTTATTTTGCATGCAGGAGGAGGATCAGCACTGCTGCCCTGTCCTCAGGATGGCATCAGTCTGGAAGACCTGGTCGCCATGACGGTGACCCTGTACAACAATGGAGCCTCCATCAGCGAGGTCAACACGATCCGGAAAAGCGTGGAGCGACTGAAAGGGGGCAAAGCTGTGGATGCAGCTTACCCTGCCAAAGTGAGCAGCTGAATGACGTGTGTGTGTCTATTGTTGTCCGTCTTACTCTGAAGACCGATCGTTGAAAAAGGCAGTCTCTGTGTCATATGTATTGGACGTGGCCAAGAAAAGCTTTTATGTTGCTTTTATATGAGAGATTGTAACAGAAATCACTTTTCTGCAGACTCTTTGCTCATTCTAGTCTCCAGATGCCATCAGTTACATTTTAGATTCTTGTCAGCTAGTTTGGAAAACCGGAGGGAAACTGCTCACAAATGCTATTAACAAAGTATCAGTTCAGTTTTGTTTTGTTTTTAAAAAAAAGAAAAACTAGCAATTTTACATATGAATTTCAAACAAGTTAACAAGACTTTGAGGGAGTTGTCTACTAGCAAGAATGATTAGAGACTCTGTACGAAAGGGATTTTTATGGGATTTATACCAGAGGCAAGTGCATTTTTGGCTTGATTTAAAAAAAAAAAGATTATTACCCAGCCAAATTGCTCGGTTCTTTCCAGATGGTGTCCCTGATCATCTCAGACGTGGTGGGCGACCCCATCAAAACTGATCGCCTCGGGCCCCTCAGTTCACGACGAGGTGACGGCCCACCAGTGCTTCGACATCCTCAGCCGCTTCGACGTCCAGGACCAGATGCCGGCCTCCATCATCCAGCACCTGAACCGGCAGATGGCGGACGAGGCCTCGCGCGTGCGCTACAAGAAAGCCAGCTTCGGGGGCGCGGGCAGCTCCCCGGGGGGGGAGGTGAAGCAGCGGCACAAGGAGCTGGTGCAGAACGTGGTGGTGGGCAGCAACCTGCGCGCCTGTCAGGCCGCCGCCGCCCGCGCCCGGGAGCTGGGCCACGTGCCCTACATCCTGACCACCAGCATGAAGGGCGAGGCGCGCGCCATCGGGGCCACCCTGGCCAAGCTGGGCACCTTCATGCTCCTCTGCTTCGACCGCCGCCAGGTGTCGCACCTGCACCTGCTGTCCTGAGCTGGAGATCGTCAAGGCCGGGATCAGCAAGCGGCAGGTGAACGAGATCGTCACGCTGGTGGACACGGCCGCCAACATGGGCCGCAACGCCATCGTGGTCAGCGGGGGGAGGGGGTGGTGAACGTGCGGGGGCAGGGGACCGGGGGCGCAACCTGGAGGCGGCCCTGGGGGCCAGCTTGCAGCTGCAGGAGCTGTTTGCGCTGTCAGGGCCCCGAGCCACCCCCGCCATCACCCTCCTGTCTGCAGACACCGACGGGGAGGATGGGGCCTGCCCAGCCGCCGGGGCCGTCATCACCGAGAACTTCAGCATCAGCGCCCACCTGGACGGTATCAGCTGCGAGGATTTCCTCCGCAACAACGACTCGTACAGCGTCTTCCAGAGGGTCAAGGGGGGCTCTCACCTGGTGGTCACGCGCACCACGGGCACCAACGTCATGGACATTCAGGTGCTGATTGTTCGCAACCCCCTCTGTGTCGCCAAGTGACCGGGTCGTCCGTTTCTGCCGTCAGCGTTGCCTCTGTTGCGCTTTTCCTGAGTATGAATAAGGAAGGACGGGGGAAAAGAGAAAGTCTTTTTTTTGAAAATATGTATTTTCAGGAATTGTACACGTTATCGAGTGCAATTTACTACTAGTTGCTTTGCAAATCCCTTCATGCTGGCAGGTATTGCTGAGAATTTTTTGTTTTTGGATGAAATCAGCTTGTCTTCCTTATGCTTTACCAAAGTACTGAAAATGTAGTATCCCTAAAATGGGAATGTGGCTACTTAAATGATGGGAAAAAATGGTCGCATACTCAAAAAAATCTTACCATTTGTGGATCTTGGAGTTCTAGCCAAGGAACGAAAACTTAACCCTAAAAGACAAACAAACAAAACCTTAACAAAAAAAGAAGTAGAAATGGAACGAAGTTTCAAAAGGAAGACCTTATTTTCTCAGGAATGTGGTGTATTTTTTGTGTGGAAATTTTCTTGCTTTTACCATGTGTGCCTCCCATATTGAGAATATAATTTATATATACACATATAGAAGATTTATTCCTGAATAAGTACAATCCTGCAAGTATGTATTCACCAAGTTGTGAACAGGCTCATGTGTATTGCAATTATTATTAATACATATCATTGCATCAAGATATGGGACTGGTTGGTGTGTATCCCTCTTGTTACTAACACGAATCCATAAATGCTCAAAAATCACCGCTGAAGCGAAGTGTACTACTCATTGTTATATCTGTTTTTGCCGTTTGTTTTTCAGTTTGTTTTAAGATTGAAAACAATCTGTGATACAAAACAGTTACTTTGTCAGTGTGTGGGTGTGTCACAGTGGTGTGTGTGTGTGGTTGAGGTGTGTAGAATAAAATGAAGAGAGAGAGAGAGAGGAGAGAGAGAGAGAGAAGGAGAGAAGAGATCAGTGTAGAACCTCAAAACTGGATCAGACTTGAATCTGATCAAACGTATTCACCTGCCAGCATATTGCCGATTATAGGGAGATGGAAGTACCAAAATCATTTGAAAATTATATTTTCACTTTCAATATTGAAGAGATATTTCTGTTTCCAAAATTTGTCGAAACTGACTTAAAAAAGTTTTCTTTGAATGCTTAGACAGCAACTATTGTTGTCTACAGGTCATTTGAGGGAAAATGTGTTGTGCTGCTGTTAAGAATCTGTTGATTTTATTATTTTTAACTGACATACACAACATTTTTTCCACATGCTTTTCGATAGGTATGAAGTCTTAAAATCTGTTGGAATATTTTGAAACTGATTTATAACAAAGAAGTATTTTCATGTTTTTTGACGACTAGGAGTTTGTGGAATCTGTTCAATCTTTTTAATAAAAACTTTCCTGCAAAATTACTTTTTCACTCGCTTTTTAACAGAGAGAGACTGTGCAAAGTCTCAAAATCTGTTGAATCTCTTTGAACTGACCTAGTAAAAAGTACCGTTTTTACCTGCTTTTTGAGTGTTGAGTTTCTGGCAAAGAGATTTGTGTCCGTGGTTTTTCCATTGCCCCCTCTCCTGTTAGCATTACCAGGTGGCACCATGGAGATGGGAGTAGAACTAGGGAGTCTACAAATACCATACAACTCAGCAGTGTTGGCCCCCATGTTTGATAGAGAACTGTGGAATCTGTCAAGTTTTTTTGTTGGTTGTGTATGATTATCAGCAAGAAGAACTAGTTTTACAGCGTTTTTTATCAGAAGATGCAGAATCTGTCCTTAAAACTGACGTGCAAATATTGCTTCTTTTTTTTTTAAAGGTATAATTATATCAAAAAGCATGTTATGCTTTATGATAGCAAGATGTGATGATGTCAGAAACTGCTGAAGTTGTTTAAACTGGCCTACAAAATCATTGTTTTATTTTGCCTTTGAAAGACTGATGTAGAATCAAATCTTCAAACCAACTTACAAAAATTTGATTTTGAGTTTGCTTTTTTAAAAAGTAGATGATATGGAATCTCAGAATTATGAAAACTAACTTTTTTTTTTTAAATCTATTTTGACATACATTTAGTAGAATGTAAAATTTCAAAATCTCCAGCTTTGAAACTGATCTTGCAAACCAGCAGTAATACTTTAATACACATTTGACAGTGATGTAGAGTCTTACTACTCTGTTGAAAATATCCTACCAAAAATATCATTTTTCCTTTTTTCGTGTTTTTTTTAAAAATGTTTACTTGCCGTTTGATAATGCTGAGAAATATGTAGTTGAAACTTTTCTGTTGCAGTGATTTTTAAAACTTTGAAAATTTGTCTTTGCTAGAGTGACGTGGAATCTCAAACAGTGCTAAAACAGACTTGTAGAGAGCAGTTTTTTGTTTTTGCATGTTTGTGATAGATTGAAGTTGAATCTAAACAAACTGCTAAACCAGAATGATAAAAAACTTCAATTTCTCTTGGTTTTGAGAGAATAATGTGCTAACCTGAAGAAAAACCTGCTGAAATGTACTTGTCAAAAGCATTAGTTTGCACTTGATTTTGATAGAATGATGTGGAATATCTAAATCTCCTGAAATGTACTTGTTAAAAGCATTATTTTTACTTGGTTTTGATAGAATTATGTAGAATATCAAAATTCTCCGAAATATACATGTTCAAAACATTATTTTTACTTGTTTTTTAATAACATAAAGTAGAATCTCAATATCTTCTGAAATATATCTGTTCAAAGTATTATTTTCGCTTGTTTTTGCTAGAACGATGTGGAATCTCAACAAAACCTGGTGATGTGTCTTTGTTTAATTAAAGCACTTGCTTTTGAAAGAATGGAGTGCAATCTCTACAACTGCTGGAAGAGACCAGTTAAAGGAATTGTTTTATTGAACTGCTAAAACCAACCAGTTAAAATTATTGTTTTTTTTATCTGAATTGCTAAAACTGACCAGTGAAAAGTATTGTTTTCACTGAATTGCTGAACCCGACCAGTAAAAATGTTTTCACAGAACTGCTGAAACTGACAAGTTAAAAGTATTGTTTTCACTGAACTGCTGAAACTGACAAGTTAAAAGTATTGTTTTCACTGAACCGCTGAAACTGACAAGTTAAAGGTATTGTTTTCACTGAACTGCTGAAACTGACAAGTTAAAAGATTGTTTTTACTGAACTGCTGAAACCAACCAGTGAAAAGTATTGTTTTCACTAAACTGCTGAAACTGACAAGTTAAAGGTATTGTTTTCACTAAACTGCTAAACCTGACAAGTTAAAAGTATTGTTTTCACAGAACTGCTAAAACTGACAAGTTAAAGGTATTGTTTTCACTGAACTGTTGAAACTGACATGTAAAAGGTATTGTTTTAACTGCTGAAACAGACCAGTGAAAAATATTGTTTTCACTGAACTGCTGAGAAAGACCAGTGAAAAGTATTGTTTTCCACTGAACTGCTGAAACAGACCAGTGAAAAGTATCATTCTCACTTGTCTTTGATAAATAATTTAGAATCTTAAGAAGTGGGTCAAAACAGACCTACCATATAAGGCTACATTCATACTGCCACTCACAACACTAGAGCGGGATTGAAAAAGCGGACTTACATTAGAAAAGGCGTTCATACTTACCCGCATGCTCTCTGTCCATCAGAAAGAAAGGGGAGGCTTGTTTTCGATAAACAAAAGCTGCCATGACCTAAAGCACACACCCACAGAAGTGTTTCAGTATAACAGCCTGGAAGACTTCTAGAGATGAAAAAAAGGAGACATCTTCCACTTTTTCTTCTTCTTTTTTTCTGAACACACGCATGGCTGAAGTGGAGCAAAAACATGGCAGCTTTTTTCGCTGGTGGGTGCATGAGTGCGTGTTTGTGGCAGTATGAACACCTTTGATAGGGCAGGTCAAATTAAGAGGGGATAGGCGTGTCCACAATATTTTTTTTACCTGTCTGGACAGTAGCTGTGAGTGGCAGTATGGACGTACTGTACCCTAAGGAAGGAAGCCTTGAACAATGTGGTGCAGATTCACAACATTTGTTGGCTGACTGTAATCTTTAATGATTCAGATGGAGAATGTGCAGTCTTATAACCAATGGTATTTGATCTGAAGATCTGTTCATTTGCATGAGATGAAAATGATATTAAACTTGAAAAAGTTGTCAAACTATTTCCCGAAAGTCGGTGTACAGCTGTGATAAATACAACAAAGAAACAAATAAAAAGGTCAATATGAAAATGTATTACATTTTACTGTATATAATACCATGGCATAAGTCGTTATATATTTTGGGTGTGGATTCATGTTGTTTTTCAAATTGTTTTTATCAGGGGGAAAATCTCATCATATTTGTAAAGAATTTGCAAAAACTTTTTTTGTCATAATATCAGAAGAGATCTTATATTTTACTTACTATATATACTTACTTTTTAAACCCCCTTCCCCCAACTTCCGCCCCCACCCCCCCCCCCACCCCCCCACCCCTTGATATTATATAAGTATTTTTCATCACTACAATGTTGAACCATTCCAGTATTGGTAAAGAGAATCATGACCTAAAAGATTTTCTGAGGTTCTTTATTGTGTTGTTGTTGATTGTTTACTGCTCTGTTGACAATGGGAGAATGTTACCTTTATTTTTTTTTTGCAATGTGGAGAAGGTATTAATGACTATTTCATCTTACTCTCTTGGCAATATTGTTCTTTTATTTGTTGTATCTTCAAACACTGGAATTATCAAGGAAATATGTGTGCAGAGCCATTCCAATGCGATAATAGTGAAGACATAATCACTTCATTCAAAGTATTCTGGAAAAAGAATATCAAGAGCACATACAATAGATTTTTTCTCTTTTGCGGTTTGTAAAGATTTTAATCACTTTGATCTTAAACTTTGTTACTTTTTATTTTTTTTTTTTTTTTTTTAAAGCAGATGGTGTTTTCATTAGTGAGGTTTACTTTGTTTTTAATCTGTTATCTGGTATCTGCCAAATATTTTTGAGTATTAATTAAACCACTTATTGATTATCTTTTATGTTTTCACTAAATTTTACTTTTATGACTATAGCTCAGTCAGCCTGAAAAGAAATTGATTTGTCTGAACTGGATTTTTTTTTGGTGGCTTATTGGTCATAAATGCTGTGTGATTTTTTTCCCAAAATTATGTGTGTGTTTTCATTGTAGGTTTTTTTTTTTTTTTTTTTAATCTGATATAGATAACAAGCAACAACACATGCACCTAAGCAAACATATGCACACACATGCAAGCATAAGTCATGCACAAACACACACATGCATGCACGCACACACACTTTCAGGCACACACACATGCATAGAAAATCTCTGTTCAATTTTGAGATTCATTACACATTAACATTTTCTTTTTAAAGAAAATATACAGACAAACACAAAACTACTGACAATTCATCACCACCCTCAAGTTGTTTTGTGTATTCTTATACTCGATAAGTATTCCAAGAATTGCATTTATGATTGTGGGTTCTATTTGCCTCAAAACATATTTATTCCTATAATCTTGTACAATTTTTACAAAAATGGCGTATTTTTTAACTATGTATACAAATTATGTTGGATAGTTTCCTGATATTGTTCAATATTTAGTCATGCACATTTTTTTGCAACATTTTTTTTGCTCTTTGATTACACATATTTGTCACATGCTTAAATGAAGTAGATATGCTGTGATTCAAATTTTGAAGTTTGCTTGTGTTCAGGAAATTACATTTAATACACTTTTTTTGTTTGGATAAGGTGTGCACTATAAAAAAGGCAAAACAATTTTCTCTTTTGAAGAGTATTAGGTGAATGTACATTACTCCACTCTACCAATGGAAATGTCAGACAAACATATCATCCAACTGGGTCTTGTGGTCAATTTCAGTGTAATTTTAATAATGCCCCAAAACAGGTGTTAGTAGTTTTTGTTTTTTTTGTATTCTTGTTACTAGCAACAACAGTACTGACAACTACTAAATCTGCTGTAATTTCTTGATGTATGTGGTCAAACCAATATTAATACTCTGCTTGGAAGTAATTTTTTGTGTTCCGTGTATGGTGATGTGCACAATAAAAACTAAATAAAAAGTTTACAAAGCCAAGCTGCATTCTTGTGTATGTTTTTTTGTTGTTGAATGACTTGCGTGTGTGGTGTGGTGTGTGCGTGTGTGTGTGTGTGTGTGTGTGTGTGTGTGTATTTTATTGAGTTCAGTTACTGCAAACTTCTCAGCATGAAATTCATGCTGCTCAGGGAGTTGTGCCACCATAAGAGCAGCTACCACCATTATTTTTCCTTTTTTGATTAAAAAAACAACCCTAACTCCATGTGTATTTGTTTCCCTAGAGAGTGGCTTTGTCAGTTTTCTACAGAATTTTGCCAAGACAGCTCTCTTCTTTTGCCACAGCTTCAAGATTTTATGTACACAGAATGCACAGTGCACCTCAGTTATCATCTCATCTGAAAAGACAACGCTATTTGGGGAGTTGGGTGTGAATGGGGAGTCTGAATCATACGGTGTTCTTTTTTTTTTATTTCTTGTTGGCAGTGTATGTATGGTGTTGTAATGTAATGTATGTAGTGTTGTTAGATGCACTTTAATGTTGGTGTGTCACTTTGTGTTACACATTGAAATTTGCAGATAGACAAACAATGTAATGTCTGATACTGAGATAGAAAGGACACGCACTGATATCTTAGAGCTTTTGTAGATCAAGAATTGCATTAAACTGTACATGTGACCATAGTTATGGAAAATAGAGAAAAAAACCACTCTTTTGCCTGACTAAGCATAGAATGATCAATATATATACACACTCATTGTGTTTCTACAAAACGGTGTGTATTGTGTGTCTGGTGTGTTTGTGTGTATGTGTGTGTGTGTTGTTGTTGTCATTCAATTTTAAATCTGTTCACTTTTAGTAATATTTAAAAATGTGAAAAAAACAAACAACAATCCACCCCCAAGAAAAACAAACAAAAAACATGTCACCCTCCACCCTCAAAAAAAAAAAGAAAGAGAAATACAGCACAAGAAATTTTGTTTATGCATAGAAATAATAGCAATATTAAGAACTCATTACAAAATTATGTAACTATAACAGATGTCCTATCGGACTGTGATAGAGACCCTTTACAATTTCAATGTCTCAATTTTAAATTACTGAATGTGTTTTAAAATATCGTGTACTGTATCAGTGTAAATGTAATATGTAAATAGCTTTTTAGGCTGTAAAAATTATTTCTGTCCTGAAGGTGACTCAGTACGTAAACATGTGCAGGTGACCTGTCTTTAAAGCTGTTACCAGTTACACCATTATTTGCGCGTGTGTCTCTCTTTTTCATCCTGCCTTGTCAATCACTCGCCTATCTCAGTATCTTTCTGTCTGTCCCACTCTCAGTCCCCTCTGCATCTCTCCCAACCTCTCTCTCTTTCTCTGAATTTGTCTCGTCTCCCCCCTCTTCTCTGTCCTGTCTCTCACTCTCTCTCCATCTTCTCTCTGTCTCTGTCCTCTGTCTGTCTGTCTCTCTCCTTCTCCTCCTCTCTCTTCTCTCTCTCTTCTCTCTCTTCTCTCTCTCATCTGCTCTCTCTCTTCTTCTCTCTCTCTCTCTGTCGGTTGGTCGTCTGTCTCTGTCTGTCTCTTTGTCTCTTCTCTGCTGTCTGTCTGTCTGTCTGTCTGTCTGTCTCTGTCTGTCTCTGTCTCTCTGTCTCTTCTCTCTCTCTCTCTTCTTCTTCTCTTAGTCGTCTCTTTCTCTCTCAACTGCTTCTCTATCTCATCATCATCTCTCCTCTTTTCTATCTCTCTCAGATGTCTCTCTGTCTTTGTTGTGTGTGGAGGTGTGGTTGTTGTGCCGCGCGCTCACCTCCGTCTCTCTCTCTCTGCCCTCTCCCTCTCACCCTCTCTCTGTCTGTCTATCTTTGTCTCAGTCTGTCTGTCTGTCCGTCTGTCTGTCAGTCTGTCTGCCTCTCTCTGTCTCTGCCTCTGTATCTCTCTCTCTGTCTCTCTCCCTCTCTCCCTCTCTCTCTCTCTCTCCATCTCTCCCTCTCTCCCCTCTCTCTCTCTCTCTCTCTCTCCCTCTCTTTCTCTCTCTCTCTCTCTCTCTCTCTCTCTCTCTCTCTGTCTGTCTGTCTGTCTGTCTGTCTCTCTCTCTCTCTCTCTCTCTCTCTCTCTCTCTCTCTCTCTCTCTCTCTCTCTCTCTCTCTCTCTCTCTCTCTCTCTCTCTCTCTCTCCTCCTCTCTCTCTCTTCTCTCCCTCTCTTTCTCTCTCTCTCTCTCTCTCTCTCTCTCTCTCCTCTCTCTCTCTCTCTCTCTCTCTCTCTCTCTCTCTCTCTCTCTCTCTCTCTCTCCCCCACACACTCACGCACCCACATCCTCTGCTTCTCTTCACACACCAACACCATCACCATGTGTTTACACAGGCATGGTCATTTCATTATACCAGCTGCCACAGCTCAGACATGCATTTCAAATCATAGGGAATCAATACCCATTTGTTTTTTCTAGCAAAACCAATTATGTCCTCCTCTGTCTCTGTCTTCTCTTTGTCTCTGTCTCTTTTCCTTTGTCTCTGTCTTCTATGTCTGTCCATCTGTTCCTGTCTTCTGTCTCTCTCTCTCTCTCTCTCTCTCTCTCTCTCTCTCTCTCTCTCTCTCTCTCTCTCTCTCTCTCTCTCTCTCTCTCTGCTCTGTCTGTCTGTCTGTCTGTCTGTAAGAATGGGGTCTTTTTGTGTAGACTGTCCACAGAACATGATTATTAAAAATAATATATTATCATTCATACACAACAGCTATTATATATATGTCAGTGACTTAAGAAGCCAGTATGAGGTTCATAATGCTATCAACAGCAAGAGTGTAGGTATGTATGTAGCGCTAAAACACAACACAGGTGTGCGGTGCAGCTCTACTACTGCTGCTTCTGCTGCTGCTATAGCCAGATAGGAAAAGAAAGGAAACGAAAAAAAAGGAAGGAAGGAAGGAAGGATTGGTGTGCCAGTGGTGGAAGGCTTGAACTGCTTATTTATTAGCCAGTGTGAGTGAGGATGTGCCAAGTGGCTAACTTCAGTGAGTTTACTACATCACATGCACACACACATGCTCACACATGCACACACACACACACACACACACATCACACACACACACACACATGTATGTATGCATGCACACACACACACTCATGCACATGTACACATGCACACATACATGCACAAATGCACTCACACATGCACTAATGCATACACATGCACACACACACACACACACACACACACACACACACACACACACACACACACACACACACACACACACATCTATACAGTTTATTTTATCTCTCACGTTATTTATTCTATCTCAAAAAATCAACCAACCAGCCAACCAAAAGAACCCTTCTCTCAGAAGACATACATACATGTATCTTTCTTGTCATCCTATCCATTGTAGATCTCTAGTTAAGATGCATTACAACGTGTATGGCTCTAAGTATCCACTTTGGTGTGTGTGTGTGTGTGTGTGTGTGATGTGTGCATGTGTATGTGTGCACAATGTGTGTGTGTTTGTGAGTGTGTGTTTGTGTACATGTGTGTGTGCATGATTGTATATGTGTGTGCATGTGCATGTGTGTACACTACGCATCATGTAATTTTCTTGCATTTATTTTTATTTGTTAAGAAAGTTATGTGTGACCCCACCTGTCAATAGGCATGTTGGGCTACACTATTTATGGTCAAAGTGTCAAAGCCTGTCCACTTGATTATGCACACACACACACACACATACACACACACACACACTATATGAGATGAGACTATAAACCAAGGCCCTGTGTGCAAACATATGCAGAACATCTTGGGCACATGTTAAATCCTGTTCCGCTTTTCGTAAGAGTTTGTCAGTGTGTGCCGGTAGGAAAACAGATGACAAAATTCACTTAACTCCATACACACACGGACTGGCTGTAAAAAAAAAAGCACATGAGTGCTTATTCCATTATCCTTGATATAAAAGAATGAATAAATAAAGAAATAAATAAAAAATAAACACACACACCTTTTACTGAGACAAGCGGTCAATCTTAACCCTTATACCCCTGGGGTCACACAGTTTATTCACTGTGAAACTTGTGTCAAAGGGAAGTAATTTATACATCTTTCAATAATCAATACACAAAAAACTGAGGGCACTAATGGACGCTACAGGGTTACGTTATAAAGGGGCGCTAATGGGCGCAGCAGGGGATAAGGGTTAAATAAATAAATACAAAATAAACACACACACACACATCTTTACTGAGACAAGCGGTCACTCTCTCTGTTGCAGAATGCGCCAGGTAGTGCCTCCACGAAAACACCCCCATCTTCACCACCTGTGGAAAAGCGCCCACGTCCTCACCACCACCTGTCACGCCACCCTTCCTCACAAACTGACATCCGCGTCATCACTTCACTGTGCTCGGGGGCTTCTAACTCACCTCACACCCCTGCCAGGGAGGACTACCCTCACTACCTCAACCTTCTCAGTCTGTGCCTTCCTTCCACCTCGCGTCCTGTCTCGTGCTCACCTTTACCCTCCGACCTCCTCACCCTGCGCTTCTCACTGTCAACACAAACACTCGGGTTTCCATCAACAAAGGACGGTGCACTGGAAAAGCTGGGTAGGACAGGGAAGATTGTTTTCTGTGTGGCAGCCGAACTTGGCACGGTGTGTGGAAAAGCAGGGAAGCGCTGAGGTGTTGAGGGGTAGGGGTAGTAGCGCGTGTGTGACCATGGCAACGCAGTCGCCCTCACAGAGCGCGCCCAAGGTGCCGAAGCTGGCGCCCGAAGACTTGCAGGTGAGGAAGCATCTACACGAGATCTTCCTGACATCCGTGGAAGCCGTCATGCCAAGGTCCCTTCTGGAAAAGGTAATGTATATATGTCCAGGTTTCTGGATTCTTTGTTGTTGTTGTTGGTGTCTGTTCGTTTTGGGGAGGCGGGGGAGGGGGAGGGGGTTTGTTGGTCATCCATCTACTTGGATGGGTTGTCTGTTTGTACGTCTTGACTTCAGTACAGGGGGACGGGATAGCCTAGTGGTCAGATCATTGTGCTCGCAATTTGACGACCCGAGTTCGATTCCCGTTTGAGATTTTTCTCCTGGAGTTAACATCAGTGCCAACTCCACTCTCACCAGAGTCCTTCAGATGAGACTATAAACCAAGGTCCCATGGGTGAATGCACACAGAACATCTTGTGCACACGTTAAATCCTGTTCCGCTTTTCGCAAGAGTAGGCCATTGTGTGCCAGTGGGAACAGATGACATTTACAAAACTGCATGCACACGGGGACTGGATGTAAAAAAGCACATGAGTGCTTATTCCATTATCCTCAATTTAAAAATAAATAAATAAATAAATACAGTTCACCCAGCAAACAACATCTTTATACACATTTGATGTAAAAACAATGTCATTATAAGGGGATGGGATTGCCTGGTGGTTAGAGTGATGCATGCTGCGCTCAAGGTCTGACGACTTGGGTTCGATCCCAGGTTAAAGTTACCATCAAGATGCCTGATCAAGGGGACTTTTTTCCTCTGGAATTTACATCAGTGCTGACTCTACTCCCTTTCAAGTCCTTCAGATGAGACTATGAACTGAGTTCCCATATGCAAGCATACACAGAGCTTACACGCACATTAAAACTTGCTCTGCCTTTTTGGGAAGAGTAGGCAATTTATGGTGTTGGGAACAGATGACAAAATTTACGAAAGCATAAGCATACAGGGGCTATGTAAAGTAAAAAAAAAATAATATAAATTTTTTTTTAAAGCATGTGAGAGCTTATTTCACTATTTCTGAAGCAAAGAGTAAATGAATAAAGAAATAAATAAGCTTCTCATTTTTTTGCAGGTCATCCATTTCAACCCCAAAATCAACACGCTGACGGTGAAGGATCGCACGTACACCGTGCAGCGCAACGTGTTCGTGGTGGGGTTCGGCAAGGGGGTGCTGGGGATGGGGAGGGTGGTGGAGGAGCTTCTAGGGGAGCACATCATCCGGGGCATCCTCAGCGTGCCCACCGGATCCAAAGACGACTACGCCAAAGCTGGCAGACAGTGAGTTAAAGTTAAAGTCGGTCCCGAGCCATAAGGCTCATCAGGCCGGTGCTTATCCCAGTTTCTGTGGCGTTAAGTGACTGAGAGTCATAGACTCCCCCCTGGATAGGACGCCAGTCTATCGCAGGGTTAACCCCCAACACAAGGTTGGTACCCCTTTTACACCTGGGTGGGGTGAGAAAATAGCCGTAAAGTGCCTTTTCCAAGGGCACAACACCATAGCCAAAAGCTGGGATCGAACCCGCAACCTTTAGATTACGAGTCCAACGCCCTAACCACTCGACTACAGCAGCGACTTGGCAGACAGTGAGTAATAATAATAATAATAATAATAATAATAATAATAATAATAATAATAAAATGGAGGCTTATATAGCGCTAATTCCCAAAAACATGCGCTCACCGCGCTGTACAATCAAATCAATTCAAATAGGTTACATATGAACGCGAAAAATTTGACTAGCACAAAAAATAAGGAAAAAAATGCATGCACATACAATACACAGCGTATTACATGGCCAGAGAATAACAAGTAAAATAAGAGCAGTATCATCAAGAAAATGTGCAGTGCAGTACAATGCATACACACACAATCACACAGACACAGACACACACACACATGCGCGTGCAAAAAAATACACGCATACACAAAACACACAACATGGAATAACAAACAAAACGGCACATTACCCTACATGTACTCACATTAACAAAAAAAATAACAACAATTTTCTTCTTTTTACAAAATTTTTACTTCTTTTTTTTTTATATCGAGGATAATGGAGTAAGCACTCATGTGTTTGGGGTTTTTTTTTTACATCCAGTACCCTGTGTGTAGTATGCAGTTTTGTAAATCTTGTCATCTGTTCCCACCCAGCACACAATGGCCTACTCTTGCGAAAAGCGGAACAGGGTTTAATGTAATCAGGATGCATGCTCGCTTCCCCCCGTGGAAATACCGGGGAGCCT
>CM060332.1:20247720-20270220 GCA_030674155.1 Stramonita haemastoma
CACTCAGTCAGCTCTACCGCACACTACCATATTTTTTGTTTTTGTTTTGTTTTGGGTTTTTCTTTTCTCTTTATATCTTTTATATCAAGGATAATGGAATAAGCAGTCATGTGCATTTTTACATCCAGTCCCAGTGTGCATGCAGTTTTGTAAATCTTGTCATCTGTTCCCACCGGCACACAATGGCCTACTCTTACGAAAAGCGGAACAGGATTTTAACATGTGGGCAAGATGTTCTGCGTGCATTCGCACATGAGACCTCGGTTGTTTTTTTACATAACCCTGAGCCTTTTTTTTTAATTCTATAAGTCCAAGCGTTAATTATGCTAATCTGGAGTTGGCACTGCTCCTAACTCAAGAGAAAGAATCGCCTTGAAGAAGTGACTCAGTGGTGGCTGGAATCCTGGTCATCGGATCGCGAGTGCAACGTGCAACACTGTGACCAGCAGGTGTGGTGTCCCCTGTAGGGATACGTTCAACCCCAGCACAGAGCAGTTTTCATGTAGACTTTTATTAATGGCTCACAGACTGTAGCATTCTACAACTGGCTACATTCATGCCAGCCATTTTGTACCATCAGCCATATTTGAGCTACTCTTCTACAAATGATGGAATGGGTTTTTGATGTGTGTGTGTGTGTGTGTGTGTTGTGTGTGTGTGTGTGTGTGTGTGTGTGTGTGTGTGTGTGTGAGGAGAAGACATTGTATGTTTTGTTCACACATGATGGTTCACAGAAATCAAACATGTGCCTTCAAGGTGAATGCAGATGACAGCTCTGAGACTGTAACCACAGGTTTACCTGCAACTATACTTCTCCCCATGCAAATCACGTCACGGGTTAGTCTTGACTTCACCTCCACCTTCACCTGTCCCACAGTCAGAGACCTCAGCTTCTCTAAGGGTCAGCATGTTAAGGACGGCGCCCATCTCCTCTCCCTCGCTGCTTTACCTTCCCTGACCCTGAAGAGGGCAGGCACCCATTTACAGCTGGGTGAACTGGGGGGGGGGGGGGGGGGGGACTGTACTGAAGCCAAGGCGCGCAAACGGTCACCCATCCAACTGGTAACCACGCTCAACGCTGCTTAACTTGACTTGGAGAAAGCGAGCACTCTGACCACTGAGATATCCCATACCCGGAAATGTATATATGTGCCATTAAAAAAGATATAACCCCCCACACCCCAAAAAAACTCTGTCACAGGTGATCTCATTGATCATCTCCGACGTGATTGGAGATAAGCTGGACCTGATCGCCTCGGGTCCCACGGTGCGACAAACCTTCAGCCCTGAGCGATGCCTGGAAGTGATCAGTCGGTTCAATGCTCAGGACGCTATATCCCCCAAAGTGATGAAACTCCTGGAGGACGGCAAAATGAACCTGACTTCCCAGTCACACCTTACTGCTGACCCCAGAGGTAAGTGGAGGAGGGAGGGAGAGAGGGGAATTGAATTGAATTGGATAAATTTTATTTAAAGAGGGACATGGCATAAGCAGACATGCTTTTTTACAACCAGCCCTCTGGGCATAAAAGAACACAAATAACCAACAAAAAACCTCTCAACCAAACAATGAACAATTTCTTTTTTAAAGAATACCAAAAAAAAATCAAAACAAAGAATATATTAGGAATACAAATTTAAATACCAGACTGGAGAGGTAGAGAGAGAGAGAGAGAGAGAGAGCATAATTTTGCAAATATTAACATTTCTATATATAAAAAAAATTTTAATTTTAATTAGCATCCGACCATCTAGTCATGTAAATAATCATATTAACAATAACAAGAACGATGATGTCGATGATAATTATGATAACACAAACTATGATGAGGATGACAAAAAAGACGCTAATGAGGATGATGGTGTTGAGAATGATGATGATGGTGATGATTTTTATGAACAATGACTACGACAAATGGCAAAATACATGCTGAGTAGTGACAATAATAGTGTTGATAATAGATCAGTTCAATACATGTTTGGGTTCAATACATGTTTGGAGAAAGGAATGTCAAATCAGAGGGGGGGAGGGGAGGGGGAAGGGAGGGAGGGAGAGGGGGAATGAGTGGCTGAGTGTGTGAGAGAGAGCAGGGGGAGGGAGGGAAAGAGAGAGAGAGGTGTGTGTGTATGCGTGCACACGCGTGTGTGTGTACACCTACATAATGCTCTTTTGTGTTCTCATACATGCTCACTATCACTTTTCAATGAAAGAATTTTCCTGGCCTTGCCTCTCTCTCTCTCTCTCTCTCTCTCTCTCTCTCTCTCTCTCTCTCTCTCTCTCTTTTCTCTTTGCTAAGTTGTTTATTTCATTATGTTTCTTTGGTTGCTCTTTATCTATTAACGCTTCTCTTTTTCTTATAAAATCAAAATCATTTTATTGTGGCTTCTGATTTTCGTCTTCTGAAAGTGTGCATTTTTATTATCTTATTATGTATAATGTCCTTATTCCTTATGTTGTTTGGTACTGCATATAGTTTTACTGTTTGTATCTTTTTATCTTGATGTTTTCCCTGAAAAGGGTGGGGACTGGATGTAAAAAGCACATGAGTGCTTATCATTATCCTCGATAAAAGAATTTTGCCTCCTTCCCCACCCTCTCTCTCTCTCTCTCTCTCTCTCTCTCTCTCTCTCTCTCTCTCTCTCTCTCTCTCTCTCTCTCTCTCTCTCTTCTCTCTCTCTCTCTCTCTCTCTCTCTCTCTCTCTTCTCTCTCTCTCTCTCTCTCTTCTCTCTCTCTCTCTCTCTCTCTCTCTCTTCTCTCTCTCTCTCTCTCTCTCTCTCTCTCCTCTCTCTCTCTCCTCTCTCTCTCTCTCTCCTCTCTCTCTCTCTCTCTCCTCTCTCTCTCCTCCTCTCTCTCTCTCTCTCTCTCTCTTCTTGAAACGTCCCTCAGGAGGAATGACCCAGGGCAGCTCAGTGGCAGACAAGACAGACTGGAACCGCGTGCAGAATGTGGTGGTGGGCAGCAATGCAGTGGGCTGTGCAGCAGCCGTGCACTGTGCAGAACAGCTGGGATTTGTCACCTGCGACCTACACACGCGTTGTCTGGAGAGGCCAGACTGGTGCGTTGTGTGTGTATAGATGTGTGGGGGGGGGGCGGGGGGGGGGGTGTTTGTGTGTTTGTTTGTGGTGTGGTGTGTGTGGTGTGTGTGCGCGTATGTTTTGTGTGTGTGTGTGTGCACATGTGTGTGTGTGGAGAGGGAAGAGGAGAGGTGGTGAAAGGGGGTACAAAGCAACACAACACAAAAACAGCAACAACAACAAAACAACACAACACAAACACAGCAATAACAAAGTGACGCAACACACAAACACAGCCGCAACAAAACAACACAACACAGAACACTGTGATGCAAAACAACACAACACAAACACAGCAACAACAAAGCGACACAACACAAAAACGTTAACAACAAAGTGATACTACGCAAACACAACCGCAACAACAAAACAACACAACACAAACACAGCAACAACAAAACAGCACGATATAAACACAGCAACAACAAAGAGACACAACACACAAACACAGCCACAACAACAAAACACATCAACCCAAGAATACAGCAACAACACAGCCACAACAAAACAAAACAACCCAAGAATACAGCAACAACACAGCCACAACAAAACAAAACAACCAAGAATACAGCAACAACACAGCCACAACAAAACAAAACAACCAAGAATACAGCAACAACACAGCCACAACAACAAAAACATCAACCCAAGAATACAGCAACAACACAGCCACAACAACAAAACACATCAACCCAAGAATACAGCAACAACACAGCCACAACAACAAAACGACCAAGAATACAGCAACAACACAGCCACAACAAACAAAACAACCCAAGAATACAGCAACAACACAGCCACAACAAAACGAAACAACCCAAGAATGCAGCAACAACACAACCCAAGAATACAGCAACAACACAACCACAACAAAACAAAACAACCCAAGAATACAGCAACAACACAACCACAACAACAAAACAAAACAACCCAAGAATACAGCAACAACACAACCACAACAAAACAAAACAACCAAGAATACAGCAACAACACAGCCACAACAAAACAAAACAACCCAAGAATACAGCAACAACACAGCACAACAAAACAAAACAACCCAAGAATACAGCAACAACACAGCCACAACACAAAACAAAACAACCCAAGAATACAGCAACAACACAGCCACAACAACAAAACAAAACAAACCCAAGAATACAGCAACAACACAGCCACAACAAAACAAAACAAAACAACCCAAGAATACAGCAACAACACAGCCACAACAACAAAACAAAACAACCCAAGAATACAGCAACAACACAGCCACAACAACAAAACAAAACAACCCAAGAATACAGCAACAACACAGCCACAACAAAACAACCCAAGAACACAGCAACAACACAAACACAGCAACAACAACAAAGCAACACAACAACAACACAAAAACACAACCACAACAAAACAAAAACAACCCAAGAATACACCCAACAACACAAACAACAGTAACAGCCACAACACAACAGCACAAACAACAGGAACAGCAACGACACAACAACAACACTGTTGTGTGTATAATTATCCAGGCAGGTCAGCTGCTAGCCAACCTGGCCCAGTTTGCAGCAGCCTGCTACCAGTCGTCGAGCCGTGCTGGGGACAAGGAGCTGGTGAGACTGGAGCTGGACATGGCCGCCCAGGGCATCGGCAAAGACAAGCTGAATGAGGTTTCAATTTGATTAATTCTTTTATTTGATTTATTCTTTTATATTAGGATAGTGGAATAAGCACTCTTGTGCTTTTGTACATCCAGTCCCGGATGTGAGAACATGTACAATCTAGTATTGTTGTTGTTGTTGTTATTGTTGTTGTTATCATCATCATCATTATTATTATTTATTATTGTTGTTGTTGTTATTGCTATTATTATTATTATTATTATCATCATCATCATCATTGTGTTATTATTATTAGTAGTAGTAGTATTGTTATTGTTATTATTATTGTTATTATTATCATTGTTATTGTTATCATTGTTATTGTTATCATCATTATCATCATCATCATCATCATCATATTATTATTATTATTATTATTATTATTATTATTAAATATATTATTATTATCATCATCATCATCATCATCATCATCATTATTATTATTATTATTGTTGTTATTGTTGTTGTTGTTGTTATTTTTAAAATATGTTATTATTATTATCATTATTATTATTTCTAGATGCGATGGTGGTGAATCTTTGGGATTTAGGGGTAACATACTCATCTAGAAATGAGAAGTTGTGGGTTTTAATCCCTGTTTGTTGTTATCGTTTTTCTTCTTCTTCTTCTTCTTCTTGTTGAGTGTTCCCCAGCTAACACTCTGGGAGTCACCCAGAATGTGCACTCTGACTCACTCATCCCACCTGGGAATCACTATGAGATTGAAATTGTTTTCTGGATGAAAAATTTGTGTGTATGACTGTTTTTAAGCACTTCACCTTATAGGGGAATCATTCTCCAAATTCAGGGGGAGGGGGGGGGGGGGGGGTTGTCCTTTAAAGGAGAATGCAGGTTGTTAGGTTAAGAGCTTGTCATGGCCAAAGGCAATCACAACATAACATTTTACAACATTTTGAGGTAGACATTGGCCCTTAACATCAATAACTGACAGAGCTTTTGGCCTGGGTCAAGGTTTAATCGCTGTTTGAATCCCAAAAGATGTAAGTGTGTGTGTGTTGGTCAGATCTCCAGCAAAGCCACCAAAGCCTACAACAGCAGCAAACCCATCTGTCTGGTGGCCGGGGGAGAGTCTGTTGTCAACATCACAGGTAGGTGCTGTCTGAGGTCAGGAAGATTTGGGGGCATAAAAATCGTTAGGCAAAGAGGAAGGTGGTGGTATGAGAGTCTGTGCAGATTCATGTGTAAAAAAAAAATAGAAAATGTAACGGTAAGGGTGTCCCATAACCTATGTGGTCGTAGGGGAGCGAGGCATCAGAGACCTCAGCTTCTCTAGGAGCCAGCATGTTGAGGGCGGCGCCCATCTCCTCTCCCTCGCTGCTTTACCTTCCCTGACCCTAAAGAGGGCAGGTACCTATTTAGAGCTGGGTGAACTAACAACAAAAGTACCATCCAAAAACTAACCTCCAAAGGGGAGAGGAAGAGAGTCGATTATGGATGTATGTGTTAAAAGCAAAATAAGAGCTGCAAGTTGTTTCAGTTTTATGCTGAGTGGAGGATTCAGCATAAATTATGTTGAACTGCATTTGCCCAGAAACTTCCTGGCAGCTTCCTGGTCAGCTGCTAAGTGCTAGTGAACAAAAAAAAAACAACATATGTTCAAATATACAGTATTTGCTTTCAAGTGCGTTGGTTTATGGCTATCATCAAATATGAAGAAGCTTTCTGTAAAATGCTATGATTTGAGTTTTGAAAAATGTATGAAAAAGGAAATAAAAATTCCAAGTGTGTGTGTGTGTGTGTATGTGCGTGTGTGTGTGTGCGCGTGTGTATGTGCGTGTGTGGTGTGTGGTGTGTGTGTGTGTGTGTTTTCAGTGTTAACATGAGGGTCTTATTATGTCACATTAAATGAATACTACAGTAGATATGGTGTTTAGTCACTTGAACTGGACATGAGAGTTAGAGTAACTGCCTTTGATACTTAAATCATGCACATTAGTCTATTTTGCTGCCAAAAAAAATGCTACCAGAGTACCAGTGCATAAACTCTGTATGTATTTATTTACACTAAAAAATAGTTCTGTTGCTTGTAGGTCCTAAGCACCACTTTCTTTTTTTTTCTTCAGTTCTTCCCATTCACTAGCTATAACCATGGAGAGTGATATATATATATATATATATATATATATATATATATATATATTATATATATATATAAATAAACTGATAACATGTATTTTCTGATAAAAACATCCATCAATCACCGATGATTAAAAAATTCCAAAACACCAGAACTCTCAGCAGTTTAATTGAAAAGAAAAAGAGTTGAGGTTAAAAAAAAAGTTTCCAACATTGTCCGCCAACCCAAACCAAAAGTAATGACATGACCTCTGTGACATGTAACGGTTTTTGTTTGTGGCCAGGCCAAGGCAAAGGCGGGCCGCAACCAGGAGATGGTGCTGGCAGCAGGCATCCAACTGCAGAAGGGGTTCCAGGTGTACCGGGACAGGAAGCCTCGAGCCTCAGTCTTCTTCCTCAGCGCTGGTGAGGTGGCCTGGGGCACTTACTTGCCATGTCCAGTTTCTGCCTTCTAAGCCCATTCTTCTGCCTTTCTCCCAGAAGGGGGGGGGGGGAGGGGCGGGGTAGCCTAGTGGTCAGAACATTGCGCTCGCAATTTAACAACCTGGGTTTGATTCCCATTCAAGGGGATTTTTTCCCCTGGAGTTAACATCAGTGCTGACTCCACTCTCCCCAAAAGTCCTTTGGATGAGACTTTAAACCGAGGCCCCGTGTGCGAACTCACGCAGAACATCTTGCGCACACGTTAAACCCTGTTCTGCTTTTTGTAAGAGTAGGCCATTGTGTGCCGGTGGGAACAGATGACAAAAATTACAAAACTGCATACACACGGGGACTGGATATAAAAAAGCACATGAGTGCTTATTCCATTATCCTCGATATAAAAGAATAAATAAATTTTTAAAAGATAAATACATAAATGAATAAATGACTTCTCTTAAAGGGGAAAGCGACTTAACATTTGTGTTCACCACTTTCTTGTTGATAATAATAGCTTTAGCATCTCTGACAGCCTTCATGTGATGCTGCTTTCCACTGCTTGTTGTATGAAATAGTAAACCATGTGTTGACTTTCCTTTATTTCATTCAAAAGTGAAGGAAGGTAGGGAGGATGGGATAGTGTAGTTGTTAGAGTGTTGCGCTGGCAATCTAACAGCCCGGGTTTAAACCACCCAGGGCTGAGCTTTCACCAAGACGCCTGTTCCATGGGATTTTCCCTTGGAGTTGTCATCATTGTCAACTCCACTTTCCCGAGAAGTCCTTCAGATAAGACTTTAAATTAAGGCCCCATGTATGAACACATGCAGAATATCTTGCGCGCACATTAAAACCCATTCCACCTTTTGGAAGATTAGGCCGCTGCATGCTCGTGGGAACAGATGACACAATTTACCAAAGGCATGCGCTCTGTTGTCATGTTTCAAGACATCATTCCCCAAAAATTGGAATACAGCGACCTTAATGGTGGGCAACAACAACAAAAATGGTTACATACACAAAATCTCACCATCGGTGAACCTCAGAGCTCTAGCTAAGAAACAAACAAAACAAACAAACAAGAAACAGAAATCCCGGTCCTATCCCTCGGCACATTCGTCGTCTCATCTGCATGTTGCAACAGGCACGGATGGGCAGGACGGCCCCACGGATGCGGCAGGGGCCATGGTGGATGAGAACTTCATGGTGGACGCCAGCAGGCAGGGTCTGGACCCCGTGCTGCACCTCAGCAACAACGACTCCTACAACCTGTGGCGGCAGTTTGCCGAGGGCAGAGACCACGTGATAACCGGGCTGACCGGCACCAACGTCATGGACATCCACCTGCTGGTGCTGACTGGGGCCTAGTGGTGACTTGGGGACATTTGTGGGGGGCACAGCTGTCTGTCAGTTCCCCCCCACTTTCAGCTCCTCTCAGCTGTCAGTTTCCCCCCCACTTTCAGCTCCTCTCAGCTGTCAGTTTTCCCCCACTTTCAGCTCCTCTCAGCTGTCAGTTTCCCCCACTTTCAGCTCCTCTCAGCTGTCGCTTCCCCCCCACTTTCAGCTCCTCTCAGCTGTCAGTTTTCCCTACTTTCAGCTCCTCACAGCTGTCAGTTTTCCCCACTTTCAGCTCCTCTCAACTGTCAGTTTCCCCCACTTTCAGCTCCTCTCAGCTGTCACTTCCCCCCACTTTCAGCTCCTCTCAGCTGTCAGTTTTCCCTACTTTCAGCTCCTCACAGCTGTCAGTTTTCCCCACTTTCAGCTCCTCTCAGCTGCTGATTATCCCATCCCATCCCAGTCTAGGTAGGGTCTAGCTGATGCTATTTTTCGCAGGAGCTGACCACACTTGGACTAGGTAAAAGGAAGGAGCGTGCTAAATTTAGCATTCTTGACTTGGCCTTACTGAGTGATGTTGGATTTGTGCACACTGTGGTGGGGGGGGGGGGGGGGGGGAAGGAGGCTGTTTGCGGTTTTAGTATTAATGGACTGATGGGAGTGGGATAGTAGTGTAGTGGCTTGAACATCATAATTAATATCTGATGATTAATATGAATAAGCATGAGAGTGTTTTTTTCATGATAAAGCGCCTAATGGGGTGTACTGTTGAGGGGAGTTTTCTTCTGAGTTTTACATCGGTTTCAAACCTTCTTTCCTTTGCAAGTAAGCTGAAGTTTCTTGGTGCATATTCTTGCATTTGGATTCTCTGAACACAAATTGCCCCTAGATTTCGCATTCCATCATGAAATCAGGTCAGGCACACATACTCGCTCACCTTTTTCTCCTTCTAAGTACATCCCAGCAGCTATAATTCTTCCAGACTCTCAGCAGGATTTGTACCTCTGGCCTGATAGAGCTTTGACATGTGGTAGCAATTAGTGATGGTCACTACCTGATGGAAAACTACTGTGTGTAAATCCCGACAAATCTTGGTTTTCAGATTCAAGGGGGGCAATTATTCAATCTTGGCAAATCCCGGTTCAGGACTAAGAGGGTTAAAAACTCATTGATCTTTCATAGAACAACTAAGGCTGGTGGTGTAATCAAAACAAACGTATCCAGCATGATATCTAAGATCTTGGAGAGGGAGGGGGTTCACCAGGCCTTGTTCTACCTGCCTATGACACAACTGCCTGAACATTTCTGCACAGCACAACTCTCAGTTTTCCCATAATTATGTTGACCTGTTCTTGGCAGCTATCCATTCCATCCCAGCTGGTGCTGATCATAGCAGGAACTGACCACACTTGGGACTAGGTAAAAGGAAGGGGCACACTGATTTTAGCACTGGGCCCTGGACCCTTGACAAAGTTGTGCTGGATTTGCACGTTGTGGCGGTGCCTCAACAACTGATACCTCTGAAATCGGATCATGAGGGGACAGAGAGCTAAATGTCAGATGTGAATGGTCTGTTTTCTCACGCAGCAATCAGTAAAGGTGCTACATCAAGAAGAGAAGAACAAGCTGTGACCGACTAAGCCTGTGTTGAATAATTATAGTAAAAAAATTTTTTTTTTTTTTTTAAAGCTAGTTTTCTATGTGGTACGTTTGTCATTTGCGACTCTGTTTTCAGCCAACTTGAACCAAAGAGTGGGATCGACAAGTGACCCCTGTTGGAATCTTGTGGGTTGAATTCAGTTTATTTCTGAATGAGCTACGTGATTTAACTATTTTGATTCAGCTTTTCCTATTCAGTTTTTCCGTAGGTTTTTGGTGAGGGAGGGTAATGTCAGAACTAAAAATAAGGGACAGTACTGATTTATCCATAAGAGGCGACTGGTTAGGTTTATGGCTAACATATCATTTAGAAAGAGTGCCCCAAAGACATGTAAGAAACAGCTTTTCACATTAGAAAGTTTTCTTTTGTTAAGAATCTCAGCTTAAAAAATCAGCTTAAGTATAAAGGGGAGGGGGAAGTAAAAATCTATTGAATTTGAGAGATTTTATTTTTAGTTATATTGCTGAGTAAAACAATGATTCTTATTCTTTTAAACATCAAAGTGTGCAGATTGATTTTTGAGAAAGTCTGAGAAACTGTAAGAGAGACCAGTAGCTTCACTTGCTTTTGGCTTTGTCACCAAATTGCTTATGTAAGATACCATGTGGAAGCTAAGAAGAAACTATGTATCTGTCAAAATGATTTGATTATAATGCTTATTTTGAAACAAAGCAAGCAATGATCCCATGGTGCAGACTTTGTGAATTACATCAGGTTATTGGAAGATCAATACACTGATTTTAGGGGAAACTTTTTTTATGAATTTCTTAGAGATGTCTAAGGCATAAACAGGGATCTATACACCACACGCTTGAAACCCAGACTGTTCACTTTCTAGGCAGGAGCATTGCCTCTAGACCACTAATGCAGGTTGTGTAGCAGGTCATGTGTTTTGTGGTCTTACCTGTTGTGCCATACGCCTCAGAATTGGATTGCTACACCAAGTTGATAACGAGTTTGACATTGTGATGGTGAAAGGATAAAATATTGGATCACATTATTGATGAATGAACAATGATGATGAATGATGATAACGGTTTATTATGATAAAAGGGTTATAAATTTGTGGTAATGATTTTAGTAACCAGTAGACACACTTCAAATGTCAAAGTGATAAAAAGTAGGAGTAATCTCTCTTCTCTTTCTTGTGATCCCTTACTGGATGGGGTGCATACTGCCTGGGCTTCACTGCTTGAAATTTGGAGATCTGCCCGCTGACCTCAGCTGACCCATTTTGACTTCAGAGAAGTTCATTTTTGTACCTGATGCATGCTAGGTATGTTCATGTTTTCATAACCCACTGAAACCTGACATGAATTACAGGATCTTTGACTAAAGTGCATATTTGATCCTAAGCATAAAAGGAGTTAAGGCACTGGTAGGTCTGCACTTGAAGTTGACCTGGGAGATTGTAAAAATCCCCACCCTTAATTCACCAGATGCCACCAGCAAGATGTACGAATAATCAAATACAGGTGTAAACTTCTTTCTTCCCTTCAAAGTCCCACTTCATTTCTATTGATGTGACTTATCAGAGCACCAAGTGATAGAATCTCCATGGTTTTGTCCAAGTCTGTTTGCCAAAATTGTTCTCTTATTAATGTTTGTCCATTTTAAGATTGAAAAACGGTTAAATCCAGTGTTGGATAAATGTTGAGTTTTGTGTGCCCATTTCTGATCTACATTCGGTGCTGTTTATACTTGTCAATAAAAGGATGCTATGGAATAATCCGGGAGGGGGGGGGGGGGGCGGTGTCTTTAGAGAAACTTTTTCAGTTGATCCTTTGCTGCTTTAATTTACCTGTGAGCTTGGTGCATGGAAATCAGAAGTATTACAGACCTTGGTTGGGAGTTGATGTTTATTGTTTGATATCCTTGCTACACATGTACTCTGCATCTGACCCGGTTGATTAATACTTTGTATTATCTATCTGTACCATGGATTCCTGTCAGACGTTGACCATATTGTTCAACTGTGGGAAAAGAGATAAAAGTTTTGTTTCTGTTGATGTTTTTTGTGTTTGTTAGGAAGTTTGGGATAGGGTTTTGGGGAGGGTGTTTTTTGTTGACAATCTTGAGATTTATGTTGTTCGTCATATTTTTGTTGAAGTTTTTGTAGTGTCTAATGTTTTGGGACTGCAATCTTGTTGATGTTCCTTGTTTCCAAGGTGCTTTTCATTGTGTTTTGTAGAGTTTCTTGTTCCTCTTGGGATTTTATTTGTATTTTGTCGATGTTCTTTGTATTTGTGTTGTTGTTGGAATGTTCATGAGGTTCTTGTTGATATTCTTGGTGTTGCTTTGCATTTCCCTTATGTTCATACTGATGCTGAGTGCTTATCAGTTTACATCACAGTTTTTGTGGTGTTTACTATTTTTAAAGTGACTTTCATTACATTCAACCTGTTACATGCTATGTTTATTGTGGGTCTGTTGTGTTCATTCATGATAATATTCCCAAATGTCAGGATGATGTTTATTCTGTCAATAACAGTTTAATTGGGTTTGTGTTAATCATTTTCATAGTTTCACATATAAAGGTTAATATTTTGTAAAAAAAAAAAAAAAACATGTTTACTTTGTGCTGTTCCCATTGGCTAATGGAACTGTTTTTCTTTCTGAATTTTTTGTTTCTTTTCTCTTTTTACTTATTATTACTGTTATGACTGAATGTTTCATTGACTTGTTTTGCATTTTGATTGATAAAATAGCGTAAGGTTTGTGTGTTGATGTGTAATTTCCTGTGATTCAAGTGCATGTTCAAATCCAGTAAAAATTGAGTGTAAATTTGTTGATGTTCATTTTTTAAGATGAAACAAGAGATTGGAAAAAAAAAATCAGTTAGATATTGCTGTGATTTCGTTGGGTCTTAAATATTTACATGTTCACATCATGTGCCATTCAGTCTTCTTTTTCATGGTTCTAGATTTATTAATCAGATTGGTTTATTGTCAAATGGTTTCTTGAAAACTGTATCATTTGCTTGTCTTGCATTGGTTAAGCAGCATTGTTCATTAAAAGTTCATGCCAACCGACTTTTTGACAGATTGTCTTGTTTTATTCTGCTTCATTCTGTTCTTATGTTGTTGTTTTGATTCGGTGTGAAACGTTTTTTTTTTGTATTGTGATTTTGTAAATCTTTAAATATTTTCTGCTGTTATTTTATCAATCTTATTTTGTCTATATATTTTATCTGAGAGAGAAAGAGAGTGTGCCTGCATGTGTGTGTAGTAGTAGGAGTAGTAGTTGTTGTAGTAGTAGAAGGAGGAGGAGGAGATTCATTAATCAGGTGGTTTTCTGCTGTGGCACATACAGTCTATCAAAATGATTTGAAAACAAAGATAGAAAATCTTCTCTGACATCAACACACACACACACACACACACACACACACACACACACACCACAAGCAAGCAAGCAAGCAAGCAAGCAAGCAAGCAAGCAAGCAAGCAAGCAAGCAAGCAAGCAAGCAAGCACGCACGTACGCACGCACGCACGCATGCACGGGGTGACGGATAGCCTAGTTGTCAGAACATTGCGCTGGCAATTTGACGACACAGGTTCGAGTCCGGTTGAGGAGATTTTTCTCCTGGAGTTAACATCAGTGCTTACTCCACTCTCCCGAAAGTCCTTCGGATGAGACTTTAAACCGAGGCCCGTGTGCGAACGCACACAGAAAATCTTGTGCACATGTTAAATCCTGTTCCGCTTTTCGTAAGAGTAGGCCATTATGTGCCGGTGGGAACAGATGACATTTACAAACTACATACACGCGGGGACGGGATGTAAAAAAGCTGAAGAGTGCTTATTCCATTATCCTCGATATAAAGAATAAATAGAAATAAATTAAAAAATTTTAAACGCGCGCATGCAAAACTCCCTGAAAATCCTTCCCCAGTGCAAATTGTTATGTTCTGTGTGTGTTTTGAGTTAGTAAGTGAGTGTGAGTGTGTGTGTGTGCATGCGCGCGCGTGTGTGTTGTCAGTTTGACCACACCATCAGTGCTGCATCTTCCTTTCCTGAAACCTGCTTCAGTTACAAACATTAGTTTCTGTTTTTTGAATGATGAAAAAATCTCTGATTTTTTTTTTATATGTTTATATGATGTCTGTTGCAATGGTGATTACAACTACTATAGCATAATCATTTTGTTGTTCTGGATTTTCTTAGTTTGTTTGGGAGATGATAACTATAGCGATAATCATTTTGTCTGTTCTGGATTTTCTTAGTTTGTGATTTGGGAGATGATAACTATAGTGATAATCATTTTGTCTGTTCTGGATTTTCTAGTTTGTGTTGGGAGATATAACTATATGATAATCATTTTTCTGTTCGGTTTTTTTAGTTTGTTTTGGGAACAATTAATTATGTGAATGTTTCCCTGTGTAGATTCGCTTTCTCCCACCTTTGTTGTTGTTTTAATTTGAGATGGAATTTTGTTGTTGTTGTCACTCTCTGTTGTGTTGTTGCTGTTGTTGTTACTGATGATTGATGAAGTTGTTGCTGCTTATGCTTTGTTGTTGTTCTTGGTTGCTTTATCTTGCTGATTTTCAGCAACTTTTCTCAAATTAGCTTTATTCAGTAAGTTTTTTTTTCATTTTAGTTTTAGAGTTATATATATATATAATTATATATATATATATATATATATATATATATATATATATATATAATTATATCAATTAGAATGTATCATTTGTTATGATCAGACCATTTGGTGAGTGCCAGGTTGATGTTCTGGATGGCTTGTGAGGGTGGAGTGTGTTAGCCAAAGTCAGTTTGTGCTTCTTTGCGAATTCCAGCAGCCGCTGTCCTCTGTCATTTGTTTCTCCCAGTCCAAATCGTCCTGTGGTTCCTGCCCAGGTGTCATAGGCATCAGGTCCCACCTTAGCATTCCAGTCGCCTTCCACAATAAGGATGTCTTTTTTGGGCGTTTTGGAGATGACGTTTTCAAGTTCTTCATAGAATTCTTCTATCTGGTCATCATCATAGTCAGATGTTGGAGCATACACTTGGATGATGGTGAGATTCTGGGGTTTTGCAGAAACTCTGATTGAGATGAGTCTGCTGGATACTGGTGTGCAGCTGATGATGCTTGACACAATCTCTTTCCTGACAATAAAGCCTACTCCATGTTGATGTAGTTTCTCTTCTCCGCTGTACCATATTTTGTGGCCGTCTTGCGTGGTTGTTTCTCCAAAGCCAATCCATCTGACTTCCGCAAGCCCTATGATGTCCCATTTATACCTCTGTAATTCATGTGTAAGTTCCTGTACTCTTCCTGCTTGGTACAGAGTCCTCACATTCCATGTACCAATGGTTGCCCCTTTAGCTGGAAGCTTTAGAGTTTGTTCTGCCCCAGTAGCACACTTGTCACTCCCACCCTGGAGGCTTGCAGTGGGTAGCGCGGTCGTTGTTGATCCGGGCCTCGACCGATCCGGCATGTCCTTCTGTTTTGTTTTTCTCATCATGTCCTTTCAGTGGGCTTGAGGAAGCTTGGTGGCGCCCATCTCCTCTCCAAGACTCCTACTGGTGATTAAGAATGCACCAGCCCCTCACAGCGTTTCGCCCGCCAGTAGAAGCGGTTACCGGGGTGTGGTACTCACAAGCCATCCAGAACATCAACCTGGCACTCACCAAATGGTCTGATTCATAATCAAATTGATTACATTCTGTCACCCCAAAGATTCAAATCCAGCATAAACAAGGCAAACACAAGAACATTCCCAGGAGCTGACATTGGCAGTGACCACGACCTTGTACTTACCACCATCAGGCTGAAACTGAAAGCAAAACACCAGCCAAAAAGCCCACGCATAAGATTCGACCTGGAAAAACTCAAAGACCCAACAGTGGTTGAGATCTTCCAAGCCAACATTGGAGGAAAGTACGCGGCACTCACAGCCATCGACAATGATGTGGACACACTGGCCAACAACATCAAAGAAGTGCTAACGACAGCAGCAGAAGAAACATTAGGAAGAAGCAGAACAAAGAAACAACCCTGGGTGACAAATGAGGTTCTTGACCTCTGCGACAAAAGAAGAGAACTTAAGAAACAAAAGTTCACAAGTCAAGAAGCTTACAAGAAATACATGGATAGCCACAGAGAAGTGAGGAAAAAGATGAGAGAAGCCAAAGAAGCATGGATAGAACAATGCAACAACATCGAAGCTGGAATGGCCAAGGGAAACAGCAAAACAGCTTACGACACTTTGAAAGCACTAACGAAAACCACACAGCCTAAAGCCTCTGTTATAGAAGACAAAGAAGGAAATCTTTTAACGGAAAACAATGCCATCCTCCAACGCTGGACAGAATACTGTGAGGGATTGTATAACTACCCACTACGCCCAGATACCAACATAGTTTCTGACAAACCCCCTGAACACCAAGATAAAGACCCACCAATACTAAGGTGTGAAGTAGATGCAGCTATTAAACAATTGAAGAAGGGGAAGTCCCCTGGAATCGATAACATCCCAGCTGAACTCATAAAAAATGGAGGGAATGAAACAGCAAGGCGATTCACAGAACTTTGTCAGAAGATCCACGACACCAAAGAATGGCCAAAAGAATGGACACAGTCTCTTGTAATACCCCTGCCAAAGAAAGGAAACCTTAAGCAATGCCAGAACTACAGAACCATCAGTCTCATAAGTCATCCTAGCAAGATCATGCTGCAGGTAGTCCTCAACAGACTGAAAAACCAAGCTGAAAAACTCCTGGCAGAAGAACAAGCGGGCTTTAGACCAAAACGCAGCACAATGGAACAAATTTTCAATCTGAGAATTCTGATAGAGAAGCATCTCCAACACCAAAAAGACTTGTACCATAACTTCATAGATTTCAAAAAGGCCTTTGACAGGGTATGGCATGACGGCCTCTGGCAAGTACTCAGGCACTTCAACATTGACAGCTGCCTAATTGAAGTCATCAAGGCTCTGTACGAAAACGCAAGAAGTGCAGTCTTCATAAACAATCACGTGGGCGAGTTCTTCAAGACCACGGTTGGGGTTCGCCAGGGCTGCCTTCTCTCACCTGTACTTTTCAACCTCTTCCTCGAAAACATCATGACAGAGACACTGCAAAACCACCACACTTCCATCTCCATTGGTGGAAGACCCCTTTGCAACCTCAGATTTGCAGATGACATTGACCTCATGGGCAGCAGCAAACAAGAACTGCAAATCCTCACAGACAATTTAACAGATCGAGCGAGCGCATACGGCATGGAGGTCAGTACAGAGAAATCAAAGATCATGGTCAACAGCGCGAGTAATGACATCACGGAAATAAAGATGAATGGAGAAATACTAGAAGAGGTGAGCCAATTCAAATACTTAGGCTCCATCCTAACAAAAGATGGCACATCAAACAATGAAGTGAAAGCTCGCATTGCAACAGCAACATCTGCTCTAGTCAGACTCCAGAGGATTATCAGAAGCAACAACATCAGCTTCTGCACCAAATACCACCTTTACAAATCCCTCGTGATATCTATCCTCCTATATGGCTGTGAATCATGGACTCTGACAGCAGAGTTAGAGAGGAGAATCCAAGCATTCGAGAACAAGTGCCACAGAAGACTCCTCAGAATATCATACAAAGAACACAAGACCAATAACTATGTGAAAGAAGAAATCAAAAAGCGTGTGGGCCCCCAAGAGCCTTTGCTCTCCACCATAAAGAGGAGAAAGCTGATGTGGTTTGGTCACACCACAAGACACAACACCCTAGCAAAAACCATCCTGCAAGGAACAGTCGAGGGCAAGAGAAGAAGAGGCCGCCAAAAGAAATCATGGGTTGACAACATCAAAGACTGGACCGCCCAACCCCTGCAACATCTCCTACTAGCCACACAGGATCGTGAAGCATGGAAAAAGATCGCTGTTGCGTCTTCTCTCATGTCCCCCCTACGTCCTTTGGGACATGGGACTGAGTGAGTGAGTGAGTGAGTGATATATATATATATATATATATATATATATATATATATATATATATATATATATATATATATATATATATATATATATATATATATATCGTCAGACTGAATGAAATTATCAACAGAAAACAACAGCAGCAGCAGCAGCAACAACAACAACAAGCCAGAACAACACTTCAGTGCCTTCACACCTCACAGACAGCAGAAACAGGGCTGACAGTTTTCCCAGTAGGTTGTCTCCCTTCCCTTGTAGCCTTTTCATCAGGCCATGCTAAACAACAGAACTCTGTGTGTGTGTGTGTGTGTGTGTGTGTGTGTGTGTGTGTGTGTGTGTGTGTGTGTGTGTGTGTGTTAGTGTGTGTGTGTGTGTGTGTGTGTGTGTGAGTGTGTGTGTGTGTGTGTTTATTTATTTTTTATTTATTTATTCTTTTATATCGAGGATAACAGAATAAGCAGTCATGTGCTTTTTTTCATCCGGTCCCCGTGTGTATGCAGTTTTGTAAATATTGTCATCTGTTCCCACCGGCACACGATGGCCTACTCTTACGAAAAGCGGAACAGGATTTAACGTGTGCGCAAGATGTTCTGCGTGCGTTCGCACACGGGACCTCGGTTTAAAGTCTCATCCGAAGGACTTTAAGGGAGAGTGGAGTCAGCACTGATGTTAACTCCAGGAAGAAAATTTCCTCGACCGGACTCGAACCCGGGTCTTCAAATTGCCAGCGCAATGTTCTGACCACTAGGCTATGTGTGTGTGTGTGTGTGTGTGTGTGTGTGTGTGTGTGTGTGTGTGTCTGTCTGTCTGTCTGTCTGTCTGTCTGTGTGTCTGTGTGTGTGTGTGGTTGCGAGTGTGTGTGTGTGTGTGTGTGTATGCATGTGTGTATGCGTGTGTGTGTGCATGCGGGCGGGTTTGTGTGTGTGTGTATGCGTGTGTGTGTGCATGCGTGCGTGCGTGTGCGTGCGTGCATACGTGCGTGTATGTGTGTGTGAGAGAGAGAGAAGTCAAGTCAACCCATCATGTCAATTTTTTATTTTCAAATGGTACATTGGATAAGCATTGATTTTGGGTTTTTCCATCAAGCCATCTATCTAGGGGGGAAAAAAGAGAGAAAATTTTTTTTTCACCAATATTGTTTAACCAACATGACTCAATAGCCTCAAAATTAAGATATATCTATAGATAAAAACCAACAAAAAAGAGGGAAAAAACAAAACAAAAAAAGGGGGAGAAAAAAAAGAAAAAAGAAATACACTTAAAAGTCACACACACACACACACACACACACACACACACACACACACTCACGCACACACGCGCACACACACACACACTCACGCACACACGCGCGCACACACACACACACACACACACACACACACACACCACACACACACACACAACAAACATAAAAAGCCTAAAAATACCATATCAAAATCGACAGGCTTCTCAGCAAAGAATGATGCACATTGCTCTAAAACGCAAACTCGTGACGTCAAAGATTCAAATTCCAACTCTCTTCCCAAAGTTCTATTTCTACATGACTCAACTATGTCAAAGATCAATGCAAAACGCCTGGGTTATTCCTATGGTCTCAAAGTCACATCAAAGAGGGCCTTTAAAATTGCTGACTGCAGAAGGGAAATCGAAAATATTTGTCCTGAAGACACAGTGGACTGCATTGTTCTGCATGCAGGAGTCCATGATGTAAAAGGGTCTGACCCATCCACTGCATCCAAAGACATGGTCTCGGTAGTCAACCAGATCAAAACCGGACTCCCCAAAACAAAAGTATAGTTATCAGCAGAATTGCTCCTGTGAAGAACAGAGATCTTGAGGGAAGGAGACAGCTCTTTAAGGCTCTTTTATTTTCTGAGCTTTCTAACCAACAAGTGTCTGTTCTCTCTCATGAAAATATGAGTGTATATAACAACAAAATCATGAAAGATGACATTCATCCATCAGATATAGGCACCAGCATCCTGCGGGGAACCTGGGTCGACACGTTCATCGTCTCTTCTGGGAGCGACCAAGGAGAAGGCTCGTCAGGAATCTTCATCCAGGAATGCCCAACAGCTTGGAGAAAGGGCCCAACCAGTGGTATGGAGATCCTGCAGGGTTTGCCAGATTTCCTCAGCCATGGTCATTTCATCATCGCCAGTGGAATTCTTTCTCCCATCCATATTCCTGGTGACTTTGTCCATTTATACCACAGCAAAATGTGTTGAATTTCACTATGTGTCATGAAGACTGTGTTTGACAATATTGTAATTTTTTCAATGGAATTGTAGATCACTCCTTAAAAATTTACTTCACCTTGAAGCTCATCTCTCACATCATAATTATTCAGTTCTTGCATTGCAGTCTCTTAACGTAGATGCTAACAAGCTTCCCAAATTTAACAATTTTTATTATCCACCATTGTTCACTTGTAGCAGTACAACCAAAAGAGTTCAAACAGCAGTGTACATTAGAGCAGATTTAAGTTACTCTCCTCTGTCTTTACCCCCTGTTCCAACATTTACAGATGAGTTTTTTGCAACAGCAGTCACTATCAAAGTAAACAAACAAACAGATTTAAATGTAGTATCTGTTTATTATCCTAAGGGTCCAAAAGCAGAAAATACAGACTGGATTAAACATATTGATCTGACAAGTAAAAAATGGATAGTGCTTGGAGATTTCAACGCACATGCTCCATTTTGGGAACCTAATTGTTATAATGTGACCTGTAACAGATTAATAGAAAACATGTTGAATCAAAGTTGATTCTCCTAAATGATGGTAGTATAACAAGATTACCTGATATTGCAAGCCATAAACCATCATCAATTGATTTATCATTAATATCGCCTGAATTAGGAGTTAATGCAGTCTGGCTCACCAATGATGATACATTAGGAAGCGACCATTTTCCTATAATACTACAGTTAAAAGAAATTATGTTTGAAAAAGACGCCAAAGTTGACGATGTAATCCCTAAATTTGTTTATAATGTGCTAATTGGGCCTATTTCAGTCCATATTATCTAACATAAACTGTAAATATCTTATAGATGAAACTATTGTTTTGTCATATGACAAATTTTGCAAAGCTGTTTTACAGGCAGCAGAAAATTCTATTCCCAAATGCAAAAAGATGCAAGATTGGAAGTACTTTGGGAATGTGGTGGAATAATGAATGTAAGGAAGCCCTATACTTTAAAAAATTAGCTTTTAAAAAATGGCTACAAGACAGAAGTAAACTTCATTAATATGAAGCAAGCTAAGAATCATAGTAACAGAGTTGTAGCTCTAGCCAAGAAAACTTATTTTTCAAATTTTTGTAGGGATGAAATATCTGAATCGAAAGATTTACACAAAGTGTGGAAAAAAGTTAAAAAAGTGAAAAATGGAAACATTTTGCCTGTCTTTCCAATAAAACTCCATAATAATGAAATGCCTTCCTCCTTGGACAAGGCTGAAGCATTTGTAAAGTCTTTTTCAGATAACAACTCTTTGTCAAGTCTGAATCCAACTGACAAAGGCTTTAGAGAGACAGAAGAAAGAAAAGATGAATATAAAGATCCTGGTTTCCAAACAAGAGTACTTTTTAAATTCTTCTATCACTTTTAAAGAATTTAACCAAGCATTAGAATCATTCTCTTCAAATTACAGTGCTGTGGGCATTGATGGCATTTCATACCAATTATTACTGCACTTGCCTTTAAAATGGAAGGAATTACTTCATTCGTTTTACCAAAAATGTTGGTTAAATGGAACTCTCCCTACCCCCTGGAAGAGGTCAGTTGTAATACCGGTTCAAAAAAAGGGCAAATCTAGATCTTGTAATAATAATTACAGACCAATAGCACTAACTTCACAAGTGGGAAAAGTTTTAGAAAAAATCGTCCAAAGACGCCTTTTGTATTTCTGTGAAAAGGAAAATATAATTCCAGTGAATCAGGCTGGTTTCAGAAAAGGTCGTTGTACAACAGATCATCTAGTGAAACTTACAAGTCATATTAAGTACCAGTTTGCACACAGAAAAAGCACACTTGCCACTTTCTTTGACATTAGTAAAGCGTATGATAGGGTATGGCATGCTAGATTATTATACAAACTGAAACTTATTGGAGTTAATGGTGAAATGTTTCAATACTTTAGAGTTTTCTATCAGAAAGATCGATGTGTGCAAGAGTTGGTTCAGTGTATTCATCTTTCAAAAATATTGATATTGGTATTCCTCAGGGGTCAATAGTAGCTCCTATATTGTTTTCTATTCTTATTCATGACCTTCCAAAAGTTCTGTCAAACAATATAAACCTAGCTC
>CM060332.1:20282720-20287720 GCA_030674155.1 Stramonita haemastoma
CAAGTTCGGGGTAGGCCCTATAAGAGCTGTACACACTACAAGTGCTCAGCTTCTTGTTCTTCTTTGTCGAACTCGCAGACAGCAACTGTTGTTTGTTGTCTGTAGACGTAATGATGATGATGATGATAATAATAATAATGATAATAATGATAATAATAATAATAATAATAATATAATAATAATAATAATAATAATAATAAAGTGCTCAGCTTCTTTCTTAGTGGTATAATATACAAAAAAATCTTGTTCTTCTTTGTCGAACTCTCAGACAGTAACTGTTGTATGTTGTCTATTAGGGGAGCAAAGAAAATGCTTTGCACTGGCAATTGAGCGCCTAACGAGTCAAACGGGATAGCCTAGTGGTCAGGACACTGCGTTCGCAATTTAACGACCCGGGTTCGAATCCAGGTCGAGGAGATTTTTCTCCTGGATTTAACATCAGTGCTGACTCCACTCTCCCCAAAAGTCCTTCGGATGAGACTATAAACCGAGGCCCCGTGTGTGAACGCACGCAGAAAATCTTGCGCACACGTTAAATCCTGTTCCGCTTTTCGTAAGAGTAGGCCATCGTGTGCCGGTGGGAACAGATGACAAAATTGACAAAAACTGCATACACACGGGGACTGGATGTTATAAAGCTCAATAGTGCTTATCCCATTATCCTTGATGTAATAGAATAGAATTATTCTAAAAGAATAGAATAACCCAGCGCATCCCACTTCGGCGTGGGAGAGAATTGTTATCTTTTAAGTCTTTCTGGAATAAACACTCGTGTGCTTTTTTTTTTTTTTTTTTAATAATCTAGTCACTGTGTGGATGCAGTTGTGTAAATATTGTCATTTGTTCCCACTGGCACACGATGGCCTACTCTTACGTAAAGCGGAACAGGATTTAACGTGTGCGCAAGATGTTCTGTGTGTGTTCGCACACGGGGCCTCGGTTTACAGTCTCATCTGAAAGACAGGCGGAAAGACAAAGATGGCGGAAAATAGATGTGACAAAATGGCGGGAAGAAAATGAACAAAGCAGAAACAAAGAGCACAGCCTAAAGCCTCACTATCGACCTTAATACACGTTAAATCCTCTTCTGCATACGTTAAATCCTGTTCCGCTTTTCGTAAGAGTAGGCTATTGTGTGTCGATGGGAACAGATGACAATATTTACAAAACTGCATGCACACGGGAACTGGATGAAAAAAGCACATGAGTGCTTATTCCATTATCCTCGATGTATGGTATGATGTTTGATATGATATTTGATATGATCTGTGATACTGATAGGGTATGAATTGGTATGATATGATATTATACGATATATATGATATGATGTGATATATATAGACAATGTGCTGAGCAGGTTAATAATAAAACTGCTTACATCTTCATTGATATGATGTGATGTAAAGGCAATGCTCTGAGCAATCTAATATTGGTTTCTGTTTACTTAGGAACCAGATTCACCAGATTCGCACACTTGGACGTTTTATACCAGGTAGTGACAAGACAACCCCCCCTATTAGCACACACAGGAAAAAAATGTGATGCTCCACCACATAAGGAGTCGCATTGCACCGGAGGTCAATTTTTAGTTATTGACATGTTATTAATCTGCTATGAAATGGCCATATAATAGAAAAAAAAAAGATTGAAAATCGGACAATCCTATGAAAAGTTATTACAAGTTGAAATGGTAGACTGCAGGCAATGACAAAACGAGAAATGGACAAGTTTAGCATCATAAGAAATGGTCAGAATGAGGGCTTAGGCATTTTTAAAGTAGGCTACGTTTAAAAGCAAAAGGATACACAATTATGACTCAATATCTCATTACAAGGGAGAATAATGGCTATAGTCTTATAATCAATCAAAATCTGAAAATTGCCAACTTGACCCCATCTGCCTTTAATGGCTTCTAGAAGTTCTAGCAGAAAAGTGGGTTATGTGCTTAGCGACTCATTTCGTGGCGGAACGTCACAAATGTCATAGAGTACAAAGTAGGTGGCGCTGCGTTTTCCTGTTGTGGAGGCTGGGAACAGCAGGTCTTAAGCAGAGGGGGAAAGGGAGGGGGGGTGGTAGGAAGAGGGAAGGGGGAGAGCAGACAGTGATGGGGAGCTGTCAACATTGGGGACATGACCTGTTGAACCCTTTCTATTTACTTCCTCTCTACCATCCACCGCTACCCCCCCCCCCCTCTTTTACATTGTCTTCGGCACAGAGCCTGGAAGTTGTCATGGTATCAGAGCTGTCAACTCTTCCCAAACACCACTCCACCCACTCCTCTCTCTCTCTCTCTCTCTCTCTCTCTCTCTCTCTCTCTCTCTCTCTCCTCTCTCTCTCTCTCTCTCTCTCCTCATCACTACACACACACACACACACACACACACACACACACACACACACACACACTGAGATATTTAACTGTGTGTGTGTGTGTTGTCTGTCTGTCTGTCTATCTGTCTGTCTGTCTGTCTGACTGGCTGTCTGTCTGTCTGACTGGCTGTCTGTCTGTCTCTCTGACTCTGTCATATGTCTGTCTGTCTGTCTGTCTGTCTGTCTGTCTGTCTGTCTGTCTGTCTGTCTGTCTCTCTCTCTCTCTCTCTCTCTCTCTCTCCTCTCTCTCTCTCTCTCTCCTCTCTCTCTCTCTCTCCACACACACACACACACCCCTCTCAGATTTCTCTGTCTCCCTCTGTTTTTTATTTATTTATTTATTCTTTTATATCGAGGATAATGGAATAAGCATTCATATGCTTTTTTCATCCAGTCCCCGTGTGTATGCAGTTGTGTAAATATTGTCATCTGTTTCTACCGGCACACAATGGCCTACTCTTACGAAAAGCGGAACAGGATTTAACGTGTGCGTAAGATGTTCTGCGTGCGTTCGCACACGGGGCCTCGGTTTACAGTCTCATCCGAAAGACTACTGGGGAGAGTGGAGTCAGCACTGATGTTAACTCCAGGAGAAAAATCCCCCTCGACCGGGAATCGAACTCGGGTCGTCGAATTGTCAGCGCAATGTTCTGACCACTAGGCTATCCCGTGTGTGTGTGTGTGTGTGTGTGTGTGTGTGTGTGTGTGTGTGTGTGTGGTGTGTGTGTGTGTGTGTGTGTGTGTGTGTGGTCGTGTGTGCGTTGTTGTTGCCTCGATTTTACGTCTGTTCATTCAAAGCGATATAAAACGAAGGGAAGGTGAGGGAAGGGGGCAATTGTGTCGATGGATGTGTGCAGTAAATTTGCGTGTCTATTTCTTAATAATCGATGCAGTACACAGAATAGGGCTACACAATGATAACAACAAGTAAATACATAACAATTGCTAATATGACATATTTATAACTGTAACAAATGTCCTAAAGGACTAGAGTTTCGTTAAAGATTTTGTTATATACAAAACGCCAAATTAAGATTAAAAAAAAATTATTCAAGAATTTTTCAGACAAAAAGAGGTAAGAATGATTTTGGACTAGACTCTTACATTAAAAAAAAGTATAGGACTGCATATAATTTTTCTCACCTCACAAACGTTTTATATTTTTGCTATATTTAGTGATGAACGCATTCAGTTTTATCCGAAAAACTCTTACATTAAAAAAGAATATATGACTGCTTGTAATTTTCTCACCTCACAAACGTTTTATATTTTTGCTATATTTAGTGATGAACGCATTCAGAGTAAAGCGCAAGCTAGCCTTTCCAGCCGTGACAAAACTTGTATTAATCTCAGTGATCGAAATCCTTTAATAGGATAGTCATAGGTGAGGCAGTGCATTAAACTATAAATTGTTATCGATTGCTTGTGTGTTGTATAGGTCGAGTGCAAGCGCTTTGATTTGTTTTTTGCAAGATATAGCGCTATAAAAATTTCATGTATTATGATTATTATGATTATGATTATTATGAATATTTTGATGATGATGATGATGATGATGATGATGATGATGATTAATATATCTCTCTGAAAAGCGCTCCTTTGGATAATAAGTTTCTTTTTGCCCTGCTCCACGATGCCTCTTCTGATAAATGATAGACCTCTTGTGAAGATAATGGAACATGTAGTTCTACAGAATCCTCTCCATGCTTTGCACCTCTCTTTTATTTTTATTTTTATTTTATTTTTATTTTATTCTTTTACATCGAGGATAACGGGATAAGCACTCATGCGCTCTTTTTTCATCCAGTCCCTGTCTGTATGCAGTTTTGTAAATATTGTCACCTGTTCCCACACAATGGCCTACTCTTACGAAAAGTGGAACGGGATTTAACGTGTGCGCTAGATGTTCTGCGTACGTTCGCGCACGGGGCCTCCCTCGGTTGACAGTCTTATCCGAAAGACTTTTGTAGAGAGTGGAGTCAGCACTGATGTTATTAGCTCCAGGGGAAAAATCCCCTCCAACGGGAGTCGAAATCGGGTCGTCAAATTGAGATCGCAATGTTCTGACCACTAGGCTATCCCGTCCTTTGTTCTAGTAAATGGTAGACTTCTTGTAAAGATAATGGAACATGTATTTCTACAGAACCCTCTCCATGCTTTGCACCTCTCTTCGCAACTCTTGTCAGTCCACTGATTTAGTACAAATCCCACATGAGAAGTAAGTCAGTCAGTCTTCAATTTTAACGTCTTTCCACTTAAAGCGATGCCAGACGACCCTAAGATAGGAGACTGGATAGGACACACAGAGAGAGAGACAGGCAAGGCAAGGCAAGGCAAGGCAAGGCAAGGCAAAATTCTTTTATTCGAGGATAATAGATAAGCACACATGTGCTTTTTTACATCCAGTCCCCGCCCCTTTCAGGGATAACATCAAGATAAAAAGACAGCCTCAACTAAAACAAGAACAATTATAATGATCCAATTACCAAGAGCAAATCATACCAGTATCAAACAACAGGTAAGAAATAAGACAAAGATACAATATTAAGGTAATGTTATAAAAAAAAAGGCACTCATTCAGAAACGAAAATAAGAAGTAAGAATCAGTGATGATTTTGATTTGAATAATA
>CM060332.1:20292720-20302720 GCA_030674155.1 Stramonita haemastoma
CACTCGGGACCTAGGTTTATAATCTAATCCAAGGATTCTGTTGTGTGTGTGTGTGTGTGTGTGTGTGTGTGTGTGTGTGTGTGTGTGTGTGTGTGTGTGTGTGTGTGACTGTGTGTGTGTGACTGTGTGTGTGTGTTGTGTGTGTGTGGTGTGTGTGTGTGTGTGTGTGTGTTTATTTATTCTTTCATATACAGTGGCGTAATCTTACGAAAAGCCGAACAGGATTTAACGTGTGCGCAAAATATTGTGATTGCGTTCGCACACGGGGCCTCGGTTTACAGTCTCATCGGAATGATTTTGGGGAAGATAAGAGTGGAGTCAGCACTGATGTTACCTCCAGGGGAAAAATCCCCTTGAACAGGAATCGAACCGGGGTCGTCAAATTGCCAGCGCATAGTTCTGACCACTAGGCTATCCCATTCACGAGAGAGAGAGAGAGAGAGAGAGAGAGAGAGAGAGAGAGAGAGAGAGAGAGAGAGAGAGAGAGAGAGAGAGAGAGAGAGAGAGAGAGAGAGAGAATAAATTGAAATTGAAATTGAAATTGAAATTGAAAACGAGGTTTATTCAGTATAGGTCATAGCCCCTTCTGAATGGGGGTACAGATAAACATCACACAAGTAACACAAAACACAATCGCCATAAAGTTATGGGAAAAGATATTACAAGCATCACCTCTTCCATTATTCCACTGAAAAGAAACTGAAGAGAGGATATTTTTCTCCTGGAGTTAACATCAGTGCTGACTCCACTCTCCCCAAAAGTCCTTCGGATGAGACTTTAAACCGAGGCCCCGCGTGCGAACGCACGCAGAACATCTGTCATCTTGCGCACACGTTAAATCCTGTTCCGCTTTTCGTAAGAGTAGGCCGTCGCGTGCCGGTGGGAACAGATGACAACATTGACAAAACTGCATACACACGGGGACCGGATGAAAAAAAGCACATGATTGCTTATTCTATTATCCTCGATATAAAAGAATAAAAAAAATATATAAATTAAAAGATAAGAAAAACAAACATTAGTCATTCCTAACACTCTCAGAACGTCTTCTGAAAACGTTGTACAGGTATATATATATATGCATAAATTCTTGAGTAAATGTTCGTTTTGACTTGACATAAGCAAGACTTAGACTGCTCGAAATAAACATGGTGCCGAAGAAAATTTAGAGGAAATATTACAGAGAGAGAGAGAGAGAGAGAGAGAGAGAGAGAGAGAGAGAGAGAGAGAGAGAGAGAGAGAGAGAGAGAGAGAGAGATTCTTTTTCTTTTTTCTTTTTTTTTGTGAGGAAAATGGAATAAGGACTGTGCCTTTTTTTTTTTACGTCTATCACAGAGAGAGAGAGAGAGAGAGAGAGAGAGAGGAGAGAGAGAGAGAGAGAGAGAGGAGAGAGAGAGAGGAGAGAGAGAGAGATTCTTTTTCTTTTTTCTTTTTTTTGTGTGAGGAAAATGGGATAAACACTCGTGTGCTTTTTTTTAAATTTTTTAAATTTTTTTATACATCTAGCCCCCGTGTGTATGCAGTTTTGTTAATTTTGTCAACCATTCCCACCAGCACACAATGGCCTACTCTTCCGAAAAGTGGGACTTGTTTTAACGTGTGCGCAAGATGTTCTTCGTCTATCTGCTTGCCTATCTGTCTATCCACCAGTCCATCCCTCCATCCATCTATCCCTCCATCGATCCCTCCATAAATCTGTCAGTCTGTCTATCGATCTCTCTGTCTCTGTCTCTCAATCTCTCTCTCTTCTCTGTCTCTGTCTCTGTCTCTGTCTCTGTCTCTGTCTCTCTCTCTCTCTCTTCTCTCTCTTCTCTCTGTCTCTCTCTTTCATGTATGTATTATGTATGTTGTATGTATGTATTTGTATGTCATGTATTAGTAGTATGTAGTATGTAACTGTTCTCATCTATCGTCTACTATCATCTATCGATCTATCTCCTATCTATCATCTATCTACTCTTCTATCTATCTATCATCTCTCTATCTCTCTATCTATCTATCTATCTATTATTATCTTAGTATTATTATTATCTATCCTCTCTCTATATATATCTTTATCTATTCTATTCTTGTCTCTGTCTGTCTCTGTCATCGTCTCTTTCTCTCTATCTGTCATTTCTATGTATGTATGTATGTATGTATGTATGTATGTATGTATGTATGTATGTATGTATGTATGTATGTATGTATGTATGTATGTATGTATGTATGTATACATGTATCTACTATCTATCTATCGATCTATCTATCTATCGATCTATCGATCTATCTATCTATCTATCTATCTATCTATCTATCTATCTATCTATCTATCTATCTATCCCTCTCTCTATATATATCTTTATCTATTCTATCTCTCTCTCTACCTATCTCTATCTCTATCTCTCTATCTCCATCTCATCTCTCTCTCTCTCTCTCTCTCTCTCTATCTATCTTCTCTCTTCTTCTCTCTTCTACTTCCTCATCTATCTCTCTCATCTCATCTCTATCTCTCTTCTCTACTTTCTTCTGTCTGTCTGTCTATCTGTTCTGTCTGTCTGTCTGCTATCTGTCTTTCAGTCTGTCTATTGCTGTTTGTCTGTTTGTCTATATCGTCTTCTGTCTGCCTACTTGCTATTAAGATTTATTTTTATCTGTCTGGTTGTTTGTTCGTGTCTGCCAGCCTGTCTGTATGTCTGTATCTTTCTGTCTATCTGTGTCTATCTAGGCCTATCTGTGTCTGCTTATCTGTGTCTGTTTATCTGTCGGTCTCACCGTCTGTCTATCTGTCGGTCTGTGCCCGTGTGTCTGTCTATCTGTGTTTGCCTGCCTGTCTGCCTGCTGCCTGTCTTCTATCTATCTATCTATCTATCTATCTATCTATCATCTATCTATCTATCTATCTATCTATCTATCTATCTATCTATGCAATTCCATACAATGGAATGCAATGCAATGCTATACGATGAATTGCAATGCTATACGATGGATTGCAATGCAATGCTATACGACGGATTGCAATGCAGTGCGGTACTATGGATTGAAATGCAATGCTATACGATGGATTGCAATGCAATGCTATACGACGGATTGGAATGCAATGCGGTACTATGGATTGAAATGCAATGCTATACGATGGATTGCAATGCTATACGATGGATTGCAATGCAACGCTATACGGCGGATTGCAATGCAATGCGGTACTATGGATTGAAATGCAATGCTATACGATGGATTGCAATGCATTATACGATGGATTGCAATACAATGCTATACGATGGATTGCAATGGAACGCTATACGACGGATTGCAATGCAATGCGGTACTATGGATTGAAATGCAATGCTATACGATGGATTGCAATTCTATACGATGGATTGCAATGCAATGCAATACGATGGATTGCAGTGATATACGATGGATTGCAATGCAATGCTATAGTGTGCGATGAATTGCAATGCTACACGGTGAATTGCAATACAATGCTATACGATGGTTTTGAAAATACAGATGGATTGCAATACAATGCTATACGATTGCATTGCTATACGATGGGTTGCAATGCAATGCTAAACGATGGATTGCAATGCAATGCTATACGATGGATCGCAATGCAATGCTATACGATGGATCGCAATGCAATGCTATACGATGGATCGCAATGCAATGCTATACGATGGATTGCAATACAATGCTATACGATGGATCGCAATGCAATGCTATACGATGAATTGCAATGAAAATCTATACAATGGATTGCAATGCAATTCATTCTTCCGAAGGAGTGCCCAGGACCTGTACATTATATAAATAGCATCCCCATCTTTTGGAAATTCTGTGCTAGGAATTCCCTCTTCTTTCTGCTATCCTTCCGTTTCTGCCTTGTTCCTTTTCGTCCTGTCACCTTCTTTTTGTCCATTTTCTGCCTTCTTGGTCCATTCTCTTGCCTTTTTTACCCAGTTAAAGTTAGTAAAGTCTGTCCCGAGCCTAAGGCTCATCAGGCCGGTGCTTATCCCGGTTTCTGTGGCGTTAAGCGACTGAGAGTCATAGACTCTCCCCTGGATAGGACGCCAGTCTATCGCAGGGTTAACCCCCAACACAAGGTTGGTACCCCTTTTACACCTGGGTGGGGTGAGAAAATAGCCGTAAAGTGCCTTTTCCAAGGGCACAACGCCATAGCCGAAAGCTGGGATCGAACCGCAACCTTTAGATTACGAGTCCAACGCCCTAACCACTAGATTACAGGGGCGGCGGCTTTTTTTTTTTTTCCCCCCCCAGAAAGACTTAAAAAGATAACAATTCTCTCCCACGCCGAATTCAGATGCGCTAGGCTTGACTTGTCAAGTGTTGAACGGTAATGCATCACCTTATGACATATTTTATGTATATTTTATATACTTCATGACAATGTAATGCTCATTATGACCGACAATAGGTGCTGTCTGAGAGTTCGACAAAGAAGACAATGCAGTACAATACACAGTACAAAGTACTACAATGCAAAACACTACAATGCAATACGATACAAAGCGGTATTCTTTTATTTCGAGGATAATGGAATGTGCTTTGTCTACATTCAGTCCCCATTTGCATGGAGTTTTGAAAATGTTGTCATCTGTTCCCACAGGCATGCATGGTCAACTGCTCTGAAAGGCGGAACAGGTTTTGACACCTGTGCAAGATGCTATACGCGCATTTGCACACAGGAATCTCGGTTATCAGTCTTCTCCGAAGGACTGTAATGCGGTGAGTACAACACACTTCCACACAATACAGGGCGCTACAGTGCAATACAGTGCAATACAATACACTTCCACACAACACAGTGCTCTGCAGTGCAATACAGTGCAATACAATACACTTCCACACAATACAGGGCGCTACAGTGCAATACAGTGCAATACAATACACTTCACACAATACAGTGCGCTACAGTGCAATACAGTGCAATACAATACACTTCCTGGTTCCATACAATACAGTGCAATACAGCACATTACAATGCAATTCAGTGCAGTACAGTACAATATTAACCTAGGGTAAGCATGTAGAGCTGATATATGTGTATGCTTTTTGAATGGAGGGGGTCATTTCTAACTTGTAGAGTTGTCCTAGGGATGGTTTTTGAATGGAGGGGGTCAACTCTAACTTGAAGACTTGTCCTGGGGATGCTTTTTGAATGGAGGGGGTCATTCAAGGTATAGAGTTGTCCTGGGGATGCTTTTTGAATGAGGGGGTCATTCAACTTGTAGAGTTGTCCTGGGGATGCTTTTTGAATGTAGGGGGGTCATTTCTAACTTGTAGAGTTGTCCTGGGGATGCTTTTTGAATGGAGGGGGTCAAGTTGTAGAATTGTCCTGGGGATGTTTTTTGGGGTGGTGGTGGTTAGAGTGATGCACTCGTGATCTGCTGACCCATGTTCGAATCCCTTTTAATAGGATTTTTCCTCTAGAGTTAACAACAGTGTCCACTCCCCCCCCCCCCCCCCCCCCCAAAGTCCTTCCGATGAGACTCTAAACTGAAGTCCTGTATGCGAACGCACACAGAACATCTTGTGCACACGTTAAAACCTGTTCCCTCCCTCTTTGTAAGAGTAGGACATTGTGTGCCGGTGGGAATAGATGACAAAATGTACAAAACTGCATACACACGGGGACTGGATGTAAAAAAGCACATTAATGCTTACTCCATTATCCTGGAAATAAAAGAAGAAATAAATTATTTGAAAATAGTGGATCGATGGTCTAGAGGCAAGCGCCTGTGTAGAATAGTAGAAAGCGAAAAGTTTGGATCGAAGTGTACAGTGGTTCGAATTCCGTATGGGCCCCAAACTTTCCCCTATCCATTAGACCATGAGTGGTGGCCTGGGTGCTAGTCTTTTGGGTGAGAGATAAACCGAGGTCTTGTGTGTTACACATCATTATTTAGCACAGGTAAAAGAACCCACAGCAACAAGAGGGTTGTCCTTGGCAAAATTCCGTAGAAAAAAAAGCTACTCTGATAGGGAAAGAAATACAGTTGCAAGCAGGAAAAAGAAAAAAAAATAGTGGGTGGCGCTGCACTCGTGGCGACGCGCTGTCCCCGGGGAGGGAAAGCAGCCCCGAATTTCACGCAGAGAAATCTTCTGCAACATAAAGTGGTATGAAATATAAAATAGATGTAATGAAAATGAATGGGAGGGGGTAAGCATGTAGAGTTGATGTGTGGGTGCTTTTACAGGGGGAGGGCAAATGTCTACATTTCTTCCTTGACACACAACAAAACAATTTTAAAAAAGAAAAAAAAAGGTAAACATTGCCGATGAACTCACACTTCTGAAGGCTTGAACATTCACCACAAAGCAAGTTACGCATGAAGCCAGCATGACATTCACGTGCATGCCTCGGTGGACAAATACAAACTGAGTGATTTTTTTTTCTCTCTCACGAATCTTTGCCTGTGGGCTTCTTCCTTTCTTCCCTTTCTTCTCTCAGCTGCCTTAGCGGAGAGAGCTTTGGGTTTTGGGAGCCAGACTTAATTATGGAGTCTAGAGACCGTAAGTGATGATATAATAATAATAATAATAATAATAATAATAATATTAATAATATTAATATATATTAATATTAATATTAATAATATAATAATAATAATAATACTACTACTACTAATATGATAATAATGATAGTATAATATGATAATAATAATAATAATAATGATAATGATAATTGTGATATTAGTAATACATGGACAGCATATAAGCCCTATATCTTGTAAAAACAAATTATCAAAGCAAATAAACATTCTCCTCAGAAAGATGCTATCTTGCTTGTCAGTATTATTGACTTGCCTTTGTAGTTAAGTTTGCTGCTGCCACAGTTGGTCAAGGCTTGTGCTTTAGGGAAGTAGGGGGATTTTGTGCTTTAGGGGAGTAGGGGGTGTGTGCTTTAGGGGAGTAGGGGGATTTTGTGCTTATGGGGAGTAGGGGGATTTTGTGCTTTAGGGGAGTAGGGGGGTTTTGTGCTTTAGGGGAGTAGGGGGGGTTGTGCTTTAGGGGAGTAGGGGGATTTTGTGCTTTAGGGGAGTAGGGGGGGTTGTGCTTTAGGGGAGGAGGGGGATTTTGTGCTTGAGGGGAGTAGGGGGATTTTGTGCTTTAGGGGAGGAGGGGGATTTTGTGCTTGAGGGGAGTAGGGGGATTTGGAAGACAGTAGTTCAACAGTAGCCCTAGTTCAGGCTGAATCAGTGTCACTAAAGGGGAAGGGGAGGGGGGGGGGTTGTGGGGAGTGAAGATGACCTACTGACATAGCTCCCCTCTGATGGTGCTACAGCAGCAGCACACTCACATCTTGCGCAACACGTTAAATCCTGTTCCTTTTTTCGTAAGAGTAGGCCATCGTGTGCCGGTGGGAACAGATGACATTTACAAAACTGCATACACACTGGGACTGGATGTAAGAAAAAAAGCATATGATTGCTTATTCCATTATCCTCGATAGAAAAGAGTAAATAGATAAAAATGAATGAATAAGTAAATAAATAAATAAATAAGTAGGTGGTCTGGAGGTAGCATGCCTGGAAAGCCAGGATTGTGGCTTCACACCCGTTTGTGTCCGATCTCCCCCCCCCCCCCCCCTCAACCCAGTAGACCTTGAGTGGTGGTCTGGGTGCTTGTCTTTCTGATAATATGATTGAAAACAAGAGGTCCTGTATGCAAAACACACATTCAGCACACGTAAAAGAATCCAAGGCAACAAGAGAGTTTGTCTATGGCTTTTGTTGTTGTTGTTTTGTTTTTTTTTGTAACCAGAAAAGACGGCTGTTCTCAGGGAAACAAAAACAGTTAACAGGAAAATATAATCCCCCCTCCCCCCTCGCCCCTCTCATGGATGGTGTTTGCTCTTGTGACTACATGATATGTTGTTCTTGGGCTGAGCAGCCCAAATGTCGTACAGAAAGTGTTGTTGGTGTTGATTCAGTGGAACTATTAGTAGCAGTAAGGTTAGAGAGGGATGTACAGGAATTGCAAGTAGTGCAATATGCAATAGCAGTGGTAGTGCTCGGTTTATTTATTTGTTCTTTTATATCGAGGATAATGGGATAAGCACTCATGAGCTTTTTTTATAATCCAGTTCCCGTGTGTATGCAGTTGTGTAAATATTGTAATCTGTTCCCACGACACACGATGGCCTACTCTTACGAAAAGCGGAACAGGATTTAACCTGTGTGCAGAACATCTGCGTGCGTTCGCACACGGGCGGGGCCTCGGTTTACAGTCTCATCCGAAAGACTTTTGGCGAGAGTGGAGTCAGCACTGATGTTAACTCCAGGGGGAAAATCCCCTCCTCTACTGGATAGTTGTACAGTAGCAGTGGTAGTGCTCAGTGGAACTGTTAGCAGTAGTAAGGCTGGGGGGGGGGGGGGGGTACAGGATTGGTAGTGGTGAGTGAGTGGAGTTGATGTAGTCGGGGAGTGAAGTGGTAGATGAAGGCAGTAGTAAGGCTGGGGGGGGGGGGGGGGGGTGGGTACAGGATAGTACAGTAGTGGTGGTAGTGCTCAGTGGAACTGTTAGCAGTAGTAAGGCTGGGGGGGGGGGGGGGTACAGGATAGTACAGTAGTGGTGGTAGTGCTCAGTGGAAGTATTACAGCAGTTCACGTAGTGGTCCTAGCTTACTGACTGTATTTGAGTTACTGGGTTTTTTTTTTTTAGATGGAATTCACAGGAAGAGAATGGGGATTGATTAATTATAAACAGCAGCATTGCAAAAGTCAGTGAGTGTGAACGGGGTGTGTGTGTGTGTGTGTGGGGCGCCGCGCGGCGCGTGCGGGCGCCCGCGCATGAGCGGTGAGAGAGAGAGAGAGAGAGAGAGAGAGAGAGAGAGAGAGAGGAGAAGAGAGAGAGAGAGAGAGAGAGAGAGAGAGAGAGAGAAATATAACTAAATGAATTGATGATCTTTGATTGCTCAGGGATGAAAATTTTACACCAAGCCTAGTCTTACAATCTGCCCTTGGAAACACACATACATAGAAAAGAATACAGTACTGTGGAAATCCAAGAAAGCAGGTGGGGGGGGGGGGGGGACCACCCACCACACACACACACACAACACACAAAAATCATACACACAAAAAATCTTACACACACATGTGTGTACGTGCATGCACACACGCACCAACACAAAAAGCATGCACTTAATTTTTCAGATAATAAAATACAGAATATGATAATCTTTAAAATTGAAAGAAAAGAGATATGTACGAATGTGTACCTACATACTTAATTGACAACCCCAACACACACAAAACACACACGCACGCACGCACACACACACACGCCGCACGCACCACACACACACACACACACACCACACACAACACACACACACACACACAAATGCATATGTACAAGAGAGAAGGGGCAGAAAGGGAGAGGGAGAAGAGAGGGAGAGAGGAGAGAGAGAGGAGAGAGAGAGAGAGAGAGAGGCTTAACATGGGCTGTTATAATTGAGCATACTGTATGTGACAACCACGTCATGCCTATCTATGCCACAGAACTGTTCATCTTATTTTTATCAAGTCGGTCACTGTGGTGTTGCTGTTGGAAGCTCAGCAAAAAGTATCTGTTGCATCATTTTCAGTTCAACGTTCAAATTGAGCATTGCATGCTCTTTTCCTGGGTCCATTTGGATTATTATTATTTTTTATATTCTTTTAAATCGAGGATATTGGAATAAGCAAACATATGCTTTTTTACATCCAGTCCCCGTGTGTATGCAGTTTTGTAAATGTCATCTGTTCCCACCGGCACACGATGGCCTACTTTTACAAAAAGCAGAACAGGATTTAACGTGTGCGCAAGATGTTCTGATTGCGTTTGGGCACGGCCTCGGTTTAATTAAAGTCTCATCCAAGGACTTTTGGGGAGAGTGGAGTCAGCACTGATGTTAACTCCAGGAGGAAAATCTTCTCCACGGAATTGAACCAGGGTCGTCAAATTGCCAGGCAATGTTCTGACCACTAGGCTATTGGTCCCCACAGAAGGATGA
>CM060332.1:20307720-20322720 GCA_030674155.1 Stramonita haemastoma
GAGGAAGACACTTGCCACCACACTTCAGCAAAACTTTCACTTTTCTCAGATTTAAAAGAGATCGAGAAAAAAGCAAAAAAAAAAAAAAAAAAGGTTACTCGTTCTGTACATTGATGTTTCACTACAGGCGTTCGTTTTTCATTGATTTGCTCGTCGTGCATGAAGGAAGTTTCATTTTTGTCGTTCTTGCCGTTTGTCATACTCAAACCAGTTCTATGTTTGTCATATTTTTCTTTGTATTGCTTGTCATACCTGAGCGGGCTTTTCCGTATTTTCCTCATTTTGCTTGTCGCACCTGAGAGGGCTTTTCCGTATTTTCCTCATTTTGCTTGTCGCACCTGAGAGGGCTTTTCCGTATTTTCCTCATTTTGCTTGTCGCACCTGAGAGGGCTTTTCCGTATTTTCCTCATTTTGCTTGTCGCACCTGAGAGGGCTTTTCCGTATTTTCCTCATTTTGCTTGTCGCACCTGAGAGGGCTTTTCCGTATTTTCCTCATTTTGCTTGTCGCACCTGAGAGGGCTTTTCCGTATTTTCTTCGATTTGCTTGTCGCACCTGAGCGGGCTTTTCCGTATTTTCCTCATTTTGCTTGTCGCACCTGAGAGGGCTTTTCCGTATTTTCCTCATTTTGCTTGTCGCACCTGAGAGGGCTTTTCCGTATTTTCCTCATTTTGCTTGTCGCACCTGAGAGGGCTTTTCCCTATTTTCTTCGATTTGCTTGTCGCACCTGAGCGGGCTTTTCCATATTTTCTTCGATTTGCTTGTCGCACCTGAGCGGGCTTTTTTCATTTATTTTGCTGCCTGGCCTGGCTGAAGGCTGGATCTACAGCAGACTGTAAGTAATGTTCACTGTGTGTTGGCCTTTGATTCACTGTGTGTGTGTGTGCCTAGTCAGTGTGTCCAGCTAAGTGGAGTATTGAAGTCACTGTACATAGTGACTTGCTGTGTGGTGTGTGTGTGTGTGTGTGTGTGTGTGTGTGTGTGTGTGTGTGTGTGTGTGTGTGTGTGTGTGTGTGCCTAGTCAGTGTGTCAAGCTAAGTGGAGTATTGAAGTCACTGTAGTGACTTGCTCTGTCATTTGTGTGTGTGTGTGTGTGTGTGTGTGTGTGTGTGTGTGTGTGTGTGTGTGTGTGTGTGTGTGTATGTGCCTAGTCAGTGTGTTAAGCTAAGTGGAGTATTGAAGTCACTGTAGTGACTTGCTCTGTCATTTGTGTGTGTTGTGTGTGTGTGTGTGTGTGTGTGTGTGTGTGTGTGTGTGTGTGTGTGTGTTCTTTTATATCAAGGATAATGGAATAAGCACTCGTGTGTTTTATCTTCAACCAATCCCCTTGTGTATGCAGTTTTGTAAATGTCATCTGTTCCCACCGGCACACAATGGCCTACTCTTACGAAAAGCGGAACAGGTTTTAACATGTGCGCAAAATGTTCAGCATGCGTTCACACACGGGCCTCGGTTTACAGTCTCATTCGAAGAACTTTTAGGGAGAGTGGAGTCAGCACTGATGTTAACTCCAAGGGAAAAATCCCCTCAAACGGGAATCATGTTTGAGAGAGAGAGAGAGAGAGAGAGAGAGAGTCACACTGTAATGAAGCATGGTAAAAGAAACCTACAAAGTACCTAAAGATCTAAACACAAACTTAAAACAACCAACTCGGTTATTAATTGCCTAGAGTTCAGGAATAAAAGCAAAACATGCAAACCACAGCTGTCAGTTTCCCACACTGTCAGCTCCTCTCAGCTGCTAATTATTCCATCCCATCCCAGCCCAGCTGGGGCCAGCTGGTGCTATTTATTGCAGGAACTGACCATACTTGGACTAGGTAAAAGGAAAGGGCTTGTTAATTTATAGCACTCTGGACTGAGTGGTGTTGGATTTGTGTGCTGTGAAACATACACTACAAAGAGTGCTGCTCATGAGGTGATGCATGCACTCTCCCCAGGGAGAGTAACCTGAATTTTGGTTTCAGAGAAATGTGCCGTGACTTAGAGTGGTGTCAGTGTCCCAATCCCTGGCAGGCCCTAGCTATCCGCAGATCTTGTTTAAGCTTTGTTAAGGAAGGTTGCAGGATGGTTAAGATGTTCGCATGCCAACAAATAAATTGTAAGTTTCTGGGTTCGTACCAGCCTCGCCCTTTCTTCCCAGTTTGACGAAAAAATCGAACTGAATTGTCAGTCATTCAGATGAGACTATAAACCAACGCCCCTTGTGGAAGCATGCAGAAATCTTGCGCACATGTTAAAACCCCGTTCCGCCTTTCGGAAGAGCAGGCCATCGTGTGCCAGTAGGAGCGGATGACAAAATTATAAAAAACAAAAAACCCCAGCGTGCACACAGGTGTCGTGTTTAGACACCATCCCTGAGGGGGGAAAAAAAAGGGTAGGCGCTGCACTTGTGGCGACGCGCTCTCCCGGGGAGAGCAGCCCGAATGTCACGCAGAGAAATCTGCTGTGACATGAAGTGGTATAAAATAAAATAATAAGATCAAATAAAATAATGGTACAGTAGATGACAGCTTAAGCTTGCGGACTGATGATGAGAAGAAGCTGATGGATTTCCTTGTTCTTTTCCAGTGACTGGATGACCTGGCCTGTGCTAGCAGGAGACTGGAAATGCCAAAGTGGTGGCGGCCATTGTGAATGGTGCAGGGTGTAGGAAGGAAGTGTGCTACATACAGACAGTGCATCCTGCCATGTCCCTGCTTCTGTCTCTGGGTGTAGGGAAAGGGAAGTGTGCTTCATACAGACGTGCATCCTGCTGCATGTCCCTGCTTCTGTCTTGGGTGTAGGAAGGAAGTGTGCTACATACAGACAGTGCATCCTGCGCCATGTGCCTGCTTCTGTCTGGTGTAGGAAGGAAGTGTGCTACATACAGACAGTGCATCTGCCTGCCATGTCCCCTGCTTCTGTCTCTGGGTGTAGGAAGGAAGTGTGCTACATACAGACAGTGCATCCTGCCATGTCCCTGCTTCTGTCTCTGGGTGTAGGAAGGAAGTGTGCTACATACAGACAGTGCATCCTGCCATGTCCATGGTCCATCCCTGCCTTCTGTCTCTGGGTGTAGGAAGGAAGTGTGCTACATACAGACAGTGCATCCTGCCATGTCCCCTGCTTCTGTCTCTGGGTGTAGGAAGGAAGTGTGCTACATACAGACAGTGCATCCTGCCATGTCCCCTGCTTCTGTCTCTGTGTGTAGGAAGGAAGTGTGCTACATACAGACAGTGCATCCTGCCATGTCCCCTGCTTCTGTCCTGGGTGTAGGAAGGAAGTGTGCTGCATACAGACAGTGCATCCTGCCATGTCCCCTGCTTCTGTCCTGGGTGTAGGAAGGAAGTGTGCTCATACAGACAGTGCATCCTGCCATGTCCCCTGCTTCTGTCCTGGGTGTAGGAAGGAAGTGTGCTACATACAGACAGTGCATCCTGCCATGTCCCTGCTTCTGTCTCTGGGTGTAGGAAGGAAGTGTGCTACATACAGACAGTGCATCCTGCCATGTCCCCTGCTTCTGTCCCTGGTGTAGGAAGGAAGTGTGCTACATACAGACAGTGCATCTGCCTGCCATGTTCCTGCTTCTGTCCCTGTGTGTAGGAAGGAAGTGTGCTGCATACAGACAGTGCATCCTGCCATGTCCCCTGCTTCTGTCCCTGGTGTAGGAAGGAAGTGTGCTCATACAGACAGTGCATCCTGCCATGTCCCCTGCTTCTGTCCCCTGGTGTAGGAAGGAAGTGTGCTGACATACAGACAGTGCATCCTGCCATGTCCCTGCTTCTGTCCCTGGTGTAGGAAGGAAGTGTGCTACATACAGACAGTGCATCCTGCCATGTCCCCTGCTTCTGTCTCTGGGTGTAGGAAGGAAGTGTGCTACATACAGACAGTGCATTCCTGCCTGCCATGTCTCCTGCTTCATGTCCCTCTGTGTAGGAAGGAAGTGTGCTACATACAGACAGTGCATCCTGCTGCCATGCGCCTGCTCTGTCCTGTGTCAGGTAAGAACACGAGTCTTCAGCATTCCTGTGACACATGCGAGCACGCACACACACAACACACACACACACACACACACACACACACACACCACACACACACACACACACCACACACACACACACAACACACACACTTAAAACTCTCTCTCTCTCTCTCTCTCTCTCTCTCTCTCTCTCTCTCTCTCTCTCTCTCTCTCTCTCTCTCTCTCTCTCTCTCTCTCCTCCTCTTTCAGTAGAAGGCCATTCGGGCTGGTAAGAAAGGATTACCAAAATAAAATTTTAAACAAGGGCATGCACTGGGAAGTCAGGTTTAGACATCATCCCTGAAGTCAGAATGCGGCTACCTTCATGGCCAGCAAAAATGATCTCCTAAGTAAACATTTGACCATTAGTACACTTCAGAGCTATAGCTGAGGAACCAAAAAAAAAAAAACCACCACAACCCCCCCCCCCCCCCCCAATGCAAGAGTGTAAGGGCAGAAACCACCAGGGTTGAAACTTTTATGTCCAGCTGTCTCTAGAATTCAAGTTTCTTCTTTCTTCACTCTGTGTGTTGTGTGTGTGTGTCACGTGCACGCGCATGTGTGCAGTGAAAGGATATGTACAGCAAGTAAGGGTGACTGAACATTGAGGATGATGATAGTGAGGCAGGAATAGACATGTTAGTTTTTATCATGTGGCATATTGATATAATATGATTGATCAGCAGCTACTGAGTTAGGCTAGGAATATGACCACATGTGCATAAAAACCATTTCCAATATATACTTAATCTTAAAACAGATGAATTTCCATCCGTAAGGCAGAAAAACATATTTGTTTTATACAGTAAATTTGTTTATAGTGGTTTTTGTTTGTTTTTTGGTTGGTTGGTTTTTGCTTCTTTTTTTTTCTTTAAAAATTTTTTTTTTTTTACCTACGACGCAAATTTTACCATGTCTTCACATACATACAGACAACCAAGTCTTTTTCTTGCACTGGAACAATTTTCTCTGTGCTTTACACAGGATCCAATAGCATTCATGCAGTGACAAATGAAGTTTCCAGTTTGCTGCTACATCTACTGTTATGCCATTGCTCCTTTTTTTAACATCCTAAAATGTCAACTTTTTCATTGTAATAGAAACCAGAGTGAGATGGAATCGACACCATATATACAGATCCTGATTAAAAAGCCATGATTAAAAGCCATTATTATAATGTACATGTCATTGCAAAAAGGAGGGTAAGGAAAGCTGCCCTCACTAAAGGAAAGTAGCAATGGGACACCCCTTCAGTGCAAAACCAATTAATCAGCACAACAATCTACAGTCGCTTAGAACCTTGTTCAAAGAGTTGGTATAAATAGCAGGCAGATATTTTAAAACCTTATACTAAAAATGTCTATGAATTTCTAGGATGTTTTGGTGTTTTCCTTGTTGTAATTGGTGGTAATAGATTGTGTGCATGTGGGGTGGGTTTCTGAATTGTTTTTTGTACTCTATTTGAAAAATTAAAAATATTTATTAAAAAAAAAAAAAAATGTCTATGAATGTTAGATATTGTTACTCCACATAATTACACAGTATATGTTTCTCGCAAATTTTGTCCGGAATGCATTTAATTTGTCTATTAATGAGACAGATAACTGACCACGCTTGAGAATTGTCCAATACAGAATGAGAAGAAAAAACATGAGTAATTTCAGACAAGGTAAAAGAACTTTATGGACAAAATCCAGCGTCTTTCTGCATGGTGTGCGTGTGCACGCACACACGTGCATGCGTGTGTGTATGCATGTACATGTGCATATTTATTTTCATGTGGGTAAACAAACAAGAATGGTTTGACATGTACATTTTTGTACATTTTTGTAGGTTTAAAAAAAAAAAAAATTTTTTTGAGTACAATCGTTTGAAAAAAATAAAGAAGAAAAAAACTTCAAAAGGAAGGTGAAGAAGCAAGGGGGGCTGTTATCTAGTTCTGCAACTGAAGTGATGGTTTGTCTGTTGGCTGGTTGGATGTTTTTGGTTGGATTTTGGTGTGTTGGGTTTCCTTTGCTATTGACTGGCCAAGGGGGAGTGTGAGAAGTCTAAGTGGTCAGTGGATTGATTCAGTGATTATTGGTGACTGTTGTAGATTCATTCAGTGATTGGTGATTGATTCAGTGATTATTGGTGACTGATTCAGTGATTAATAGTGACTGTTGTAGATTGATTCAGTGATTGGTGACTGTTGTAGATTGATTCAGTGATTGGTGACTGATTCAGTGATTGGTGATGATTGATATGTGACTGTTGTAGATTGATTCAGTGATTGGTGACTGTTCAGTGATTATTGGTGACTGATTCAGTGATTATTGGTGACTGTTGTAGATTCATTCAGTGATTGGTGATTGATTCAGTGATTGGTGACTGATTCAGTGATTATTGGTGACTGTTGTAGATTGATTCAGTGATTGGTGACTGATTCAGTGATTGGTGACTGATTCAGTGATTATTGGTGACTGTTGTAGATTGATTCAGTGATTGGTGACTGATTCAGTGATTGGTGACTGACTTCAGTGATTATTGACTGTTGTAGATTGCTGACTGCAGTCTGAAGGTGCGTGTGGTCACACCCGCTCTCTTCATTGCGCTGCTGCCTCCTCCTTCTTCCTTCCTTCCTTGCTCCTTCTCTTCTTCTTCTTCACAGTGAGTATTCAGGTACTGTGTGTGTGTGTGTGTGTGTGTGTGTGTGTGTGTGTGTGTGTGGTGTGTGTGTAGAAATCAAATCAAATTTTTATTTCCAGATGGTACATTTGATAACTTATTTTATTTATAAGCATTGATTTGCTTTTTTTTTTTATCAAGCCATCCATCTAAAGAAAAGAACAAAACAAAAACAACAACAAAAAACAACAACAGAAAATCCCTAACAAACAATCAAACAAACAAAAAAAAAAGAAAAAAAGGGACAAAAACAAAAAACCCCAACAAACATTTCACCAACATTAATTAGCTAACATGATTTCAACAGCCTTAAAAATAAAATATGGCTATAGATAATACAAGCAACAACAATAACAACAAAATCAACCCAAAAAAAATCCCACTCAAAAGTCTCACACACACACACACACACACACACACACACACACACACACACACACACACACACACACACACACACTCTCCCCCCAAAAAGTCCTTCGGATGAGACTTTAAACCGAGGCCCGTGTGAACGCACGCAAACATCTTGCGCACACGTTAAATCCTGTTCCGCTTTTCGTAAGAGTAGGCCATCGTGTGCCGGTAGAACAGATGACAATATTTACAAAATTGCATACACACAGGACCGGATGTAAAAAAGCACATGATTGCTTATTCTGTTATCCTCGATATAAAAGAATAAATAAAATAAAAAATTAAAAAAAAAATAAATAAACACACGGTTTGTGCGCTCGTCCACTCAGCACGTATACACGTACGCGCATGCACACATTTAAAGTTTTTAAAGAATCATATTGTGTGGTGTGTGTGTGTGTGTTATTTAGAACTCTTTTTTTGTATTCTTTTATTTCATGGATAATGGAATAAGCACTCCTGTGTTTTTTAACATCCATTCCCTGTGTGTGTGCAGTTTTGTAAATTTTGTCATTCGTTTGGGTTTTAACTTGTCTGCAAGATGTTCTGCATGCATTTGCACACTGGACCTTTGTATAGTTTCATCTTGTGTGTGTGTGCGTGCACACCGCTTGTGTGCTTTGTGTGTGTGCATGCGCATTGATGTAATAATTGCTTCCTGTTATTATAGATAAAGTTGTTTTTCCTTTTATCATATGGCCTCCTTTGTTTGTTATGTTGTGTGATGTTTTAATGTCATGCTGTATGTCAGGCCTCCTTTATGTTTTGATATTATGTTATGACATCAGGCCTCCTTTGTTATGTTTTGATGTTATGTTATGTCAGGCCTCCTTTGTTATGTTTTATATCGGTAGATTATATCAGGCCTCCTTTGTTATGTTGTGTGATATTTTGATATTATGGCATGTTATATGTCAGGCCTTTGTTATGTTTTTTTTTTATTGATAGATTATATCAGGCCTCCTTTGTTATATTGTGATGTTTTGATATTATTTAGTAGCGGCAGCAACAATTTTTTATGCAGTTATGGCTTCATTTTTTGTTTTAGATACAAAAATCTTATTAAAAGGAATTTAAAGCCAGACATGGGTCGGTAAAGGGAAAATTTTTGTTTAAATGTTTTGAAGGGTTTTGTTGTTTTAAATATATCACATAGATCTACCACTTGCAAATTAGAAAAATCAGTTTGGCTATGCATTCTGACCTTTTGTTTCCGTGGAAATGAATTCAAAATGGCCAACAAACAACATATTTTGAAAGAAAAAAACCCCCAAAATATTCAACATATTGTGATTCTCTTTTCCATTTAAGTTTTTATAGGTAATTTAAATTTTACAGGTTTCCTAAGATATTGTTTAGTTATCTGATTTTTCATGAATTTTTCTTGTGAAATCCTGGATTTTTGTCGCAAATTGGCTGGGTAGAAAGATTCATATTGGTGTAACTTCAAAATATATCAAGATAAATACAAATAAATATGTAAAAAAAAAAAAAAAAAAGAAAGAAAGAAAAGATTATACTACTAAAAACAAGCATGCAAAATTTCAGTGCTGTATCTTTGTTTTAATTTAGTAAGTGTATATTTCTTTCAAAAAATGGATTTGATGGTAAAAAGTGAAAACAGAGAAAATGAGGAAAGAAAACCAAGTATGCATTCACACTCAAGAAATGTAGCTCTATAGTCCCTGAAGTTGTATGAGCTGTACTTCAGCATTTTGCCATCATATCTGCACTGTTTTCTGCCTCTAAACATGTAACAACATTACATATCGGGTCCATATTCAGTGGCAGATGAACAGTTCTTATGTCATTCCCTGAAAGCAAAAGGCAGCATTGGTTGATTTTTTTTTAAACTGTTCTCAATGATATTCATGATAATTTTGTAACAGACAGACAGACAGACAGACAGACACACACACACACACACACACACACACACACACACACACACACACACACACACACCACACCACACGCACACGCACACGCACACACACACACACCACACGCACATGCACACACACACACACACACACACACACACACACACACACACACACACACACACACACCAATGCAAGTTGAAGAGAACTTAAAATTTCTCATGGTCCACAGACTGAACACTTTAGTTTCAGTTTGGAGGCAAAGCCCATGTTTTCCTTTGGGCATAATTATCATCACTGAGTCAGATTTTCCTACAAAATGAAACTGTTTTTGGCATAACATTGTGTGTATGTTATAGGTGCATGCATGTGCATATGTGTGTGTGTGTGTGTGTGATGCGTTGCATGCGTGTGTGTGTGTGTGTGTGTGTGTGTGTGTGTGTGTGTGTGTGGCGCACACTTTAAAGCATTGGAAAAAGAACAAACAAAAAGCGAAACCAGCAATTGAAAAAAAAAACCATTAAAACAAATCAAACCTCAGAAGTTTGAGTATAGCTGCCCTATATGGCAAGGCAATAACAGTACACAAACTTCTCATCCAGTGTGTACCTGAATCTTAATTTAATTGATCTCAGGGATTCCTGGGTGGGAAGAGTGCACATTCTGGGTGACCCCCAGCTGTTAACAAACAGGCAACACCTCCAAAGAATAACTCAAACAAAAACAGAAAACTCTTTACATCAGAGTTGTGTATAAAAAAAAAATTAAAAAAAAAAAGAGAGATAGTACTATGCACATTATTTTAGCCATTGCAATGCATTCTGAACTGCAGATTTATGAAGAAACAACTCCATTTTGATCAAAGCGATCAAGTCCTTAACATGCTGTTCAATTTTGACCTGCTGTAACGTGTAATGCTGCAGTGGATCCCTGCCCACTGTGGTATACTTGGCAATGAACAGGCTGATGAACTTGCAAAACAAGGGGCACAGAAAGAACAGTGCGAAAGCTGCTTCACCTTCCGTGAAAAGAAGACAATCATCATATCAATGGCCCGACCTAGTAGAGTAGAAAAGGACGACTACCACCACCTCAAAAGAGAAGAACAAGTCATCATTCTAAGACTCTGCACTGGGCACAACAAGTCATCATTCTAAGACTCTGCACTGGGCACAACAGGCTAAACCACCATATGTCCACAAAGCTGAAACTCGCTCCATCTCCCCTGTGTGCATGTGGTAAAGAAAACCAGACAGGCGAGCACATCCTTCAGAGATGCACACTATTCAGTGACCTGAGGAAGAAAGTGGCATGTTATGTTATGTCAGGCCTGCTTTGTTATGTTTTGATATTATGGCATGTTATGTCAGGCCTGCTTTGTTATGTTTTGATATTATGGCATGTTATGTCAGGCCTGCTTTGTTATGTTTTGATATTATGGCATGTTATGTTATGTCAGGCCTGCTTTGTTATGTTTTGATATTAGGGCATGCTATTTTTAAGGTAGCTTCATTTTGACTTGGAGAATTCATTGTATTAAAAGTGAAAAAAAAAATCTGCTTTCAGGTTGGAGAAGTGAGGCAAAGAATTGAGGAGAGAACTGAGGCTGTTGTCTGCCCCAGAGAGTGACACCTTGCTGTACAGTGAACAGTGAACACAGAACTGATGGTGACACCTTGCCGTACTATGAACACAGCTGTGCGAATGTGTATCTGCTCCAGAAATTCTGCTATGGTTGTAAGCAGTGAACTCCTCACCCAGAGCACAGCTGTGTGTGTGTGTGTGTGTGTGTGTGTGTGTGTGTGTGTGTGTGTGTGTGTGTGTGTGTGTGTGTGTGTGTGTGTGTTTTGCTCCTGAAACGCGTCTACTGTGGTATCATACAGTCAACTCTGCATTCGGAGTTGTACTTATAAAGTTAAAGTTAAAGTCTGTCCCGAGCCTAAGGCTCATCAGGCCGGTGCTTATCCCGGTTTCTGTGGCATTAAGTGACTGAGAGTCATAGACTCCCCCCTGGATAGGATGCCAGTCTATCGCAGGGTTAACCCCCAACACAAGATTGGTACCCCTTTTACACCTGGGTGGGGTGATGAGAAAATAGCCGTAAAGTGCCTTTTCCAAGGGCACAACGCCATAGCCGAAAGCTGGGATTGAACCCGCAACCTTTAGATTACAAGTCCAACGCCCTAACCACTAGACTACAGCGGCAGCTGTACTTCTAAACTCCTGTATTGATTAACTCTCCTACTACCATGTTCCGTTTCTCTTACTCACCACTGTATACCAAGTATTTGCAGCAGTGTGCATCAGTTGCACACTTACTGACTTTAAAGAATCATTATAAACTCGAAATAAGGCACATCTGCATGAAACTTTCCGTGCTTGTGTAGTTGTGAATAAAAAATATATAATTCTTCATCTGCCTCTTGTGTGACTTGTTGTTGTTAAATGCTGATGGCGATGATGATGTAATTGTTGTTTGGCTACGGTGGTTATTCAATAATATAAAAAATGATACGACTACTTACAAACAGTTAAGAATCATCAAGATGAAGTAAACTAAAATCAAACATGCATGCATGCATTCATGCAAAATAAATGAAAATGATCAAACAGAGCTACAAAAACATAGGAACACACAAACAAGCATACAGGCTGACGAAAAAACGGCCATTGAAATTGGATCACGGTTGTTCTAATTTTATTTTTCACTTTGTCAGTGAAAAACTGAGAGAAAAAAATTGTACTTCTCACGAGCCACTAGCGTTGGGGTTTAATTTTTTTTTTTTTATAAAGTTTTTGGAGCCACAAAATTTACGAAATTCTTTCATTTTCAACCAGTAACAGTCGCATGTTCCCCAAGATCGTGGTTTTTACCACTGCCATTATCATCTTCGTCACTTAAACTGTCAGTAAACACAGCAATTCCTCTCTGCCACTCTTGAACCCTCTTACAGCTTCTATGTCCATTTCAGTTCACTCAAGTTCAGGTTCCGCTGCTTTATTCACAGAAAATTCTCAAAAAAAGTTCATTGCAGCTGTTGCCATTTTGATGCAGTTCCCTTGATGACATCACCGTAAAATTGGAAAAAAAATGGCACAAAAATCGATCCACTGAAAAGAACATTGCAAATAGCGGCAGCTGAAATGGCACAAAAATCGATCCACTGAAGAAGAACATTGCAAATAGTGGCAGCTGAAATGGCACAAAAATCGATCCACTGAAAAGAACATTGCAAATAGCGGCAGCTGACTCTATCTGGAAGCCTCTGAGCATGTGTAAAGGGATAAAGGGTGTGTGACCATGGTGTATAAATAGCACAAAGGAAGACGCAGGTTGTCCCAGGTATTGGATGGGCACTCTCGGCTTTGAGGAACAATAGGAGTGAAAGTGGCGTAGTTGGTCTGTAAGGACAAGGTCATTTTAAGGAATCTGGTTTTGGTTTTATCTCATTTCATGGGTGATCGATGTGGGTTTTCCCACGACGCGGTGGCCGTCCTGAGCTGACCCTTATGGTTGACCGGGGCGTCGATACAAGCTAGGACAGTTGAGTTGGTTTTATACCCGTTTTAAACTGTACATAGTCGCACACTTTTAATACAAGGTTTAAAATGTGACGAGGTGACAGCCCCGATATGGCCTGTGCGGTTGGCGGGGCTCTAAGCAACACGATTGGATTGGGCAGGTGAGCCCGCTGATGGTAGGAGGAGAGTAAAGGCAGCCACACTCTGACTTCTGTGATAGTATATAAACACAACATGTGTATGCATGTGGGTTTTACAGAGATTTCACCTCTTCCTACCAGCAAGAAGTTCATGTTCATGTAAATTATTAAATTATTTAAATTGATTTGCTTGTACAGCGTGGTGAGCCCATGTTTTTTTGAAATTCGCGCTATATAAGCCTCCAGCTAACTCTTCTGGAAGCTGGAATGGGTATGTATGGGGTCCGCAAGTTGTTCTGCGTGCATTTAATTATGTACCAGGCCACAGTTTGTAGCTTATCCAAAGGACTTCAGTAGGGGGAGTTTGAACAGAATTGTGTGCAAATTTACTACCTGTAGAGTAACGTTTGGCAAACAGACTCGTGGGTGCTTGTAAAAATCACTCACAGTTAGTTTTGTTTTGTTTGTGTGTGGTCGTGTGTGTGCGTTTTGTTCGGCTTTCTATGTACTCCATGAGAAAGTCTCCATTACAGTGAGACACCAAATTTCAAAGCGAGATAAACAAACACTAGAGAACTGAAAAGGCTGACATTTTGATTTAGGAAATAAAAAATGAACAAGAAAAGGAGAGACAGAGATGTGTACTGTAAGTAATTGATTGAATTTATATTGATTCAATTCTTTGCTCGCACACACACACACACACACAACACACACATCACACAGCACACACACACACACACACACACCAACACACACACACACACAGACACACACACACACACACACACACACACAACACCACACACACAGTGACACACACACAACACACAACACCACACACACACACACACAACAACACAACACACACACACACACACCACACACACACACCACACACACAACACAACACACACCACACACACACACAACACACACACACCCACACACACACAACACACACACACACACACTCTCTCTCTCTCTCTCACTCTCTCTCTCACACACGCACGCACGCATGCACGCACACACACATTCTCGCACGCACGCACGCACGCACCACCAACCACACACACACACACACACAACACACACACACACACACACACACACACACACACACACACACACACACACACGCTCACACACATACACACACACACGTCTGATATCACTATTTAGCGGAAGGAACGTTAAACTGAAGAACTACAACACACACACAACACACACACACACACACACACACACACACACACACACACCACACACACACCTCTCTCCCCTCTCTTTCCCCCCCCCCCCTCTCTCTTATTCTGTCATTCTCCCTCTCTCTCCCTCTCCCTCACCCCCTGTCTCCCACTCTCCCCCCCTCCGTCCCACTCTCCCACCCCCTCTCTCCCTCCCTCCCCCTCTCTTCTTTTCTAACCTCTTTCCTGTGTCTTTCTCCCTGTCTTTCTCTCTCCCTCTTTGTTCTAGGGATAAATAAAGCTGATAAAATAATTATAATTACACATGGAATTTATGTAGCACTATATCTTACAAAAAAAAACCCCCAAAATCAAAGCGCTTCCATTTGACCTATACAGCACACAAGCAATCAATAACAATCGATAGTTTTAGCAAGTTGGAATATATACACACACATGCGCGTGCATGCACACACACACATGCATGCACACGCACGCACACACATAGTTGTAAAGTTTATATATATGTGATGCTCCACCACATGAGTCGCATTGCACCAGAGGTCAATTTTTAGTTATTGACATATTATCAAACTGCAATGAAATGACCATACAATACAAAAAACAGATTGAAAATCAGACAATTCTATGAAAAGTTAGTACAAGTTGAAATGCTAGACTGCGGGAAATGACAAAATGATAAATTTTTGCAAGTTTAGCTTTGTAATAGGTGGTCAGAATGAGGGCTTGGGTATTTTTTAAAACAAGTTTTAAGGCAAAATGAATAAAATTATGATTTTGATATTTCATTATGAGGTAGAATAATGGCTATACTTTAATAACCAATCAAAATCTCAACATTGCCAACCTGACCCCACCTGCCTTTAATGGCTCCTAGCGGAAAAGTGGGTTAGGTGCTAAGCAACTCATTTGGTGGTGGAGCGTCACATATATCTCTTGTGTTGTGTTGTGCAGGATCAACTGCCTTCAGGCACGCACACACATAGTTGTAAAGGTTATATTTTATATATATAATATATATATATATATATATATATATATATATATATATATATGTATATATATTATATATCTATGTGTTGTGTTCTGCAGGATCTATGACCTTCAGGCACACACACATAGTTGTAAAGGTTTTTATATATATATATATATATATATATAT
>CM060332.1:20325220-20327720 GCA_030674155.1 Stramonita haemastoma
AACTAAAACTATCCCCTTGCACAGGATTCAAACCCATGTCAGCAGAGCACAGTGTGCAAAGCTGTAACCAGCAGGCTACTATTCCGTTAGGCATGCATGTGTGTGTATGTATGCATTGTGTGTGTGTATGCTGCATTTGTGTGTGTGAGCATGCACCTCTTAAATGCGGATTTGACTTGGTGTCAGGAAGTGGACAGGTTTGAATCCACTGCCTATGGATGTGTGTTCAGTCCCAGTCCATAGTCTGTATGTAGCCTGCTGTGTGTGAACAGGCAGGCAGGCAGCAGGCAGGCAGGCAGGCAGGCAGGCAGGCAGGCAGGCAGACAGGCAGGTAGACAGGCAGGCAGGTAGGCAGGCAGACAGACAGGTAGACAGACAGTCAGGTAGACAGGCAGGTAGGCAGGCAGGCAGGCAGGCAGGTAGAAGGCAGGCAGGTAGGACAGGCAGGCAGGCAGGCAGGCAGGCAGGTAGACAGGCAGGCAGTGTTGTGCTATTGTGTCTTTGCTTTTGGTGGGATGGAGGACTGCACTGCAGCCCCTTTGACATACTGACAGACTGACCTCTGTATGTACTGTGTGTGTGCATGCACAGACACTGCTGCCCCTGTGACATACGTACTGACATAGTGACCTATGTACTGACATAGTGACCTCTGTACTGACAGACTGACCTCTGTACTGACAGACTGACCTCTGTATGTACTGTGTGCAGGCACAGGCTGGTGCCCTGTCCTCCCTCCCTGCTGCCCCTGTGACATAGGTACTGACAGACTGACATACTGACCTCTGTATGTACTGACATACTGACATCTGTATGTACTGACAGACTGACGACTGACATCTGTATGTACTGACAGACTGACTACTGACCTCTGTATGTAATGACAGACTGACATACTGACATCTGTATGTACTGACAGACTGACTGACCTCTGTATGTACTGACAATCTGTATGTACTTGACAGACTGACATACTGACCTCTGTATGTACTGACAGACTGACATACTGACCTCTGTATGTACTGACATCTGACATCTGTACGTACTGTCTGTGTGCAGGCACCGGCTGGTGACCTGCCCTCCCTCCCTGCTGCCCAGGCCCCAATCGCTGCTTCCCCTGTGCCGATGGCTGTGTCGACACCCAAAACAAGCACACCCCCCCACCGGGCAGGGAGAAGCAGCGGCTGTGGGCAGCAGCTCAAGAGGTGTCCTCTATTGAGAGGATGGAGGTTGAGCCGGCAGCAACAGCACAAGGCAAGCAGCACAGTCAGCACAGTCTCAGGTCAGTGAAGTAACTGTATTTATTTTGTATTTATATTTATTTATGTATACCACTCGATGTCTGTCACAGCAGGTTTCTCTGCGTGTGAAGTTTGGGCTGCTTTCTCTCTCTCTCTGTCTCTCCCCGGGGGAGAGAGAGCACGTCGCCACAAGTGTAGCGCCTACCCTTTTTTTTTTTTTTTTCCCCCGTCAGGGATGGTGTCTGAACACAACACCTCCTGTGTGCATGCTGGTTTTTTTTTGGTTTTTTTTTGTCATCCGCTCCTACCGGCACACGATGACCTGCTCTTCCGAAAGGCGGAACAAGGTTTTAACGTGTGCGCAAGATGTTGTGTGCACGTTCGCACACGGGGCCTCGGTTTATAGTCTCATCCGAATGACTTTGACATTCAGTTCGATTTTTCGTCCGATTTTTCATCAAACTGGGAAGAAAGGGCGAGACTGGGAATCGAACCCAGAACCTCACGATTTACTTGTTGGCAGGCAAACGTCTTAACCATCCTGCCACCTTCCTTCCTCCTGGTCATGTATGTGTGTTGTGTGTGTGTGTGTGTGTTGTGTGTGTGTGTGTGTGTGTGTGTGTGTGTGTGTGTGTGTGTGTGTGTTAGTAATGGATACCACAACTGTTTTGGACTGAAGTGCGTAAAGAAATGGGAATCAGTAGTCTGTTGGGGTGTGGCCTGGGGTGGTTGGAGGAAAGCAGGGTGGCCCCACTGTGGGTGGGTGGGTGACTGACTGACTGACTGACGGACCGACCGACCGACAGTCTTTTCTGATGCCTCATTTTGTTATACTGGGCGGGATACTAGTGGTCAGAACATTGCGCTCACAATTTGACGACCCGGGTTCGATTCCGTTCGAGGAGATTTTACTTCTGGAGTTGACATCAGTGCTGACTCCACTCTCCCCCCAAAGTCCTTCGGATGAGACTGTAAACCGAGGCCCCGTGCGCGAACGCACGCAGAGCATCTTGCGCACACGTTAAATCCTGTTCCGCTTTTTGTAAGAGTAGGCCATCGTGTGCTGGTGGGAACAGATGACATTTACAAAATGCATACACACGGGGACTGGATGTAAAAAAGCACAAGAGTGCTTATCTCATTGTCCTTGATATAAAAGAATAAAATAAATAATAAAAAAAAATAAACATACATTCTAGTGCACACACACACACACACACACACATACATTCTAGACTTTTGGGGAGAGTGGAGTCAGC
>CM060332.1:20335220-20400220 GCA_030674155.1 Stramonita haemastoma
CCCCCCCCCCCCCCCCCCGCAACACACACAGTGACACACACACACACACACACACACACACACACACACACACACACACACACACACACACACACACACCGTACGTACGTACGTACATAGAGGATGCACACACACAACAATACATTCAAGCCACACTTGACAAAATAAAACTCGAAAAGGTTTTTTGTCTTTTCTAACACCACACACTGTGTGTCAAACTCAGTAAAAAAAAAAAATAATAAATCCACTGTGAATTATCATTAAACTTGAATTGCCTCTGTACACACACTTGTGAATTATCAGTAAACTTGGAATTGCCTCTGTACACACAGGCAATGGAGCTGGAGCCGGAAGCTCTCCCTGAGCCCAAGCAGGCACCTCAACCTGTGCCTGTGGAGGCTGTGGCTGTGGAGGCACCTCCTCCACCTGTGCCTGTGGAGGCACCTCCTCCACCTGTGCCTGTGGAGGCTGTGGCTGTGGAGGCACCTCCTCCACCTGTGGCTGTGGAGGCACCTCCTCCACCTGTGGCTGTGGAGGCACCTCCCACCTGTGCCTGTGGAGGCACCTCCTCACCTGTGGCTGTGGAAGCACCTCCTCCACCTGTGGCTGTGGAGGCACCTCTCACCGGCTGTGGAGGCACCTCCTCCACCTGTGGCTGTGGAGGCACCGCGACCTGGTCCGGCTGTGGCCGGTCCTGCTGGTGTTCCGGCCCGCCCGGCCACCCCGGCCGTTCAGCAACGCCGCCGCCGCCAGAGGCCGGCGCCCGGAGCCCTGGTGCCCACCCGGCGCTCTGAGCGCGCTAGGCGCCAAACAGAGCGCTACGAGGCGCCTGATATCGAACGCCCGAATACCTTCCGGGCTCTAGAGAAGAACAGGAGAGAGCGCGCTCAAAGGAGGAGACAGGCGAGGAGGTAGGAAGGTGTGTGTTGTGGTGTGTGCTGCATGGCACACTCACAGTGCCCAAGTGTCTCATCCGAAGGACTTTCAGGGAGAATGGAGTCAGCACTGATGTTCTGACCACTGGGGTACAGGTTGCATGCTGGGTATGTTTGTGTTTCCCTATTCCATTGAATGCCGACAGGAATTGCAGGATCTTTTAACGTGCATATTTGACATTCTGCATGTGTATCTACACAAAGGGAATAAAGGCACTGGCAGGCCTGCACTTGAAATTTGACATGGGAGATTGTCAAATCCTCACACTTAACTCACCCGATGCTGCCTCCAGGATTCGAACCCACAGCTTCATGGACCCATGGGATTAAAGTCGGCCTTCACCACTCGGTGACAGACGCTATAGCCGAGTGGTTAAGGCCGATCGACTTGATCCCATTGGTCCATGAAGTCATGGTTCAAATCTCAGCAGGTTCTGGTGATTTAAAGGTGGGGATTTTTTACGATCTCCCAGGTCAGCTTCAAGTGCAGACCTGCCAGTGCCTGAATTCCCTTGGTGTGTACACATCAGAAGATCAACTATGCATACAGTGAAAAATCCCCTCATTCCTGTCGGCAGTCAGTGGGTCAGGGAAACTTTAATCTACCCAGCATGCATCCCCGAAGTCGGAATGCGGCTACCTTTTCGGTGAAGCTTAGCGCTTTAGCTGAAGAATGAAAAAAAACAAGAACCCCACTCCCTTCCTTTCTTCATTCCTCCCTCCTCCCATCCCTACCAGTGGTGGCTACTCTTCTGGCTCTGATATTGTGAAATCATGCTGACCCAAAACAACACTTGGGAAAAGCCCTGATGCGGACACAGCTATACTTTGCTGTTCTAAAATCATGCTGACTCAAAAAAAGACTTGGGAAAAGTTCAGTGGTCTTACCACTACGCTACTCTGCTCCCCCCTTCGTGGGTTATAATTTTGTATTTTTTGTATTTGTACCACTTTATGTCACAGCAGATTTCTCTGCGTGAAATTCGGGCTGCTCTCCCCGGGGAGAGCGCGTCGCCACATGTGCAGCGCCTACCCATTTTTTTTTCTTTTTCCTGCATGCAAGTGTATTTGTTTCCCTATCAGAGTGGCTTTTTTCTACAGAATTTTGCCAGGGACAACCCCCTTGTTGCCGTGGGTTCTTTTACGTGCGCTAAATAGTGATGTGTAACACACGGGACCTCGGTTTATCGTCTCATCCGAAAGACTAGCGCCCAGACCACCACTCATGGTCTAATGGATGGGGAAAAGTTTTGGGTCCAAACGGGGTACGAACCCCACACACTCCGACCCGGACTTTTTGCTTTCTAGGCAAGGCGCGTGACCACCTAGACCACCGATCCACCTGCAGTGGCAGTGGACTCTCCCCTTCATGGGTTATAATGTAGCAGTGGACAGAGGATTAAAGCACAGCCATGTCACAGGCTGTAGGGCACAGTGTATTAACCTTTGCGCTGAATTAACGCAGCATGTAGTGTGGCTGTCAGGAACTGCGCTACGGGGGTTAAAGCCACAGGCAGACTTTGGTTGGCCTAGGCTGTACAGTAGCGATACAAGGGCTAAAGCCACAGGCAGACTTTGGGTGGCCTAGGCTGTACAGTAGCGATACAAGGGCTAAAGCCACAGGCAGACTTTGGGTGGCCTAGGCTGTACAGTAGCGATACAAGGGCTAAAGCCACAGGCAGACTTTGGGTGGCCTAGGCTGTACAGTAGCGATACAAGGGCTAAAGCCACAGGCAGACTTTGGGTGGCCTAGGCTGTACAGTAGCGATACAAGGGCTAAAGCCACAGGCAGACTTTGGTTGGCCTAGGCTGTACAGTAGCGATACAAGGGCTAAAGCCACAGGCAGACTTTGGGTGGCCTAGGCTGTACAGTAGCGATACAAGGGCTAAAGCCACAGGCAGACTTTGGGTGGCCTAGGCTGTACAGTAGCGATACAAGGGCTTAAGCCACAGGCAGACTTTGGTTGGCCTAGGCTGTACAGTAGCGATACAAGGGTTGAAGATGATGGCTGATGTTTATGAAGATGAAGGGCTGATGTTGATGAAGATAATGTGATGAAAATGATGGTCTGATGTTGATGAAGATAATGTGATGAAGATGATGGTGATGAAGATGATGAAGATAATGTGATGAAGATGATGAAGATAATGTGATGAAGAAGATGATGGTGATGAAGATGATGAAGATAATGTGATGAAGATGATGAAGATAATGTGACGAAGAAGAAGATGATGATGAAGATAATGTGATGAAGATGAAGATGATACAGACAGGTGCTGGAGGGCCAGGCTGGGGTCCTGGTCTGCTGCTGCTGCTGCTTTTTGGTTCAGTTTTCTTTAGTTTCATTTTCATTTTGGTTTATTTTCAGTCTGTTTTGTTCTCTCCTTATTTTTTTCTCAGCTTTCTTTTTTTTTGGTCTTATTTTTGATTTACATGCTTTTATTTCTGGTCACTTTTTCCTTTTGATTTCTCCGTATTTTATTTTGCTATTTTTATCATTTTGCAGTTTTCAGTTTGTGTTATTTTTAAGTTTTGGATATTATTCTTTTTTCATAACCTGAGTTGCTCTTCTCCTATTGTTTAGTTTAGCCTGCCACAGGTTAGTTAGTTAATGTTAAAGTGAATACAAAATTACATGGGAGACCCGACTGGAAAGAAAACCGGTGTGTTGCTGCTGCTGTAATACTGCCCCCCCCCCCATTCCTTAGTAAGTGCTTTTTCTGCGCAGTCAGCATAATAAGACTGAGCACTGAAGTGATCTGTGGATTAAAAACAAAATGGCATCGAGCACAGACAGTTTGGAGCTATGCACTGTGACTCCTTTATGGAGGATTTGTATTTTTCATGTACAGGTGGGAGAAATTAATCCGTGCATAGAAACATTCATATTAAGAACTTTGCGTAATTAAGGGACAGTTCAGTTTAATTAAGGTGGAATATTTTGAAGACTAAATCATTTTGTGATAAATAATAATAAAATAGTCCTGTGCCAAAAAATGAATGATAAATTAGAGGGTTGCTTTAAGTTTAAGTCAAACTGAAAAATTTCATTTTCTTGTGATCAGTTTTACAGCAGCAACACCACATCGGTTTCTTTCCCTTTTGGATTATCAACATTATTTGCGTTAGGTAGATATTAGAGTAGCTACATTTTTTGGACTGGATTGTTTTGAGTACAAAATTTTATAAGCTTAGGAGTAGGTATAGTAGTTGGCCTGACAGAATACCCTGAAGCTAGTGTGAATGTGTGAGTGAATGTTGTACTGTCTTCAATGTTTTCTCTTTTTGATTTCCAAGTTTTGATGTTTAAATATTTATAAATGTGACGCTCCACCACATAAAGAGTCGCATTGCTCCAGAGGCCAATTTTTAGTTATTGACGTCTTATTAATTTGCAATGAAATGGCTATACAAAACAAAAAACAGGTTGAAAATCAGACAATTCCATCAAAAGTTATTACAACTTGAAATGAGAGACTGCAGGAAATGTCAAAGTGAGAAATTGACAAAACAGGTTGAAAATCGGACAATTCCATCAAAAGTTATTACAACTTGAAATGAGAGACTGCAGGAAATGTCAAATGAGAAATTGACAGGTTAAGCATAGTAATAGGTGGTCACAATGAGGGCTTCGCTATTTTCAAAACACGTTAAAAAACCAAAAGGAAACAAAATTATGCCTTGATATGTCACTACAGAGTAGAATAAGTGCTATAGTTTTGTAATCCATAAAAAAAAATTAAAAAAATCGACCACCTCACCCCCATTTCCTGGTGGAGCGTCACAAATGTGTAGGGACATCTTGATGTTTTGCAATTTGATAATGATGGACATAAATATGTAAATGTTTTCAATTCTTAAGTTTCGTGTTACAGGCTCGACCCTTGAATTACTGCCCACTTGCAGATGAGTAGCCTGAGCTAGTTCGAGGCGCGTAACAGGTTGGTGGTACAAGGCTGTGTTAATTAGCTTTATGATATTGTAGTGGAGAGAGAGAAGAGGCTGTGTTTATTAGCTTTATGATATTGTAGTGGAGAGAGAGAAGACTGCTTTAGATTAAAATATGTGTTTATTAGCTTTATGATATTGTAGTGGAGAGAGAAAAGACTGCTTTAGATTAAATTATGTGTTTATTAGCTTTATGATATTGTAGTGGAGAGAGAGAGATAGAAGACTGCATTAGGAGGTGTGTTTATATAGCTTTATGATATTGTAGTGGAGAGAGAGAGAAGACTGCATTGGTAAAAGAAAGATGAACTGCTGTTTATACCTCAGTATTTGTGCTTACCTCTGTAGGCGATTAAGATGACGCTATCGCCTATTCCAAAACAGAGAGTTCATAGCATACGAGTCACAGGGAGGGTACAAAACTACAGGTACTGTTGTATCCTAGCGAGAATCCTCAAAGTGTGCATATTGCCGCCCAGAAATACTACTGTCGTAACTCGAAAAATGCAATTTTACAGGAGAAGGAAAAAAGTGCATTTGCCGCCCAGAAATACTACTGTTGTAGCTTGAAAAATGCAATTTTATAAGAGAAGGAAAAAACTTATTATTTTAGACATTTTTTTCTCAAAATGCGAAGGAAAAAATTCTTTCAGACATTTTTTTCTCAAAATGCGTCAAAATTTTCCACGGGGCATTATTATGCATTGATAAATCTTTTGTATATTTTTTTTGCAAGAATTGCAGTTCTTTCACGAAATATTGAAAAGGTATTGATTTCTTTAAAAAATCTTGAAGTAAAACTGTCATATGTCGACTTGCAACTAATGTACAGAGAAAATGGCACAGAATACAACTATCGTAACTCAACTTACACCACTAGTATGCTGATTTAGGCGATTTTCTATGCAGATCGTGCAACATCTTAAGAATTATGACAGCATTAAAACGTAGTTTCATGTTGTTTTAAGGTTTCTAGATCGTGCAACATCTTAAGTTATGACAGCATTAAAACATAGTTTCATGTTGTTTTAAGACTTCGCTTGAATATTTCTGAATCATGTGCTATAGTCCTCCACACTTGATATGATGTTTCAGTTTCAATATGAACTACTGCCACACGCACACTTGTCCATATGCGCTACACGACGTCTGTTAAACTGTAAAACTGCCAAGAAAACAAACGGTCTGCAGGATGAGACTGAGCTTGTGTCTGATCCATGTATTTAAGGTGGGACATGGGGGTCGAAACTGATGAAATTTTGTTTACAAGCCCATGTTAAAAGTTATGCCGTATATTGAATGGGCATCACTTGTAAAGCCTAAAAAAATCAAAAATTACTCAGTTTTCTGCACTGTTGCCATTGGAAACAATCCGATATAGCCGCCCAAACTGAATATTTCAAACTCCTAAACCTTTTTATATATAACAAGTATGAGTAACCTGTTTCTACAGACATATTTTATGGTCTGAATTCTTGAAATTTCACACAGGGAAAATCTCCATAGATGTTGTATCCAGCAATTTTTTATTCTAAAAAAACCCCCATGCTTTTGGCCACTTTTCGACCCGTGTCTCACTTTAATACTTGATTGGGGAAAACAAAATAAACATCTAAATAGATCATGAGACCACTAATGCTATAATTAATTAAGATTAATATAATCATTACGCAAAAGAAATCTTAAGAGATATGAAATTGAAAATTTGATATGATTATTAAAAAAAAACTACAAGCTGACTAATCCTGCAATAGGCATGAAGAGAGAGACAGACAGACAGTCAGAGACACACAAAGAGTGAGAGACAGACTGACAGACACAGACAGATAGACAGACAGACAGGGAGAGAGAAAGAGAGAGTTATCAAAGGAAACAAGCATTTAAAATAACAAGAAAGTGGATTATTTCAATTTCATATTAATGTGTTAATGAAAAGGGGGCAAAAATTAATGAGAATAAAAGAAAGTGAAGATAACTAATTCCCCCCCTCACACACACACACATGCCTATCTTGTGTGTGGGTTTTTTTTTTTACACAGTAATAAAAGAAGATACATAAACAATAGAAATTAACGGCACAACTTTTCTGATGACAGGTTAAATCTTCTCACTTTAAACCACCCGACTTTTTCATATTAGGCACAAGCATTTTACCGCAGACTCCCTAAAGATCCTCTTTCGGGATGTTCTAACCGGACACCATTTTTAACTTCCTGAGAGAATCGGGTTTTTTCTGTCTGATATGAGCGAAAGTGGTATGGTTGTTCTCTAAGGACAAGGTTGTTTTAAGGAATCTGGTTTTGGTTTTATCTCGTTTTAAGTGTGATCGATGTGGGTTTTCCCACAACGCGGTGGCCATCCTGGGCTGACCCTTATGGTCGACCGGGGCGTTGATACAAGCAAGGACAGTTGAGTTGGTTTTATACCTCGTTTTAAACTGTACATAGTCGCACACTTTTAATATGAGTTTTAATATGTAACGAGGTGATAGCCCTGATATGGCCTATGTGGTGGGCGGGGCTATAAGCAACGTCATTGGATTAGATTGGATTGGATGGGGTTTTTTTTTTTTTACACAGTAATAAAAGAAGATACATAAACAATAGAAATTGACGGCACAACTTTTCTGATGACAGCTTAAATCTTTTCACTTTCAACCACCTGACTTTTTCTTTCTGATCATCCAACTTCAAAATTCTTCAGCATTGTAATGTAGCCACTTTTTTAAAAGTTAAAAACGTGAGATCGGTCAAGCTCTTCAACAGTGTACAGAGGTGCTTTGCGTTTCGCACTGGGCTGACAGACCCTTATGGTTGACCGGGGCGTCGTTACAAGCAAGGATAGTCGAGTTGGTTTTATACCCGGTTTTATACCCGTTTTAATCTGTAAATAGTCGTACACTTTTAATACAAGTTTTAAATGAGACGAGCTGACAGCCCCGATATGGCCTGTGCGGTCTGCGGGGCTCTAAGCAACATCATTGGATTGGATTGGCTCGTTGGGTAGGTATGTACCCGGTATGTTCCTGCTGGTCCTTTCAGGGACAGAATGCATGCTGTCTCCTTCATGTGTGATCGATGTGGGTTTTCCCATGACACGTGGCTGTCCTGGGCTGACCCTTATGGTTGACCGGGGCGTCGTTACAAGCAAGGACAGTCGAGTTGGTTTTATACCTCGTTTTAAACTGTACATAGTTGCACACTTTTAATACGAGTTTTAAAATGTGACGAGGTGACAGCCCCGATATGGCCTGTGCGGTCGGCGGGGCTCTAAGCAACAGAATTGGAATTGGTCTCCTTCATTTTGGCTGTGACGGCTGACAAAGAAAACATGCTCTGACTCCTCACACTGAAATGTCTGCAGGGCATACCAGATCTGGCATTGTAAGGAAGTTTTGGTTCCTGTTTTGTTTGTCCTCTGCAACGATCAGAAAACAAACCGACTTTCTTTCTTTACTCCCTCTCTGCTCATGCGTTCCAGATACCTGTGGACACACGATGCATTCGCTCCTCGTAGCGCCTCTGTTTGTGGCCACACATTACAGTATCCCTGTCTGTTTCTATCATCATAAACTGTCAAAGTTGTACGTGTTCAGTTTTCTTTTGTGATATGTGACGCTCTACCACGAAATGAGTCGCTTAGCACATAACCCACTTTTCCGCTAGAAGCCATTAAAGGCAGGTGGAGTCAAGTTGTCAATTTTCAGATTTTTATTGATTATAAAACTATAGCCATTATTCTACCTTGTAATGAAATATCAAGTCATAATTGCGTATCCTTTTGCTTTTAAATGTACTTTAAAAATGCCCAAGCCCTCATTCTGACCATTTATTATGATGCTAAACTTGTCCATATTTCTCGTTTTGTCATTTCCTGCAGTTTAGCATTTCAACTTGTAATAACTTTTGATAGAAGTGTCCAATTTTCAATCTGTTTTTTTTCCTGTTGTATAGCCATTTCATTGCAGAGTAATAAAATGTCAGTAACTAAAAATTGACCTCTAGTGCAATGCGACTCCTTATGTGGTGGAGCGTCACATATAAGCGTGACTCGACACTTAAACACAGCGGCTGCCAGGCTGTGATCCTGTTGTAGAGATGCGTTGACTTCATTCATCCTTGACCTTTCTGCTTTCTTCTCTCAGTTCAAAATGCTCAGCGCACTCTTGCTGATCAGTCTCATGGAAGCACCCATTCTTGTAGGCTGCGCAGACATCACATCGATCCGTCATTTGTTTGTGAAAGCCGATGTTAAATTCACATTGATCCTCCCCGTTCGTTTGTGAAAGCCGATGTTACATTCACATCGATTCTTCATTCGTTTGTGAAGCCGATGTTAAATTCACATCGATCCTTCGTGCATTTGTGAAAGCCGATGTTGAATTCACATTGATCCTCTGTTCGTTTGTGAAAGCCGATGTTAAATTCGCGGTGGAATACACTTGGTATGTGCTTCACTGCCGCGTTTACATCCTCTTTTTGGCACTTTTCAACGTGATGTTAAATTCGCGTGGAATACACTTGGTATGTGCTTTCACTTGCCGGCGTTTTACATCTGTCTTTTTGGCACTTTTCAACGTGATGTTAAATTCGCGGTGGAATACACTTGGTATGTGCTTTCACTTGCCGGCATTTTACATTCGTCTTTTTGGCACTTTTCAACGTGATGTTAAATTCGCAGTGGAATACACTTGGTATGTGCTTTCACTTGCCGGCGTTTTACATCCGTCTTTTTGGCACTTTTCAACGTGATGTTAAATTCGCGGTGGAATACACTTGGTATGTGCTTTCACTTGCTGGCATTTTACATCCGTCTTTTTGGCACTTTTCAATGTACATGTCGTACATCTGTCGCAGACTGCGGGAACTGACGCTCCACCACATAAGGAGACGCATTGCAATTTTTAGTTATTGACATGTTATTAATTTGCAGTAAAAATGCTATTCAATACAAAAAACAGATTGAAATTCGGACAATCTATCAAAAGTTATTATAAATTAAAATGATAGACTGCAGGATGTGACAAAATAAGAAACAGCAAGTTTATTTTTGTAACAGGTGGTCAGAATTGGGCTTGGGTATTTTCAAAACACATTCAAAAGCAAAAGAAATAAAAATTATGCCTTGATGTTTCATTACAAGGTAGAATAATGGGTATGGTTTAATAATCAATCAAAATTGACAACTTGACCCCCACCTGCCTTTAATGGCTCCTAGCGCAAAATTGGGTAATGTGCTAAGCGACTCATTTTGTGGTGGAGCGTCACATTTGTGGAGACATCTGCACTGCAGCCAGTTTCTGTTTGCTTCCTCAGATCTGATCCTGACGTTTCCGTATCGTTTACCGTCGTTTCTTCCTCGGTAGTTTTCGGCCGAACGCGACTCAAAGCATCAACATTATTTTCATCGCAAGAGTTCTAGATTTTTGATGGATTCCTTCACACTGCGGATTATACTAGAATGAAATAGCCTGCAAAACTGCAAAACAAGGTGCAAAAAGAGATTGCAAAAAACAAGGTGCAAAAAGAGATTGCTTGGTTCATAACTTAAAAAAGGATTGTTGTGAAATTCATTAATTATTGGAAAATCATGTACATATTTCATTCCAGTATATTCCGCAGTGTGAAGGAATCCAGCAAAAATCTATCCCGATACCTTTTGTCATGATACAATGTATCAAATATTTTATTTCAAATAATAAATCTGTCCTTACTTTTGAGCTCCAGTCTTGTAAGCTCTACAGTACAGACTTTGAGTCAACACAAAAAAGGACTAAAGGGGGGCAATTATTCAATCCGGGCAAATCTGGTTATGGGACTAAGAGGGTTAAATTAACTAATAAAACACACAGTTCTGGGAGGCCTATTAAAATATTTTAACTAACAAATCGATGTTCAGCAGCCTACTTGACAACAGTTCTGGGTTCTGAGGTAGCTTTGCCAAACCCAGAGTATAGTTAATTATATCATCACAGTACAATAGGCCCCTGCTGTTGGGCTATTCACTAATGCAGAGACAAATTAATGTACAGTTTACATTTTTGTTGTGGCTGTTAACTGTTGTGTAGAAACCTCAACAGAAAGCAGCTCCCCTCCCTGGGTCTTTCCCACAACAATGACAGATCGTTCCACCTCGCTTGTTTCCTCTCCTAAAGGATGAATGGGATGAAAACCGCGCGAAAACGAACAAACGATATTGCGAAAGTAAGCCGTGACTGAGAATACATTTGTCGTAAGAATGATATCGACAGCACTTTGGTCATGCCTGTGGCTTGTTGTTGGGGAGAATACAAATGTAAGTCGAGTGACATCTTCTTCACTGGTCAGAATTGCCTGACAGCGGCAATACAAGAACTGTAAGTCGACTTACCACAGTTGTGTTTCCGCACATAATACGAAAGCTGCAATACTAAAAAGTCAACTTATGACAGTTGTATTTCCACACATAATATGAAAGCTGCAATACAAGAACTGTAAGTCGACTTATGACAGTTGTATTTCCGCACATAATATGAAAGCTGCAATACAAGAACTGTAAGTTGACCTACAACAGTTGTATTTACGCACATAATATGAAAGCTGCAATACTAAAAACTCGACTTATGACATTTGCATTTCCGCACATAATATGAAAACTGCAATACAAAAACTGTCAGTCGACTTATGACAGTTGTATTTCCGCACATAATATGAAAGCTGCAATACAAAAAAGTTGACTTAAGACGGTTGTATTTCCGCACATAATATGAAAGCTGCGATACAAAAGCTGTAGGTCGACTTAACGATAGTGTATTTCTGCACAAAGTATGAAAACTAAAATACAATATTATTTGTTACGTTATGATGGTGGTATTTCTGCAAGAAATACCGTTGATAGAGTTACTATGAAAGTATTCTTATTATAGGATAGATCTCTACTTTTAAGAGCAGACCTTTATACCTTTGCCAAAAATCTCAAAATTGCAAAATTTCGAGTTATGACAGTAGTATTTCCGGGGTGATATGTACTAGTTACCTGTAGACTGGCTGTGAAAGCCTTTGGTTCAGTGCTGTACTTGCAGAAGGAATGGGGCTGAGTTTGTCTCTTCTCTCTTCTCTTCTCTTCTGTTTTCTTCTTCTTTTCTCTTCTGTTTTCTTCTTCTTTTCTCTTCTCTTCCTCTTCCTCTCCTCTCCTCTCCTCTCCTCTCCTCTCCTCTCCTCTCTTCTGTTTTCCTCAATATAAAAGAATAAATAAATATAAAAGAATAAATATAAAAGAATAAATAAATAAATAAAATAAAAATCCTCTCCTCCTCCTCTCCTCTCCTCTCCTCTCCTCTCCTCTCCTCTCCTCTCCTCTCCTCTCCTCTCTCCTCTCATCTGTGTTCCTTTACCCAGTAAGGTGCATAGTACTTAGTTTTGTATTTTGGGGTTTTTTTGTATTTTGTACCACATTATGTCACAGCAGATTGCTCTGCGTGAAATTAGGGCTGCTCTCCCCGGGAGAGCATGTCGCCACAAATGCAGCGCCTACCAATTTTTTTTTTCTTTTTCCTGCATGCAACTGTATTTGTTTCCCTATCAGAGTGGCTTTTTTCTACACAATTTTGCCAGGGTCAACCCCCTTGTTGCCGTGGGTTCTTTTACATGCGCTAAATAGTGATGTGTAACACACGGACCTGGGTTTATCATCTCATCCGAAAGACTAGCGCCCAGACCGCTCCTGCGTTTCGTCTTTTTGCTGGAGGTTTGCCCACTGGCCTTAGCCGGCATGTTCTGACTTCAGAGCAGCTCATTTTGTGGTACAGGTTGCATGCTGGGTATGTTTTGTTTTTCTGTAACCCACCAATGGTGACTTGAATTAAGTAACCCTTATTCCCCTGAGGTCACACAGTTCATTCACTGTGAAACTTGTGTCAAGGGAAAGAAATTATTACAACTTTCAATGGTCACTTAAACTAAAGAAAACTGATTAAATATATTTATACTATCATATACTGCAAGAAATGTTATTTCCTGCATTGTGCAGTAAAGTAAGTACACCCTGGGCCAGGCACTTTTGCATTCATGCAGTTGTTTACCCCCCCAAAAAAATTGAATCATGACAGTTCTTTTGCAATGGTATGGCAATCACGATCTCTTCGTTCTATCAAACTTAGAAATAACAGCATCAAGGCAACTATGCCCTAATTGCTCGATCAGTCTTAAATAATATTCCAATGGAAAAAGCCATTAAATCTGCTCTACAGGTATTCAAATCCGCTATCAGCAGCTATCTTAACCATTGCCGATAACAAGATTTGTGATGATCCACCATGAAATGAGTCGCTTAGCACATTACCCAATTTTGCGCTAGGAGCCTTTAAAGGTAGGTGGGGGTCAAGTTGTCAATTTTGAGATTTTGATCGATTATTAAACTATATCTATTATTCTACCTTGTAGCGAAAGATAAAGGCAAAATTCTTATTCCTTTTGCTTTTAAATATGTTTTGAAAATACCCAAGCCCTCATTCTGACAACTTGTTACAAAAATAAACTTGCCCGTTTCTTATTTTGTCACATCCTACAGTCTATCATTTCATATTGTAATAACTTTGCACAAATTGTCCAATTTTCAATCGTTTTTTTTGGTATTGAATAGCCTTTTTATTGCAGATTAATAAATTGTCAGTAACTAAAAATTAACCTCTGATGCAAAGCAACTCCTTATGTGGTGGAGCGTCACATTTATTTAACAAACTTTTAAAATTCATAATTTGCTCAAAACCGTACCATTTTGGACACAGTAAAATGCAGACAACATGGTGGCATCTTGTTAACACAAAGACAGCAATTGTCACGAGAGTGTGGTTTATGTTAGGCATGTGAACATCAAAACAGACCTGCCTACCTGTTTATTTCTGTCATATGAGTATTGCAAACCCCCCTCCCCTCCCCCCATTCATAAAAGTTGAAAATACCAATTTTAAAAATCATTCAATGAAGAAGAGCATGCATCACACACACACACAACACACACACACACACACACACACACACACACACACACACACAACCAACAACACACACACACCACAACACACACACACACACACACACACACACAACACACACACACACACACAAAGAGCATGTTATTGATGACAACACAGTAATAAGCAGTATGTAACAGCCTGTTGAAAGAATATAAACTTATATGAAAAAGAGCATGTTATTGATGACAACACAGTAATAAGCAGTATGTAACAGCCTGTTGAAAGAATATAAAATTTGTCAAGTTAAGGAGGCCACTGTGAAATGTCAACTAGAACAAGTTGATTGAATTCTCTTATTGATTGATTGATGTGTGTATCCTTTTATTTTGAGGGTAATAAAATTAAGCATTCATGTTTGAGGGTAATAAAATAAGCATTCATGTTTGAGGGTAGAAAAAAGCATCATTTAAGGAAGAAAATAAGCAATCATGTTTGAGGGTAAGAAAATAAGCATTCATGTTTGAGGTAAGAAAATAAGCATTCATGTTTGGTAGAAATGGTTACTAAGAAAATAAGCATTCATGTTTGAGGGTTATGTAAAAATAAGCATCATTTAGTGTCATCATATTTTTTCAAATCCAGTCCATAGGTGCATGCAGTTTTGTTAATTCTATCATCCATTCCCACCAGCACAAATGGCCTTCTTCTCTTTTGGAAGGCAAGAACAGGTTTTTCATGTGTGCGCTAGATGTTCTGCATGTGTTCGCACATGGAAGCTTGACTTACAGTCTCATCCAAAGGACACTGATGTTCACCCAAAAAAAAAAAAAAAATAATTTATTAAAAAAAATAGACACTGATGTTTACTTCTGGGGAAAATGTTGTCTGGGTGGTGGCTGGACCCTGGGCTTGAACCCAGGCCCTCAGAGTGAGAGCGCAGTGCTCTTCCACCAGGCTATGCCCTCCCTGTGACATTGAAAGCATGTACCAAACATACACATACATGCTCGTGCACACACAGACACACACACACACACTCCAACACACTCGCTCACTACTCACTCGTCACACAACACACACAACACACACACTCACACACCACACACACACACACACCACACACACCACACACACAACACAACACACACACACACACACACACTCCACACACACACACACACACACACACACACACACACACACACACACACACACACACACACACACACACACACACACACACACACACACACACACACTGTTCTGGTATCATAGATCTGAAAAGGGAATCTGTGGGTTTACTCACTTGTAGACCAGAAATTGTTGATATTGCTAAAGTTATTTGTTGGTCTGCTATTAATGTTCTGTTTAGGTTTTCTTTTGAATTTAATTGTTTAATTTTGGGCTTGTTTTAGCTACTTTTAATTTTGGTTTAAGTCTAATATCACCTAGAGTGAACAGATTGTAAATGAAAAACAAACAAACAACACACACACACACACACCACACACACACACACACACACACACACACACACACACACACACACCACACACACCACACACACTCACGACACACACACACACACACACACAACACACACACCACACGCACACACAAACTGGTTGACCACAAATCCACTTCATATTCTTGATACATTTGATTGAAAACTTTAAGGTGCAGTCAGTTTGTAGTAGTCATCAGTAAGATACAGGAGAAAGAGAATTAGAGAGACACAGAGAAGAGAGAGGGGGGGGAGGAGGGGAGAGAGAGAGAGGGGAGAGCGAGAGGGAGAGACAGAGAGAATCTGAGAGAAGAGAGAGGTCTTTGTGTGAATGTATGTGTGTGTTGCGTGTGAATCTGTAATGTGCGTAGTCGGTCACTGTTTCAAGTCACTTAGGGTGGTATATGTATGTAGTTCTACTATGTAACTTTTTTTTTTCTCACAAGTGAAAGTAGAAAATAAGAGAAAAGAGGGTAGGAGGGAGGGGGGGGGGGGGGGGGGGGGGGGGGGGGGGGGGGGTGGCGGGGGGGGGACTTGCAGGGGAATTGTTTGTGTAGAGAGAGACTGACTGACTGACTCTGAAAAGAGAGAAAGAATCTGAGAGAGTGTGTTTGTGTGAATGAATGTATGTATGTGTGTGTCGTGTGAATCTGTAATGTGCGTGTCGGTCACTGTTTCAAGTCACTTAGGGTGGTATATGGTATGTATTGTTCTACACATGAACATTATTACTTCTACACAAGTGAAAGTAGAAAATTAAGAGAAAAAAAAAGGATGACAGAAACCGGGGGGAGGGGGGGGGGGTGAACACTCGCAGGGGAATTGTTTTTTTGTGAAGAGAGAGACTGACTCTGAAAAGAAAGAAAGAATCTGAGAGAGTGTGTTTGTGTGAATGTAGGGGGTGTGTGTGTGTGAATTGTTGTGTGTGTCTGCGTGTGAATCTGTAATGTGTGTGTTGGTCACTGTTTCAAGTCACTTAGGGTGGTATATGTAATAGTTCTACTCTGTAACATTTTTCTTCTGCACAAGTGAGAGAAAAGAAGAAGGGAGACGGGGGGGGGGGGGGGGGGGGGTGAACACTCGCAGGGGAATTGTTTGCAAAGAGAGAGACTGAACTGACTGACTCTGAAAAGAGAGAAAAATCTGAGAGAGTGTGTTTGTGTGAATGTAGGTGTGTGTGTGTGTGCGTGTGAATCTGTAATGTGAGTGTCGGTCACTGTTTCAAGTCACTTAGGGTGGTATATATATGTATGTAGTTCTACATGTAACATTTTTCTTCTGCACAAGTGAAAGTAGAAAACGAAGAGAAAATAAGTGTAGGATGAGAGAAACCGGGGGGAGGGGGGGGGGTGAACACTCGCAGGGGAATTGTTTTTTGTGAAAAGAAGAGACTGACATGAGAAAGAAAAAGAATCTGAGAAGTGTGTTTGTGTGAATGTAGGGGGTTATGTGTAGTGTGGTGTCTCGTGTGAATTCTGTAATGTGTGTGTTGGTCACAATTTCAAGTCACTTAGGTGGTATATGTAATATAGTTCTACTCTGTAACATTATCTTCTCACAATGAGAGAAACGGGGGGGTGAAACATTCGCAGTGAAATTGTTTGCAAAGAGAGAGACTGAATGACCGACTCTGAAAGAGAGAAAAATCTGAGAGTGCTTTGTGTGAATGTAGGTGTGTGTGCGTGTGAATCTGTAATGTAGTGTCGGTCACTGTTTCAGTCACTAGGTGGTAAATTAGGTTCTACATGTAACATTTTCTCTGCACAAGTGAAAGTAGAAAACAAGAGAAAATAAGTGTAGGATGAGAGATACGTGGGTGGGGGGGTACATCATAGGGGAATTGTTTGCAATAAAAAAATAAAGGCAAGGTGGATAAACATGTGACACCCAGTACCATTTTGAGTTATTATCTTCAGATTTTCCTCAAGACAAATTTAGATGCTTTTCTGTGGTGATTCCAATGTGGTTTTACTTAAAATTTTTAAAATCCAGTTAAAGTGAAACAAGATCTTGCAACTGATTTTGGACGCTGATTCATTTTCTGATGTTAGAGGTCACTGGCATTACTTCTTGCTGAAGAAAATAGTGTGTGTGTGGTGTGTGTGTGTGTTGTCAGTTGTTGTTGTGTTGTGTTGTGTGGTTGCAGCGTGTGTGGTTTCGTTGTGGTGTGTGTGCGGTGGTGTGCTGCTTCGTGGTGTGTGTGTGTTGGCGCTCTGTAGTTGTGTCATTGGTAGTGGGCAGTTTCAAGTTGTGTCTGTGTGTTGTTTCAGTTGTTGTTGTGTTGTTCTGCGCGTGTGCATCTGCGCGTATGTGTGTGTGTTGTGCATGTATGTGTGTGTTGGTCAGATATTCCATTATCCTTGATATAAAAAAATAAAATAATAAAAATGATAAGAGTAATCTCAAAGATACTTGATATTTTTTTTTTTTTTTACTGGTACATGACTGTGCTGCTGGTTTTACTTCTTGATCTTCCCAGTTCCAGCATGTCTCTCTTCTGCTGCTTCCTGATTTGCACTGGCTCCCTGTTCAGAAAGGAATGGAACAGAAACTTGACTGGAAGTGCTTTAATTAAATACTTTAATGATTCTGTGCCTTTGTAAGTTTTTGGCATTCTTCAAATTCATGTCCCATCTTGTTGATCTGTGCACCTCTGTTGATACTGGACTGTTTCCTATTCCCTCCACCTTTCAAACAAAATCGTGTGGTGAGCGATCTTTCTCTTTTCTAGCCCTTTCTTGGTGGAATTCTCTCTCCCAGACTGAATCAGGCAGAACACAACGGTTCAATCTTTCAAGTCCAACCTTAAAATACAATCTGTTTTTTAGTCTTAGAAATTGAACGTTTGATTAAAGTAAATTGGTGGTTTGTGAGATGTGTGCATGCATGTGCGCGTGTGTGTTTAGGTGTACGCCTGTGTGTACAGGAGATAGTAATGCAGGGGGGGGGGGGGGGTCCATGTGGTGAAAAGCGTGTGTGTGGCTGTGTGTATACAGGTTAGTGTTTAGGTCGATAATTCCATCCTTCTGTCAGTGTCTTGTTTGTCAGTGCTTAGAGCTCCCTGCTGCCATCAGGAAGATTTGCTGCTTAAAAAATATCCATACTTTACTAAACTCTTTATATCTAGTTTTTAAAGTGGGAAGTGAGTTAAAAAAAAAAAAGGGAGGGGGGTAACTGAACAAAATATTGAAGAGTGACTAGGAAGGATTGATTCCTGAAGCCATAGCTCTGAATGCAGGGAATTTTTTTTTTTGTAAACAGTCAACATGTATGTGAATGATTGGAATGCAAGTGCTTTGATGTGTTTTGCTTTACAAGATTCAGTATTCTAAAGATTCCATATGTTGTTGTTGTTGTTGTTATTATTGTTATTATTATTTATTATTATTATCATCATATTATTATTACTATTATTATTATTATTATTATATTATTATTACATGAACAGCATACATTATACTTTCATCAGGGCAAAATGAACTGAAAACATTGTCACGAAGTAGATAGCTCGCTAGCTGAAGTATTTTAATTAAGCCGATAGAAGGACAATGTACACACAGTATCATGAAGTAGATGAAAGCGTTTTTCTAAAGATTCCATATGTTATTATTGTTATTATTATTATTATTATTATTATTATTATTATTGTTATTATTATTATTATTATTATTACATGAAAACAGCATACATTATACTTTCATCAGAGCAAAATGAACTGGAAACATTGTCATGAAGTAGATAGCTCGCTCAGCTGAAGTAGTGCTTTTAATTAAGCAGATAGAAGGACAATATACACACTGTAGTTACTTGTCGACAGCTCTGCCCTACCCAAGGAGTGTAGTTAGTTCTGCCCCCCCCCCCCCCCCCCCAATTTTTTTTTTAATAATTTTTTTTTAAGTTAGTTCCGCCCAAGGCAGTGTAGTTCTACTCAGGCAGTGTAGTCTACTCGGGGGACTACTTCTGTGTAGGGAGTGTACTTCTGTGTAGGGAGTGTATTTCTACCTAGGGAGTGTATTTCTACCCAGGGAGTGTGTTCTGGTTCAGGGAGTGTGTACTGGTTCAATGATATATTATATCGTGCTATATAAGTATAAATCTAGTGTTGATAAATTGAGGTGAAAATAAGGCAAACAAACTTTTAAAAAAAAAAACGAAACATGGAACGTGTGTATTTTGTTGTTTTTGTTTTTCAGTTCTACATGTTAAAGAAACGCATAACATCAACATAAGAATACCAAACTCCTAAGCAGTCAACATTGAAGAGAAAGAAACCTGTAACAGTTGTGAATGAAACTGCTGCACTGAGGCATTGTGCTTTTCCTGGGGGGGCATTTCGAATTTACTCAACAGATAAACTGTTTGTGATGTGGTAATAAGATAATAAGAGGAGATCAGCTCTGTACTGTTAAAAAAAAATATATATGTATGTATAATAAATAAATGAAGAATAAAATGTAAAAAAAAAAAAAAAAAAAGCTCTGTACTGTTCATGTTTCTGCTTTATGGCAAGCAAGGTATCAGCCCTTTACTGCTGATGCATTTTTTTTTTTTTTTTTTTGGTAATCTGTGGCTGAGAGATGAAGTGAAGCGAAGTGAACGCACGCAGAACATCTTGCGCACATGTTAAATCCTGTTCCGCTTTTTGTAAGAGAAGGCCATCATGTGTGCCTGTGGGAACAGATGACAAGATTTATAATAAAACTGCATACACACGGAGACTGGATGTAAAAAAAAAAAGCCCATGAGTGCTTATTCCATTGTCCTCGATATAGAGGAATAAAATAATGAAAAGATAATTTTTTAATAAATAAATAAATAATAAAAATTTGATAAGTGACTGCTGTATTCAGTCTTGTTTGCCTGAAGAAGAAAAAAGAAACTGTGTCAGCAGTGATGGAAGCCATGAAGTGTGCTGTTTGACTGTGACAGACAGACAGACAGACAGACAGACAGAATGCAGGGATGGAGAAGAGGGAAGGAGGGAGGGATAAGAAGGGGGGGGGGGGGGCTGATAGTAAATTGAAGAAGCCAAGAGGACTGGTAGATTGATAGATGAAGAGATCTGCACACTGCATTATTAGGTATACACACACAGGTTATGTATGCCTCTCTCCACTCCTACACACATAACACGTTTGATATTGACACCTCCCCCCCAACCCCTCCACACACACATTTGATATTGACACCCCCTCCCCTTCCAACACACACATTTGATATTGAACCCCCTCCCCTCCCCCAACACACATTTAATATTGACATACCCCCCCCCCCCCCCCCCCACCACACACACATTTGATATTGATACACCCCCCCCCCCCCCCAATATACATTTCATATTGACCCCTCCCCCCTCCTCTATATATAGACTTTATAATTACTACCCTCAACCCCCTCCTCTATATATAGACTTTATAATTACTACCCTCAACCCCCCCCTATATGTAGACTTTATAATTACTACCTCAACCCCCCCATATGTAGACTTTAATTACCTCCCTAACCAGGCATCCCCCCCCCCCCCTTTTTTTTTTCCTCTTTGATTGACTATGGTGGTTATTTATCTATTTGTGCACTGTATCAGAGACAATGGAGAGTTGTTCAGCTGCCTGACAGTAGAAAAGAGGATTGACATGGGTTTTGTTTTTGTTTTTGTTTTTTCAATGTTTTTATTCAATCCAACAGAGTATGCATACTGTAAGCAAATAAGGAGAAAATTTGTATCATCATGGAATGATTTTTTCAATCAAAAATAGAAAAAATGGAAATGCACAAACTTTGTTTCAATCAATAATTTTTTTTTTTTAAACTTTAAGGGAAAAAAAGCTTTATCTACTTGTTGAAATAAAAAAAATGAAAATGCTTTTCTATGACACACATGTGAATGTGCATGATGCTAATGCATAAGATCAAGCTCATGTTAACATGTGAATGTCACAGGATCTGAAATATATATTCATGCTTATTCAGAGACACACAGACACTCTCTTACACACACACACACACACACACACACACACACACACACACACACACCACACAGCACACACACACACACACACACACACACACACACACACACACACACACACACACACACCACACTTGCGCTCGCTCACACACACACACACACACACACACACACACACACACACACACACACACACACACACACACACACACACACACACACACACAACACACACACACTAAACCAACGCACTCACACAGCCATCAGCGACATATTCAGCATCACCTGTAAACATTGTTGACATTAGAGGGTTGACATTTGACTTCAGGACATACTGGGTGTATCCCATCTGTGAAGTAACCAGTGTTTAGAAAGAAACCAGCTGACTATTCGGAGATATAGGATGTGCCGTGGAAAGTAGATATTTAAGATGATCGTGCTATGTACAACATGGTGCTAGATAACATTACAATATGTATACAGCAATACATTAGACTGACAGATATCTTTCTGATAATAGAGAACATTACAATATACAGCAATACAATAAACTGACAGATATCTTTCTGATAATAGATACATTACAATATACATCAATACAATAGACTGACAGTATCTTTCTGATAATAGATGGCATTACAATATACATCAATAATATAGACTGACTAGTATCTTTCTGATAATACATAACATTACAATATACAGCGATACAATAGACTGACAAATATCTTTCTGATAATGTCCATATTTAAAATTTGAGTATTATGAAATATCAGTTCTTGTACCTGTTAAATGTTTCAAGGAGTTAAACCAAGAAAAAAAAAAAACCCAACCTTCACAACATGCAATAGGGGTGACCCATTTCATTGCCTTTTCAGTTGTCCATTCTTGAAGGAAACTCGTTAAAAAAATTGTTACCAAAATATGATGTTAAGTCATTGAATGACTTTGAAATATGAAAAGTTATTTTTTCAACAAACAGGAAGACTGTGCTCAATGTTGTTGAAATGACAAACTGTGGGAAATAGCATGTTGAAAGAATGAGAAATGTGAAAACAGAAAATTTTGTTGTTATGTGATGCTGTGTTAAATTACTACAATGCATTTATGTTGTTCAGTGATAATTTTGTGTCTTGATCGTTTGTTATAATTCTCTTTAATTATGACTGGAAATAATTTGAAATTTTCAACCAAAAATGCTGTCTGAAATGGAACCAGAACTTCAGTTGTGAAATTCTCAGGGGAAAAACTATCATTGAATCAGAATGGTTCTAGATGTGACTCATCCATAGATTACAAGTAGCAAGTGCTGTTTTGAAAGAAATGGGCATTGCTAATGATGGAAAGTCGAGTTTTGCTGAGATGCAAGAGATTCCTTATGTCTCTTATACAAAGACTCAACATCAACGTTGCTGTCTCCTATACAAAGTGTATCATCAACATCAACATTGCTGTCTCTTATACAAAGTGTATCATCAACATCAACATTGCTGTCTCTTATACAAAGTGTATCATCAACATCAACATTGCTGTCTCTTATACAAAGTGTATCATCAACATCAACATTGTTGTCTCTTATACAAAGTGGATCAGCATGAAGTGTGAACATCACCAGTGCTGTAGCAGTGAGCAGTGAAAGCTGTGATGGAGACAACATTGCTGTAGCAGTGAACGCTTGTGATGGAGACAACATTGCTGTAGCAGTGAACAGTGAAGCTGTGATGGAGACAACATTGCTGTAGCATGAACAGTGAAGGCTGTGATGGAGACAACATTGCTGTAGCAGTCTGACAGTGAAAGCTGTGATGGAGACAACATTGCTGTAGCAGTGAACGTGAAGGCTGTGATGGAGACAACATTGCTGTAGCAGTGAACAGTGAACACTGTGATGGAAATGAAAGGGGCAGAGAAGCAAGCACGGCAGCAGACAGAAGTGAGGTGAGAGAGAGTGAGGGGAGGTGATGAGGAGGATTGGGCCTGGTCAGGCAACAGACAGACGACAGGGCGGAGGCAGGACGGAGCCTTGTCCTGACAGACAGGAAAGCATGTATTCCCCTATTGCTGTGGTGTCCGGGTGACGCTGACGAAGTGAAAGTTACATAGCCCTGGGATGACCCTGTAGTCAGTGGGCTACTACCAACACCAGGAGTGGATAGACAGGTTCTGAGGACAAAGAGGCAGAGAGGAATCCTAGCTGCGGCTGTGGTCATTACTAGAACAGCGGAGAAGAGCTGAGAAAACGACTTCGCTGTCATTTCAACAAGTTCAGAAAACAATTTTAGCAACCCAAGAAGTGTGTTGTTTATCTCAACATGTCAACAATAAAAAACAGTAGTTATTTCAACACACAGAAGTTGGTGATTATCTCAAATGTCCAAAACAAAACGTATTATTTCATCACGTACATCATTGATGACACCAGGAAAGGAAAGAAGGAAGGAAGGTGTGAGGAGAAGAAGAAGAAGAAGAAGAAAAAGAGGCAGGCGGTGAGGATGAAGTGGAGTGACTGCTGCAATCTGACAACAGTGCCTACTGATGGACTGGGGAGGAGAGGCAGACAGACAGGGACACAGCCATCTCTTCATTCATTCACTGATCACCACATCACTATGGCAACTCACCGCATCATCACTACAGCAACTTGCCACTGCATCATCACTACGGCAACTGTCACCACATCATCACTATGGCAACTGTCACCACATCGTCACTACAGCAACTAGTTGCCACCGCATCATTACTATGGCAACTGTCACCACATCATCACTATGGCAACAGTCACCGCATCATCACCATGGCAACTGTCACCGCATCGTCACCATGGCAACTTGTCACCGCATCATCACTATGGCAACTGCCACCGCATCATCACGATGGCAACTTGCCACCGCATCATCACGATGGCAACTGTCACCGCATCATCACAACAGCAACTGCACCACATCATCACGATGGCAACTGTCACCACGTCATCATTACAGCAACTTGTCACCGCATCATCATACAGCAACTTGCCACTGCATCATCATACGGCAACTGTCACCACACATCATCACTGGGAACTGTCACCACATCATCATTCCAACAGCTGTCATGTTGTCGTCATCATTCACACAGCTGTCATGTTGTCATCATCATTCACACAGCTGTCATCTCGTTATTCATGCAGCTGTCATGTCGTCATTGACGCAGCTGTCATGTCGTCATCATTCACACAGCTATCATGTCGTCATTCACGCAGCTGTCATGTCATCATCCTTCACCTGACAGCGGTCACCAGTGATCAGACAGGACAGTGTCCTTCCACCCCTCCCTCCCTCCATGTGCTGAGCTGAGCAAGTGAAGTGAAGTGAAGTGAAGTGAGAGGAAGGTAGACCTGGTATGACCCCTGTGGTCGACTGGACTACCAAGGCAAGTCATGGCTTTTGGGTTTTTTGGGGGTTTTTTTTGTTTTATTTTGGAAGCACCTGGGAACAAACGGGTGTTGCAGGAAGAGGGAAATGAATGGTTGTGGATTCCTATTCCTACAGACAGCATTTATTTATTGTCGGCCAGTTCAGAGGGAAATGAATGGTGTGGATTCATTCCTACAGACAGCATTTATTTATTGTCGGCCAGTTCAGAGGGAAATGAATGGTGTGGATCATTCCTACAGACAGCATTTATTTATTGTCAGCCAGTTCAGAGGAAAGAATCTTCAACCAACTCCACTCCTGCTGTGGTGTCAGGTTGATGCTGAGGGAGTGAAGTGAGTGATACACACACAGCCCTGATATATATGACCCCTGTGGTCGGCTTGGCTACAAACAGTAGCAGAGGCTGACAGTCAAGTCAAGTCGAGTCAAGTCAGAAACACTTGAATCATCCCTGAAGGGCAATTACAATACAATACAACAGGTTCCTTCCTTCAGACAGCATTGTTTGTCAGTCAGTGAAGTGATAAGACTACAGCCCTAGTAGGACCCCTGTGGTCGGCTGAGCTACAAACACTAGGAGAGGCTGACGGCCAGTGTTCATTTGTTCATGATATAATCTGTAGATTGTGCCTTGCGCTTATTTACGTCTTATGTGTTGAGTACTGTGTGTGGTGTGTGTATGTGTGTGCATTTTTTAGTTTTTGTTTTTTGCATAGAGTAGTGTGTGTGTGTGTCTGTGCGGTTTTTTTTGTTTGTCTTTTTTCATTGAGTAGTGTGTGTGTGTGTGCGTTTTTTTTTTGTTGTGTTTGTCTTTTTTCATTGAGTAGTGTGTGTGTGTGTGCGTGCTTTTTTTGTGTGTGTGTGTTTTCTTTGTTTTGCATTGAGTAGTGTGTGTGGGCGTCCGCACGCTTTTTTTTTTTTTTTTTTTTGAGTAGTGTGGTTTTTTTTGTTTTTTTTACTTAGAGTATTGTGTGTGTGTGTGCATTGGTTTCGGTGTGTGTGTGGGGGGGGGGGGGGGGGGGTTGGCATTGAGTAGTGTGTGTTTGTATGTTCATCTTTTGTGTGTGGGTGCATTGAGTAGAGTGTGTGTGTGCGTGCATGTGTGCATTTTTTGGCATTGTGTAGTGAGAGAGATAACTTTTTTTTTTTGCATTAAGTATCCTACTTCGCTCCTATAAAAGGAAAAAAAACAAAAGAAAGAAAAACAAAAGAAAGAAAAAAAAAAAAGAAAAATAAAAGAAAGAAAAAAGAAAACAAAAGAAAGAAAAATAAAAGAAAGAAAGAAAAAAAAGAAAGAAAAAAGAAAACAAAATAAAAAACAAAAGAAAGAAAAAACAAAAGGAAAAAAGCAAAAAGAAAAAAACAGAAGAAAGAAGAAAAAAAAACAAAAGAACGAACAAAAAGAAAAAGAACAAAAAGGATAAAAAAAAAAAAATAAATAAAAAAAAAAAAAAAAAAAAAAAACAAATGAAAAAAAAAAAAGAGGAAGAAAATAACCTACACAGAATGTTGTTATTTGTGTACATTGGATGTTGACAAGATCACAATGATGACAGTAGTGGACAATGACTCTCCAACAGTCTTGTCAGGATCATTCTGAGACACTGGGGGGGGGGGGATGTTACTGTTAGCCAGTGTCCCCCAGAACAGACTTGGGGGGGGGGGTGTTACTGTTACCAGTGTCCCAAACAGACTGGGCTGTGGAGGAGAGAGGGGGGGGGGGGGCCAAAAACCCAAGCCAGTGATGAAGAAGTGTGGTCAGAATGATGGCAAGACTTGTGGAAAGCATTGTTTGTCATCAGTGCTGAAAAGGCTTCAGCTTGTTTCCTGAAAATTTTTTTTTTTTTTTTTTTGGTAGTTAGTGACTTATCTTAAAGCTTTACGATAATCTGCTGAAAATACTTCGGCTTGTTTCCTGAAAACTTTTGGGTGTTGTTTTTTTGTAGTTAGTGACTTAATTAATCTGAAAGCTTTACAATAATTATGGTGTAATGACACAGCTGACCCCCTCCCCCCCCCCCCCCCCACGACTCCCAGCCCATACCATTCTCCCCACCACTCCTCTCCCCTCCCACCACTTCTCCCCTCTCCCCACACCACCCCCCACCACACCACCCACACACACACACACACACCACCACACCACACCACACACACACACACACAACACTACGCACACACACACACACACACAACAACACACACACACACACACACACACACACACCACACACACACACACTACGCACACACACACACACACACACACACACACACACACACACACACACACACACAACACACACACACACACACACACACACACATATTGTCTAATATGACTTATAGTGAACAGACGTTAAATACAAGAATGAACACACATACACACACACACACACACACAACACACAACACACACACACACACACACACACACACACACACACACACACACACACACACACACACACACACACACACACAGAAGTACACATGTATACAAAATGATTTGCAGTCAGCAGCACATTTCATGGCGTGAAGATGCTGAACAATTGTATAGACAGACATCTTGTCTTCAGTGGGACAGTGGCTTGTGTCATGGCTTTAGCTTCAGTATTATGTATGCAGTATTCTTCGCATCATGTCTTGGCTTTAGCTTAAGTATAATGTGTACAGTATTCTTCACGTTATGTCGTGGCTTTAAAATTAGTATTATGTATGCCGTATTCTTCGAGTTATGTCATGGCTTTAGCTTGCTTCAGTATTATGTATGCAGTATTCTTCGAGTTATTTCATGGCTTTAAAATTAAATTATGTATGCAGTATTCATCAAGTTATCATCAAGACTTCTTTTTTTTTTTTTCAGTGACATCATCTTGACAGAACAGAATTTTTTTGTAAAACATGAAATGCTTTTCACCTGAAGAACACAATGCCACAAACGCAGCAGACTTATACCAGACTTATCTCTAACTTGTTAAAGTGGTGGGGAAATAAAGAATATGATCCCTGAGACTTATCTCTAACTTGTTAAAGTGGTGGGAAATAAAGAATACCGCACTGATTTTCCTCTGATCAAGACTATCTCTAGAAGTGGTGGGGAAATAAAGAATACCAGACTTATCTCTAACTTGTTACAGTGGTCAGTCAGGAAAAACAGAACACCGCACTGATCCTTTAACTCTCTGAAGTGGTTGGGGCAGGCACTGGCCATGTCAGGCAGCTTGTCTTGGGCTAGTGGAATCTTGGGGAGCTCATCGTTCTCCAGGTTGCAGGGTGCATGCTGGGCAAAGCTAGCTCATGTCCTTATCGGTCGAGGTGCCTACTCTGCTTAATTAAAAAAACAGTTTGTACGGACAGTTAATGTAGGCAGAGTTGTATTTAGTCGCCTTCAATTTGTTTTTGCAAGATAAAGCACTATTTAAATTTTATGTATGTATAAATGCTACTGGCAACCTTGCTCGTTCAGACTGATGATAATTGCTTCTGATCGCAACAAACAAAACAACAGTAAGGCAGTTAAACGTTGTACATGCAGAAAGCATTGGCCGTAAGAAATACAGTATTAATATCAGTAGTATCTGTTAATTAATACAATAATGATATGAGAAAAATTTAAGGATATTTTATAGTCCTGAATCTTGAAAAGCAAATTAATCAAGTGCTGGCTTTCAAATTGCAACTGTTCACAAAAGTAACATATTTTAGGCTCTCTCTCTCTCTCTCTCTCTCTCTCTCTCTCTCTCTCTCTCTCTCTCTCTCTCTCTCTCTCTCTCTCTCTCTCTCTCTCTCTCTCTTGTGCTAGTCTCTGTCTCCTCAGCCTTCTCCTTTCTGGAAAATTCCTTCTGATCTCTCTGTCCCCACAGCTTTCTCCTTTCTGGAAAATTCCTTCTGAGGCAGAACTGAATCCCATGGCCAGTGCCTTTCTCTTTCCAGGCCTCTTCTTCCTTCCCCCAACCCCCCTGTCTTTCTGCATTCTTCCTCCTCCTTTTCTTCTATCCTTCAAGTCTTCTTTCAGATCTCCTCTGTTTCCCTCTCCAGTGCTAGCCAGTGTTAGTTGCCAGTGCCTGTATTTGGTGTTTCATTCTTCTGTAGTGTGTGTGTGTGTGTGTGTGTGTGTGTGTGTGTGTGTGTGGTGTGTGTGTGTGTGTGGTGTGTGTATTTGTGTGTGTTTTGTGTGTGTCTGTGTGTGTGTTTGAAACACATTCACTTGAATCATTTTTTAAAAATTATTATTATTCCTTTTTCCTTTATCTAGCATTTCTGTCGTTAAAAAAATTAACACCTCAGGCTTTTTGTGTTCATGAGATTAAGGCATTGTAAATATTTTCTTTGTTTTATTATATCATTATTATTATTATTATTGAGTATTTAGACTTAAGTTTACAATAAACATGCTTTTTGTGTTGCTGTAGTTCAGTGGGTGTGTAGTCTAGCACTGTCGTGCTGTAGTTCAGTGGGTGTGTAGTCTAGCACTGTCTGTGCTGTAGTTCAGTGGGTGTGTAGTCTTTAGCACTGTCGGTGCTGTAGTTCTATGTTCATGGGTGTGTAGTCTTTAGCACTGTCGGTGCTGTAGTTCAGTGGGTGTGTAGTCTTTAGCACTGTCGTGCTGTAGTTCAGTGGGTGTGAGTCTTTTCACTGTCTGAATGCTGTAGTCAGGGAGAACTAGTGGGTCTAAAGTGTTTAGCCACACACTGAGCTGTAGCAGTGACCAACTGGTGATGTGTGATTGTGACAGAGTAAGCAACTGAGTTATGTGTGATTGTGTCACAGTAAGCAACTTAGGTGTGTGTGATTGTGTCACACGTAAGCAACTAGGTGGTGTGTGATTGTGTCACAGTAAGCAACTAAGTTATGTGTGATTGTGCAGAGTAAGCAACGAGTTGTGTGTGATTGTGACAGAGTAAGCAACTAAGTGTGTGTGATTGTGTCAGAATAAGCAACGAGTTTGTGTGATTGTGACAGAGTAAGCAACTAAGTTGTGTTGATTGTGTCAGAATAAGCAACGAGTTTGTGTGATTGTGTCAGAGAAAGCAACTAAGTGTGTGTGTGATTGTGACAGAGTAAGCAACAAGTTATGTGTGATTGTGTCAGAGAAGCAACGAGTTATGTGTGATTGTGTCAGAGAAAGCAACGAGTTGTGTGTGATTGTGTCGAGTTCTCTGTGTGTGTGTGGTTCAGTGAGTGTAGAATTCACCACCTCCTAAACCTTGACTCAGTGACCAACTATGTATGTGTGATTGTGTCTGAGTTTTCTGTTCATGTAGTTCAGAGAGTCTGTAGTGTTTGCTACCTCTTAAACTTTGAGTCAGGGCCCAACTTTTCTTGTATCATGATGTCAGATATCTGTGCTAAAAGCTCAGTGGGTTTGTTGTGTTTACTGCCTCCTAAGCCTTGCATTAGTGACCGACTTTGAACTATGATGATGTAAGGTCTCTCTGCTAATCTAGCGCAGTGGCTCTGTCGTGTTTGTCACCACCACCTAAAGCTTGCAACAGTGACCGACTTTGAAGCATGATGAGATAAGCTATATGCGCTAATATTGCTCAGTGACTCTGTAGTGTTTGTCATTACCACCTAAAGCTTGCAACAGTGACCCATTGTTAATTGATATTGTTATGTATCATGATGTCAGATTTCTCTGCTAATATAGCTGCTTAGGTCTGTAGGGTTTGCCACCACCAAAACCTTGTATCTCGTGTTTAATGATAAAATAATGATGTATGGAATTTGTAAAGCGCTGAATCTTGTAAAGCAAACTGATCAAAGCGCTTGCATTTAAAACATTCACTCTTGTGCAACCATTCACTAAAGATTTAACAGATTTTAGATTTACACGCATTCGCGCGCGCACACACACTCACACGCACGCACACGCACACACACACACACACACACACACACACACACACACACACACACAAACACACCCTTCAGATGAGACTATAAACCCATGTCATGTGTGCGAACACAAAAACCTGTTCCATTATTCTGATGAGTAGGCCATTGTATGCTGGTGGAAACAGAGGACTACATTTACAAAATCACATGCACATAGAGATTGGATGTTAAAAAAACCCAAAAAAACATGAGCCTTATTCCATTATTCTTGAAAATAAAAGAATGATAAATGATAGTAATGATGATAATGATGCATAATCAGTGACAAGTAATGCTGTATGATGATATCAGAATTCTGTGTTCATGTAGTTCAGGGAGTCTGTAGTTTCTGTGGCCTCCTAACTAAATCTGACAACACCCTTTGTTCATGTAAGAGGATGTAGGAGTTCTGTGTGACTTTATTATTTATTTATTATTTTATTTATTCTTTCTTTTACATCGAGGCTATAAAGGAGGATGACTGACTGATCTAGTGGCCCTGTACCGTCACTTGAGCCACACTGCTCTAGTTTTCTGTGTATCGTGAGGTGAGATGTGTCAGTAAGTGTAACCCAGTGGTCTGTAATGTTAACCCTCACTTAAACCTGACCATATCAGTTACCTGTGTATCATGACGTGAGATTTCTCCTTGAATGTAACCCAGTGGCTGTGTAGTGGTGACCACCTCTTAAACAAAAGAAAAAAAGCAAATCGATGCTTATTCAATGTACCATCTGAAAATTAAAATTTGATTTGATTTGATTTGAAACCTTAGATTTAAATCTTATTGAGTTATTCCCCTAGACCGCCCATAAACGCATGCTTTTACAAGTTTGATAGAAGAGATCACGATTGCCATACCCATAGCAAACAAAATGATGTCATGATTCTTTTTTGTTGGTTTTTGTGTGTGTGTGTGAACAACTGCATGAATGCAAAAGTGCGTGGCTCAGTGTGCACTTTACATTTTTGCAGTAAAGTAAAAATATATTTAATCAGTTTTTTTGTGTAGGACTATGAAATTTGTAAAATTGCTCCCCTTTGACACATTTGCAGTAAAAGAAGTAAAAATATATTTAATCAGGTTTTTTTGTGTAGTGACTATTGAAAGTTGTAAAATTTGCTCCCCTTTGACACAACATTTCACAGTAATTGAACAGTGTGTGACCTCAGGGGAACAAGGCTTAATCCCCTGTTGTCTGTGTATCATGATGTCTGATTTCTCTGTGAATGTAATCCTGTGGCTGTATACCTTAGCACAGAGCAGTGACTACACTGTCCTTCAGTAGACAAAGCAGGATCAGCCAGCAGTCTGTCAATGAGGATAGAACCTGTAGTTAAAAAAAAACAGCCTTGGTATCAGCAGTCTGTCAATGAGGATAGAACCTGTAGTTAAAAAATCAAAACAGCCTTGGTATCAGCAGTCTGTCAATGAGGATAGAACCTGTAGTTAATAAATAAAACAGTTTTGGTATCAGCAGTCTGTCAATGAAGATAGAACCTGTAGTTAATAGATAAATAAAACAGCCTTGGTATCAGCAGCCTGTCAATGAGGACAGAACCTGTAGTTCAATGCCATCTGAACTGCCCTCCATTGTCCTGAGTTTGTGATGTGCCCAGAACTCTGCCCCTGAGTAGTGATGTTATCTGCAAGGGGAAGTAACTTAAGGGTCGACCTGTAACATTTCTGTGTTTTTTTCTTGATTACATTGGGGCTTTTGGTTGGGGTTTTTTTTGGTGGGGGGGGGGGGGGGGGGGGAACTGACTGACAGCTGTGCAGTGTGAGTTCTGTGGGATCTGTAGTGTTGACATAGAAATATTGATATAGTATTGATTAGAAATATTGATATAGTATTGCTATAGAAACCTGTGGCGCTGAATTAACGGCAGCAGTACTCGTGCTGCTGGTGGATTAACCCTTAGAGCGTGATGGGCCACGCGTGGCCTGCTGGTAAACTGCGGAAGGCCACGATTGTGGCTTTGCACAGGTCAGGTTCGACATAAATTGACTACCATTGGTACACTTTGGAAACCTGCCTCGTTTTCATTTGTTTGGGTCCATCACGTGTCGAACTTCCCGTCTTTTGTGCAATTAGCGATAATAGGATTGACAACGATCTCGAGAGGATTGTTTTAAGACCAGGGAGTCTGTGTCAACTATGTTGGATACCACTGTGACGAAAATAAAGATCGTGAATGAAGCAGATTTGTATTTGTATCACTTTATGTCACAGCAGATTTCTCTGCGTGAAATTCGGGCTGCTCTCCCGGGGAGAGCGTGTGCAGCGCCTACCCTTTTTTTTTCTTTTTACATTGTTGCCACAATGTATCGAACACATGTTGGCTTCATCTTGTTGTTCAGTCTGTTTTGTGTTTCTGCCATGGAAGGGGGTGTATAGCTGATGAAGAGTGGAGGTTGGGGGGGATTACCTGTCTGCGGGTTTTATTTTCAATACAGTTTGTGAGATATCTCCAGCTACAAACTAGCTAATGTCTTTTTGTTATTTGTATCATATTCTACGTTGTATTTACTTTCCAAAAATGTGTAGGTTTACCTATCTAGTGTTATTAATAAGCGTATAAGAACCCTAAAACCCAACATTGGTCGTTGCGGCTAAAAATTATTTGTTTTACATGCAATTTCTGTGAGCAACAATAATTGTATCCAGCAGTGGAAGGTTAACATCGGCCAGTGTTGTTTTGAAGCAGGGTGGGGTCAGACAACTCTTGATATTGATTTATATATGTAAAACTGAACTATGTGTGTAAAGCTGTAATAAATCACTGGAAAGCTTAGATAATGAGCTTTTAAATGAATGAGCGAAATTTTATAGCAGCATGTAGTGTTCTTATGATAATGAAAACATAAATAAATTTTAATGACTGCGCGTGCACTACCGATCGCTGTTCGCAACGTCTGAAGACCCAGATTGATTTTAACATGATATGCAATGTTGTTGCAGTTAAAAAAATGTCGTGATTTGGTAAATACTTTCTCTTGACATTAGAAAAAATAAGGAGCTTGTGTAGCTTTATCTGTTGTCTAATCCAGCGAAATGATAGACGCCTTTGCAATCATCATGGTGGTGAACAGTACACTCATTTCGTGCAAAGTGGCGGTGTTCTATGATTTAAAAAAAATATGACGATCGCTTGATTTCGTGTGATGGAAAGTACTTGGCAGCATATCAAAATATGACCGATCGCTTGATTTGGTGTGATGGAAAGTACTTGGCAGCATATCAAATATGACGATCGCTTGATTTCGTGTGATGGAAAGTACTTGGCAGCATATCGTAATATGACGATCGCTTGATTTGGTGTGATGGAAAGTACTTGGCAGCATATAGTAATATGACGATCGCTTGATTTGCGTGTGATGGAAAGTACTTGGCAGCATATCAGTAATATGACGATCGCTTGATTTCGTGTGATGGAAAGTACTTGGCAGCATATCGTAATATGACGATCGCTTGATTTGTGTGATGGAAAGTACTTGGCAGCATATCTAATATGACGATCGCTTGATTTCGTGTGATGGAAAGTACTTGGCAGCATATCAAATATGACGATCGCTTGATTGGGTGTGATGGAAAGTACTTGGCAGCATATCGTAATATGACGATCGCTTGATTTCGTGTGATGGAAAGTACTTGGCAGCATATCGTAAATATGACTATCGCTTGATTTCGTGTGATGGAAAGTACTTGGCAGCATATCGTAATATGACGATCGCTTGATTTGGTGTGATGGAAAGTACTTGGCAGCATATCGTAATATGACGATGCTTGATTTGGTGTGATGGAAAGTACTTGGCAGCATATCGTAATATGACGATCGCTTGATTTGTGTGATGGAAAGTACTTGGCAGCATATCGTAATATGACGATCGCTTGATTTCGTGTGATGGAAAGTACTTGGCAGCATATCGTAATATGACGATCGCTTGATTTCGTGTGATGGAAAGTACTTGGCAGCATATCGTAATATGACGATCGCTTGATTTGTGTGATGGAAAGTACTTGGCAGCATATCAAAATATGACGATCGCTTGATTTCGTGTGATGGAAAGTACTTGGCAGCATATCAAATATGACGATAGCTTGATTTCGTGTGATGGAAAGTACTTGGTAGATATCATAAATATGACGATCGCTTGATTTGTGTGATGCAAAGTACTTGGCAGCATATCAAAATGTTTTAACAACGGTTATTTTGAAGCCTTGTTGCCTCAAAATAAAGTAAAACAATGTATCATGTCGAAATCGCTGAGTAGCCAAGAAGTGCATCCAGCAAAACTTAGCACAGCTCAATTCGGTCCGATCTCAACAAATTTTTCCGAAGTTTTTCATAAATATTTTACCTTACCTTGTTGTCTCTGTCGTTGTTTAATTCAACCAGATCCAGCCATTAAAACTCGTCCTCGCCGTCAATATTCTCAAAAATGTTGCAAAACGCTTCAAGTAATTCTGGTGCAAACATTTGGCCGCCATTTTTCTTCCAGACCATCGCGACTGATCCGGAAAAAAATTACCCCCTGATCAAAATCTTTGTTGCTTGTGACTGTTGAACGACGTTTCATTGGGTGACTTTGAAAGCGAAAGTGAGCCTTCAATTACAACCTCCTACGTCATCCCAGAATATTCTGGGAGCCGCGATACAGGCTAGACCCTGCATTTCTGGAATATTCCGGGAACTCTGCAACTGGGGATAATAATAATAATAATAATAAAATAATAATAATAATAATATAATAATAGTAGTAGTAGTAGGCACCCATCAGTCTCGGAAGACTTTGGAGTTGCGCTCTAATCTTTAGAGCACACAGCCTGGGTAAGTGAGTATAGAGGGCAAGCTGTTACCCATGCAGCAGACACCCCCCCCCCCGTCCTCTCCACACCACTGGAATGATCCATTGGAAAGGCAGTTGCTGATACAAATGGTTCCAGTAACATCGCAAGAGCCATCAGAATGTTGCCATATACAGCCCCAAACCGTCCTGGGGACTCCAACTCCCTGATTTTTTCTCAGGGATGGCGTCTAAACACGACACCTGTGTGCATGCTGATTTTTTTTTTAATTTTGACATCCGCTCCTACCGGCACATGATGGCCTGCTCTTCCGAAAGGCGGAACGGGGTTTTAACAGTGTGCGCAAGATGTTCTGCGTGCGTTTGCACACAGGGCCTCGGTTATAGCCATATGACTTTTGAAATTCAGTTCTTTTTTTTTGTTGTCAAACTGGGAAGAAAGGGCAAGGCTGGGAATCGAACCGGAACCTCACAGTTTACTTTTTAGCAGGCAACTAATAATAGTTAATGGACCAGAAATAGAGAGGAGTGACAGCCAACGTGAGTCGTTTGAATCAGGTGTTTGTAACTGTCTGCAGCAGAGTGTAGGGAAACGAGACGAAATGTCAGTAGTGATGTGTATTTTTTTTTTTTAATGTTATTATTTTATACCGAGGATAATGGGATAAACACTCTTGTGCTTTTTTACATCCAGTCCCCGTGTGTATGCAGTTTTGTAAATGTCATCTGTTCCCACTGGCACACGATGGCCTACTCTTACGAAAAGCGGAACAGGATTTAACGTGTGCGCAAGATGTTCTGCGTGCGTTTGCACATGGGGCCTCAGTTTATAGTCTCATCCGAAGGACTTTTGGGGAGAGTGGAGTCAGCACTGATGTTAACTCCAGGAGAAAAATCTCCTCTACCGGAATCAAACCCGGGTCCTCAAATTGCCAGTGCAATGTTCTGACCACTAGGCTATCCGTCCCCCCATAATGATATGTAATATTGAATGAAGTGATGTGTAATATTGATAGTAGTGAGGTGTAATTTTGATAGTGAAGATGTGTAATATTGATAGTAGTGATGTGTAATATTGATAATAGTGATGTGTAGTGTTGACAGTAGTGATGTGTAGTGTCGATAGAGATCTGTAATTTTTTTATTTTTTTATTTTAAGGATAATGGAATAAGTAATCATTTGGGGGTTTTTGTCATCTGTTTCCCCCTGGCACACAATGGCCTAATCTTCCGAAAAGCGGAGCAAGTTTTAATATGTGTGCAAGATGTTTTGAGCACAAGGGTCCTCAGTCAATAGTCTCATCCAAAGGACTTTTGGGGGAGTGGAGTCGGCACTGATGTTAACTCCACAGGAAAAATCCAATCCTCTAGGAACGAGATTCGAACTCGGTCAGCAGATTCTGAGCGCAATAAGCATCATCACTCTAACCACCAGGCTATCCCGTCCTGGTTAATTTATAGTGATCTGTACTGTCCATAGGATTCATCTGTTTATTTATTTATTTATTTTTATGTATTTATTTTTATGTATTCTTTTATATTGAGGATAATGGACTAAGCACTCCTGTACTTTTTTTTTATATCCAGTCCCTGTGTGTATGCAGTTTGTAAATATTGTCATCTGTTCCCACCTGCACAAAATAGCCTACTCTTATGAATAGGGGATTCAAGTGAGTGAGGGTGGGGAAAGGGAGGGGGTTGGGGGAAGGGGAGGGGGTTGGGGGGAGGGGAGGGGTTGGGGTGGGGGTGTTTGTGTGTGTGTCTGTGTGTGTGTCTCTGTGTGTGTCTCTGTGTGTGTCTCTGTGTGTGTCTCTGTGTGTGTGTGGTGATGGTGGTGGTGTACATGTGTGTGGTAACGATGGTGGTGGTGTACATGTGTGTGGTAACGATGGTGGTGGTGGTGGCGTGTGTGTGTTGCATTGTTGTGTAGGTGCTGTATTGACATGGGGATTTCTGTGTTACAGGGCTGCTGTTCCAGGATGGGATTCTATCAGGGTTCAGTGTTTTGTGTAGGGTGAGTGAGTGAGTAGTGTGGTGTGTGTGTGTGGTGTGTGTGTGTGTGTGTGTGTGTGTGGTGTGTGTGTGTGTGTTTATAGTCTCATCCGAAAGACTTGACATTTAGTTTGATTTTTTTGTTAAACTGGGGAGAAAAGGCAATGCTGGGAATTGAACCCAGAATCTCATGTTTTTTATGTGATGGCAGGCGTCTTAAACATCCTGCCACCTTCTTTGTCTTGTGTAGTGTAGTGTGTGTTTTCATCTCTGTGTAAGTTTTTCATGTGTGCGTGTGTTTATGTCTTTGTTTTTTTGTCCTGTAGTCATTGTGCTTAAAATTGCAAGTGTTGTGTGTGATCAACCTTTCATTTCATTTCATGTCTTGGCTGCATTTGCTTTTATTTGACGTGTGTGTGTGTGTTGTTTCTCTTCATGTTCTCTCTCTCTCTTCTCTCTCTCTCTCTCTCTCTCTCTCTCTCTCTCTCTCTCTCTCTCTTCTCTCTCCTCTCTCTTCTCTCTCTCTCTCTCTCCTTCTCTCTCTCTCTCTCTCTCTCACTCTCTCTCTCTCTCTTCATTCTTTCTCTCTCTCTCTCTCTCTCTCTCTCTCTCTCTCTCTCTCTCTCTCTCTCTCTTTTCTCTCTCTCTCATCTCTCTCTCTCTCTCTCTCTCTCTTCTCTCTCTTCTCTCTCTCTCTCTCTCTCTCTTCTCTCTCTCTCTCTCTCTCTCTCTCTCTCTCTCTCTCTCTCTCTCTCTCTCTGTGAAAAGAGGGGACGGGAAGGGGGGAAAGGGGGAGGGGGGTGCAGTTGTGAGCGGTACTGTTGTTTACAAACAAATGTTTACTGTTTGTGTTGACAGGTGTGGGGTGGAGGGGGGACAGGATTTGTGCTAGTGCTTGCAGCCTGCCCACAAGTTGTCAGGTCAGTTTTCTGTCTGTCAGTGTGTCTGTGCGTGCGTGTTGGGGTTGTGTTGTTTTTTTCGGGGGGGAGGGGGGGGGGGGGGGGGGAGTTGAAAGTTTCCCAGAGACTGGTTATAAACAATGGGGTTTTTTTGTTTGTGTTTTTTTCAGGCTTGGAGGGGAGGCAGTCTGGTGCGCAGAAACTTACAGATCATTTTTTTGTGTAAGTATTTTTTGTGTGTGTTGGTGTGTGTTGGGGGGGGGGGGGGAAGGGGGGGGGGGATTTTGTAGACAAGTGTTTCAGATTTTGTTTGTATGTTTCAGGCCTGGGTGTTGTCATAGTGTGCTGTGTAAGAGAAAAACTACACAAGATGCCAGGAATTTTTTTTATTGTATTTTTTCTGTGTGTGTGTGTGTGTTGGGGAGGGGTGGGTGGAGGGGGGGTATTTTGTAGACAAGTGTTTCAGATTTTGTTTGTATGTTTCAGGCCTGGGGTGTCATGTGTGTCGCTGTGAAGAAACTGCCAAGATGGCAAGAATTTTTTTTATGTAGTATTTTCTGTGTGTGTGTGTGTTGGGGGGGAGGGGGGGCTGGAGAGGGGGGGGGGGATTTTGTAGACAAGTGTTTCAGAGACTTGTTTGTATGTTTCAGGCTGGGGTGTGTGCTGTTGTAAAGAAATTGCCAAGATGCCAAGAAGTTTTTATGTAAGTATTCTTTCTGTGTGTGTGTTTGGGGGGGGGGGGGGGGTGGGAGAGGGGGGTGATTTTGTAGACAAGTGTTTCAGAGACTGTTTGTATGTTTTTCAGGCCTGGGGTGTCATGTGTGCCGCTGTAAAGACACTGCCAAGATGCCAAGAATTTTTTATGTAAGTATTCTTTCTGTGTGTATGTCTTTGGGGTTTTTTTTGTTTTATTTTTTTTTTTGTGGGGGGGGGGGGATTTTGTAGACAGTGTTACAGACTGTTTTTGTATGTTTCAGGGTGGTGGTGGCAGGTGGGGCTCTGAAACTTCCCAAGAATTTTTTTTATGTAAGTATTCTTCCTGTGTGTGTTGAGGGGGGGGAGGGGGAGGGGGTTATTGTGGACACTATACAACGACTGTTTACCTGTTTTAGGCTGAGGGTTGTGGTGTGGTGATGTGGGGGGTGGTTGCATGGACACTGCCAAGAATTTTTTTTTGTAAGTATTCTTCCGTCTGTGTGTGTTGAGGGAGGGGGGGGGGATTATAGTGGACAATGTAACAAACGACTGTTTTTCTGTTTTAGGCCGGAGGGTTGTGGTGTAGTGATGTGGGGTGGTTGCACGGACACTGCCAAGAATTTCTTTTATGTAAGTATTCTTTCTGTCTGTGTGTGTGTGTGTGGGGGGGGTGTTATTGTGGACAGTATAACGATGACTGTTTCTCTGTTTTAGGCCTGAGGGTTGTGGTGTGGTGATGTGGGGGGTGGTTGCACGGACACTGCCAAGAATTTTTTTTATGCAAGTATTCTTTATCAAAGTCAAAGTCAAAATTTTATTTTCAGATGGTACATTGAGTAAGCATCAATTTGCTTTTTTTCATCAAGCATCTGTCTAAGGGAAAAAAAAAAAAAAAAAAAAAGCAGAGAAAAACATTTCACCAACATTAATTAACCAACATGATTTCAACAATGATTTCTTTCTGTCTGTCTGTGTGTGTGTGGTGGGGGGGGGGGGGGGGGGAGGCAGTAAAAATAATATTTGTGGTTTGTGTTACAGGCCTGAAGGTGGTGGGTGGTGTTCATTCCCTCGGTACTTGGCCTCTTTCTCCATGCAGGCAGGTATTGGAAAGGAGCTAGTTGTCTTTTTTTTTTTTTTTTTTATAAAATTCTTTTATATCGAGGATAATGGAATAAGCGCTCGTTGCTTTTTTTCATCCGGTCCCCACTGTGTGATGCAGTTTTTGTAAATCTTGTCATCTGTTCCCACCGACACACAATGGCCTACTGTTACGAAAAGTGGAACAGGATTTAACGTGTGTGTAAGATGTTCTGCGTGCGTTCGCTGCACACTGGGGCCTCGGTTTATAGTCTCATCCGAAAGACTTTTAGGGGGAGAGTGGAGTCAGTACTGATGTTAACTCCAAGGAGAAAAATCCCCTCGACCGGGAATCGAACTCGGGTCGTCAAATTGCCAGTGGGGCGTTGTGATGGCATGAGTGCTGTGTGCTGACTGTCTGTTACAGAGTTGGCAGTTAGTGACTGACATCAGCACAGCTGAAGGAAGGAAGGAAGGGAGGAAGACTGCAGAGAGGAAGGAAGGAAGACTGCAGCGAGAGAAGGAAGGGAGGAAGACCACAGAGAGGAGAGGGGACTTGGGGAATGGCAATTTGCTGTGCAGGTTAGTATTGTGTTGTTGTGTTGTACTTTTTAGAGTGTTGTATTATGTTGTGTTGTTTGCTTTGTATTGTATTGCACTGTGTTGTGTTGTACTGTGTTGTGGTGCATTTACTGCCAAGGTTTTTCATGTAAGTATTCTTCCTCTGTGTGTGTGTTTGTGTGGGTTTGGTTTTTTTTTTTTTGGGGGGGGGGGGGATGTTTTGGACAGTTAAACAGAGACTGTTTCTGTGTTTTAGGCCTGGGGGTGGTGATAGTGAGTTAAAGATTGGCGAGAATTTTTTTCATGTAAGTATTCTTCCTCTTTGTGTGATTGTGTTTGTTTTATTCAGGGTTGTTTTTTTTGTTGGGGGGGGGGGGGGGAGGGACTGCCTGTTGTAAATAATGTGTATTGTTTGTTGTAAATAATGTTTATTGTTTTTGTAAATAATGTTTATTGTTGTTGTAAATATAAAATAATGTTTATTGTTTGTGTTGCAGACTTAGGCTTGGCTGCTGTACAGACCTTGGCTGCTGTACGGGGAGACCTTGGCTGCTGTACAGAATCTGGTGAAGTCTTTGATGTAAGTCGTCTTTTGTGTGTGCTTTGTGCTGGAGTATGTGTGACACCCACCACATAAGGAGTCGCATTGCGCCAGAGGTAAATTTTTGGTTATTGACATTTTATTAATCTGCAATGAAATGGCTATACAGTATAAAAAAAACAGATTGAAAATCGGACAATTCTATGAAAAGTTATTACAAGTTGAAATGATAGACTGCAGGAAATGACAAAACGAGAAACGGACAAGTTCAGTTTCATAATAAATGGTCAGAATGAGGGTTTGGGGCATTTTTAAAGCACGTTTAAAAGCAAAAGGATACAAAATTATGACTTGATATTTCATTACAAGGTAGAATAATGGCTATAGTTTTATAATCAATCAAAATTTGTATTGTGTGTGGTGTGTTGTATTGTACTGCCCAGGCTTTTTATGTAATTGTTCTATCTGTGAGTGTGTGTGGGTTTTTTGTTCTAGTGTTTTTGTTGTTGTTGTTGGGGGGGGGGGGGGGGGGGCGATGGTTCTGTTGTGAACAGTTGTACAGACTGTGTTTATGAATCATGTTTGTTGTTTGTGTTGACAGACCTCGGTGATACTGGTGCATGGAAACTGACGATTAGAATTTTTGTGTAAGTATTCTTTCTGTGTGTGTGTTGGGGAGGGGGGGGGGGGGGGCTTGTTGTGGAGGTAAATAATGTGTTTTGTTTGTGTTGACAGACCTTCTGGTGTGGTGGTGGTGGTGGTTGAACTGCTGGCAATTTTTCATGTAAGTATTCTTCCTCTGTGTTGTGATTGTTTGTTTGGGGGTTTGTTGTTGTTGGTTTTTTTTTTTTGGTGGGGGGTGGTGGTTGGGGGGGGGTGCTGTTATGAACAGTGTAAATAAGTTGATTGTTTGTGTTGACAGACACGGGGCTTGTGTGGTGCACAGACCTTGGGCTGGTGGACACAGACTGCTGAAGATCTTTGTCGTAAGTCGTCTGTTGTGTGTGTTTTGTGCTGGATAGTGTGTGTGTTGTGTTGTTAGATTTGAAGTGTGTGTGCTGACACAAGTGTTACCTATGTTTGTTCGTTTATTTAACATCTTCTGAAATGCAGCAGTATTAGATTAATTCTTTTTATTGTGTGGGGGTTGTGGGTTTTTTAAGAGGGTGTGAAGGATGACTGTTGGTGTATTGTGTACAGTATTATAGAATATGGTTAGTTCTACAGTTAACTGCTGGTAAATGTTGGTGTATTGTGTACAGTATTATAGAATCGGTTATTCTCAGTTTGGCTTAAATGTTGGTTATTTGACAGTTTATGAATATCAGTTGTCTAATTCAGTGGTTGGGTGTATTGTGTACAGTATTGTGTTGGCATGTGAGTGCTGTGTGCTGACTGTCTGGTCACAGGGCTGGCAGGCAGTGACTGACAGCACAGCTGAAGGAAGGAAGACAGGGAAGGAAGGAAGGAAGACTGCAGAGAGACGGAAGACAGAGAGAGAGCACAGTGGACTTGGGGAATGGCAATTTCCTATGCAGGTTCAATGTGTAAAAAAAAATTTTTTGATTAAAAAAAATATTTTAAAAATATAAAAAAAGGTTGGTATTGTGTGTGTTGTACTATAGATTATTTATATAGATTATCAATGTACTGCTTTGTATTGTATTGTTATAATGTACTGTGTTGTATTATTGTACTTTGGGATAGTTTAATTAACAGAGACTGTTTCTGTGTTTAGGCCTGGGGATGGTGATGTTGGTGCGCAAAGATTGCTGAGAATTTTTCCATGTAAGTATTCTTCCTATGTGTGTTTTTTGTTTGTTGTTTGTTTTGTTTTATTGGGTGGTTTGGGTCAGGGGTGTGTTTTTTTTTGGGGGGAGGGGGGGGGGGGATATGGACAGTTTTAACAAAGACGTTTGTCTGTTTTAGGCCTGGGGATGGTGGTTGTGGTGGCACGCAAAGATTGCTGAGAATTTTTTCATGTAAGTATTCTTCCTATGAGTGTGTTTTGTCTGTTTTATTCTGGGTTGGTTTTTTTTTTTGTTTTTTTTTTTTTGGGGGGGGGGGCTGTGTTGTTCCCAGTGTAAATGTTAACTATTGATTTGTGTTGACAGAACTGGGCTTGTGTGGTGCACAGACCTTGGGCTGGTGGACAGTGACTGGTGAAGATCTTGGATGTAAGTCGCCTGCTGTGTGTGCTGTGTGAAATATTGTAATGGTTGATGTATGTATATTTTCAACAGTTGTGAATTTTTAGAGTGGTATAGATCATGTTAAAAGTTGAATAGTGATCGTCAGTGTGTATGAATTGTGATGGTGTTTGTTTATTCTGATCATATCTTTACCAGTATCTCTGAATTCAGAACTCTGCAAAAACAGGTATTTTTTTGTCATCGAAAGATGAAGTAAGTGGGTATTTTCTCTGCACCAAACAGCATGTTACTATGATCCTGACTTTCATTAAAATAATCAATATTGTTGGGGATGTTTTTACTAAAATAATCAGTATTGTTGGGATGTTTTTACTAAAATAATCAGATATTGTTGGGGATGTTTTTACTAAAATAATCAATATTGTTGGGGATGTTTTTACTAAAATAATCAGTATTGTTGGGGATGTTTTTACAAAATATCATATTGGGAGTTTCTATGGGGGACGTTTTTACTAAAATAATCAGTATTGTTGGGGATGTTTTTACTAAAACACAGAGGCAGTCTGGGGGGTTGTTGGCAAAATACGCGGAGTTTGTGAAGTGTGTACTTTTGTAGGCAATGTGTTCATGTTGGAATTTAGTGAAGTGTGCATATTTGGTAATTGTTGTATTTAATTTCAAAATTAGTGAAGTGTGCATTTGGTAATTAATTGCCGTGTTCATTTTTGAAATGAGTGAAGTGTGAACTTGTGCATATATATTGTGTTCATTCCATCTGTACTTGGCCTCTTTCTCTTTCTTGCAGGGAAGTGAAAGGGGTTCGTTGTCTTGGGTAGGAGTGTGTGTGTGTGTTAGGGGGGGGGGAGGAGGGGGGGAGGGATGTTGTGATGGGGATGTGAGTGCTGTGTGCTGACCCTGTTTTGTTGTCTGTTGACAGAGCAAGGCGCTGTGACATTGTCCTCCTCCAGTCTGTCAGCTGTCAGTGAACAGGGAGTGGGATCAGCCAGGAAGGAAGGAGAGGGACTTTTTTTTTTTTTTTTTTTTACTTGGTCAGCTCCTAGGTACATAGTTATTCGGACACAGACCAACACTTGAGCTGATCTGGAAGATTCTCTTTTGTTTTGGGCCAAAAAAAAAATGTATGTATTGTCAAGAAGTTTGTGTAAAGTTGGGTTTTTTTGTTTGTTTTTGAACTGATCTGGAAGATTCTCTTTTTTTGCAAAAAAAAAAAAAAATTATTGTCAAGAAGTCTTGTGTAAAGTTTGGGGGGGGTGGGGGTTGTTTTTTTCAAAAATCATTCTGAAAAGGTCTTTTGTTCATTGGAAGTATAAGTTCTGTGTGGAATACAGACTAGTACAGAGAAAAGGGTTGACCAATGTGTCTTTTTTGATATGTTTTGATTTTTTGTTTTTGATGTGACATTCTTTTTTTGATATTGTTGATGTGACAAGTCTTTTTGTTGATTATTATTTGTTGATGTGACATGTCTTTTTCTGATATTGTTGTTGATGTGACAAGTCTTTTTTCTGATATTGTTGATGTGACATGTCTTTTTTTGATATTATTGTTGATGTGACATGTCTTTTTCTGATATTGTTGTTGATGAAGTCTATTGAATATGATTTTCAGCAATGTGTGTGACACCAGTCACTGAAATCGTGTCTTTTTTTCTTTTTTTTCTTCTTTTTTTTAGGGGAATTTTGATGTGTATTGTTATGATTGAGAACTGCTATGAAGACCTTAACAAGAGTGTGACATTGTTTATCTTTGATTCTTATTATTATCATCATTAGTACTTTTTCTTTTCTTTTTACAAATTTTTTTTTTCATTCATAATGTTATTATTGCATGAGTGCTTTGCTGATAATGAAATAAACTTGGGTGTTTTTTTTTTATATTCACAATGTTATTATTTTTACACAAAATTTTTTGCTGATGAAAAAAACAAACTTTGGAGTTGGTTTGGGGTTTTTGTTTTTTCATTCACAATGTTTTGATTTTTGCACAACTTTTTGCTGCTGACAGAAATAAACTGTTTGTTTCATCAGTGAGTGTGTGTGGATTTTTAACTTGCGCGCTTTTTCTGTCAGACTGTTTCTGATCTCTTTCCCTCCCTCTCTTTCTCCTGTCTGTCCCTCTCTGTCTCCTGTCTGTCCCTCTCTGTCTCCTGTCTGTCTGTCCCTCTCTGTCTCCTGTCTGTCCCTCTCTTTCTCCTGTCTGTCTCTCTTTCTCCTGTCTGTCCCTCTCTTTCTCCTGTCTGTCCCTCCCTCCCATGTCTTACTGCCCTCTTTGTCTTGTCCCCTTGAAATAAAAGAATAAAGAAATAAATACAAGAAGACACCTAGTAGCATTTTTACACACACGCACACACACATGCATGTTCAGATACATGGTAGCACTTTCCCGCTTACACACACACATGCATACATCTTGCACACTCGTTAAAATCTGTTCCGCTTTTCAGAAAATGAGGCCGTTGTGTGCCAGTGGGAATGGATGACAAAATTTATAAAACTGCATGTACACAAAGGGGACTTGATGTAAAAAAAACAAAACACGCAGAACTGCTTATTCCATTTTTATTGTCGAAACAAAAAAGATGAGACTAAAAACTGAGAACACATCGTGCACATGCTGAAACCTGTTTCACTTATCAGAATAGAAAGTTATAGTGTGCCAGTGGGTACATGACAAAAATCAGATGAAACAATAATATCCATGTTCAAATGAAACACAATAATATCTATGTTCAAATGAAACACTTATATTTATTGTTGTTCAGATGAAACCATAATAGTTATGTTCAGAGGAAACAATAATATTTATGTTCAAATGAAACATAACACTCTTTCACCCTACAGTTGCTACTCTTAACAAATTAAATAACTTGCCACTTTTCCAAATTTTGCGGCAACCACATTTCAGAAGAGAGCTCAAAATGATTCAAAGTAAAACAAACAGCAAAAGAAAGGGTACAATGGCATGAAAACTATACACTTTCAAATAAACAATTCACAACGCACAAGTTGTTGAGTGGACACTGGTAAAGATTCTTTCACATTTATTAACTGTTTCTTTGCTGGAACAAAAATTGATATGAACAAATGCCCACATTGACATCAACATGCATGGAGTGGACACAGGCCAGAAAATGACAAAACAAAACTTGGATGTTCACTTGCATTTAATAATGATGTGATGTGAACATCAATACATCTATTCTATATCGTTCTACTAAAGATATTGCCATGAAATTTTGCACAGTGGTAGAAAACATATGCATGGAGTGGATGCAAGGCCAGAAAACGACAAAACAATCTTTGATGTTCACTTGCATTTAAAAATGATGTGATGTGAACATCTATACATCTATTCTATATCGAGTTCTACTGAAGATATTGCCATGAAATTTTGCATTAGTGGTAGAAAGCGTCGTTTTAAGCAATGACACAAAGTTTCAAAGGTTAAATGCAATGTATAAAAAGTTTTATGATTTTGAAAAAAACAGGTATTTCTCAAACACCTCTCTCTTCAAAATTATAACAGCAAAGGGCAGGAACTGAAGGGTGCAATAAACACATAATTATTTCTATGTATAACAGATGTAATAAACACACATTTCTATGTATAACAGGTGCAATAAACACATAATTATTTCTATGTATAACAGATGCAATAAACACACAATTATTTCTATGTATAACAGATGTAATAAACACATCATTATTTCTATATATAAGAGATGCAATAAACATACAATTATTTTGTGTATAACAGATGCAATAAACTCATAATTATTTCTATGTATAACAGATGTAATAAACACAATATTTATTTATATGTATAAATCCACATCGCTGCAGACAAGCCAGTCGGAATCTAGTATAAATTTCACAAATGTAAATAAACATAACCTTGCTAAACCATAACCTTGTGTGCAAAGTTTCGTGGCAATAACGGTGTCATGCACCCACTAACAAGCCATAAAATATACTGACATGCAAAGTAGAGGCATTCACAGGGAGAGAGAGGTAAGGTCAGGTGAAAAGCGAACGACAACAAAAATAACGAGACATAATAGTTTACTGGTTGTTTATTCTCGACACTGTGGCCTCTGTCATCAAGTGTAAGTGCAGTGGACACTATTTGTTCTTCTTTTATATCGAGGATAATGGAACATCCAGTCCCCGTGTGTATGTGGTATTGTAAATTTTGTCATCTGTTCCCATCAGCACACAATGGCCTACTCTTCCGAAAAGCGGAACAGGTTTTAAACGTGTGCGGAAGATGTTCTCTGTGTGTTTGCACATGGGACCTCGGTTTACAGTCTCTCACTCGAAGGATGAAGTCTAGATCATCACAGCTTCGATGTTTGTGTGTGTGTTTTGTTTTATCTCCCATTGATATGCTGGGCCCTGGTTCTTCTTTACCGAGTCAAATACGCTTTCTTTGTTTTTTTGTTTTTTTTAGATGAAAATCCATTTGTTTTCGTCCCTGAAGCAAATGAGAATGATGTAGTTCAAGTGACAGATCAATTTTGGCTATTTTCGATGCTAAGAAAAGTTGAAATGAAATTGAAATTTTGCCAGAAGTGTGGTTGCACTCCACTGTAAGTAAGAAGTTAAAACGAATGTTACAAAGGGGCAGAAAATAGCTAATTTTGTGAATCAATTACTATTTTTCTACACTACTTACGTAAAGTAAAATATAACCATTGTTTTAGGCAAGTTTGAAACAAAATCTGCCCGAGAAACGTTTTAAACAGAGAGCGTTCTTTCAAATTTACTAATTGATAGCCCTACATTTTGTTGTTGTGATTAAATTAATGTCCCAGTGGAGAGTTCCGATTTAGGTACTGAATTTATACATCTATCCCACAGTTGACAGACATTTTTCATCAAGTGTATCCTAGTCTCCCCCCCCCCCCCCCCCCCCCCCTTATCTTTCCGTGCTGGGGGGCGCTTTCACTACAAATAGCATCCCAGCTTCCTCGAAATAGTGTGCAAGAAATGTTCTCATTTGTGACATCCATTTTTCTCCCTTTTGCTAAATTTCTGCCTAACCAGCCCATTCTCTTGCGTTTTAAGCAAATTTAAAATATTCCCTCATGAACTTCTTAATGAGCTACGGTGAATGCTGGCCAGTTTTCCTGGAGAATAACCACTAGGCCTATATTTTTATTTATTCTTTTTACATCGAGGATAATAGAATAATCCTCTTGTACTTTTTTTTTTACATCCAGTCCCCGTGTGTATGCAGATTTTAAAATGTCATCTGTTCCCACCGGCACAGAATAAAGGCCTATAGAATGTGTTTAGATTTGTTTGTGTCTGTAATGTCCGTTAGGTCTTTATGTGTTTAAAGGTGTTATTCAGAGTCCGCCGTTGTCGTTGTTTTTCCCCCAAGGATTAATTAATTTATTATTTATTTATTTATTCTTTTATATCGAGGATAACAGAATAAGCAATCATGTGCTTTTTTTATCCGGTCCCGTGTGTAAGCAGTTTTGTAAATATTGTCATCTGTTCCCACCGGCACACGATGGCTTACTCTTACGAAAAGCGGAACAGGATTTAACGTGTGCGCAAGATGTTCTGCATCGGAAAGGACTTTTGGGGAGAGTGGAGTCAGCACTGATGTTAACTCCAGGAAGAAAATTTCCTCGACCGGACTCGAACCCGGTCTTCAAATTGCCAGCACAAAGGATTATGGAATAAGCATTCGTATGCTTTTTTTTTACGTCTAGTCCCCGTGTGTATGCAGTTTTGTAAATCTCATCTGTTCCCCGGCACACAATGGCCTACTTTTACGGAAAGCAGATTTCACATGTTCTGGGTGGGTTCGCACACAGGCATATTTTAGTTCATATGTTTTGGACGCGTTTGTCTGTTTACGTGATATAAAGTATTATTCAGTGTTCGTTATATAGTTTATAGTCATGTTACTAAGTGTCTGTTATATTTTAATTTATTTTTATATCGAGGATAATGGAATAAGCACTCGTATGCTTTTTTAAAATTTTACATCCAGTCCCCTTGTGTATGCAGTTTTGTTAATCTCATCTGTTCCCACCGGCACACAATGGCCTACTCTTACGGAAAGCAGAACCGGATTTCACATGTGTGCAAGATCTTCTGGGGGAATTCGCACACGGGCCTCGGTTTTTATGTGTGTGTTTTGGACGCGTTTGTCTGTTTACGTGATGTGATGTATTATTCAGTGTCCGTTAATATATATTTTGTAGCCTCGGTTGATATATATGTTTAGGACGTTAGTCTGTTTACGTGATATAATGTATTATTCGTGTCCGTTATATAGAGTTTGTAGTCATGTTCATCAGTGTGTGCTATATTTATTTTTTCTATTATGTCGACGATAATGGAATAAGCAATCGTGTGATTTTTTACATCCAGTCCCCGTGTGTACGCAGTTGTGTAAATATTGTCATTTGTTCACTTGCACACAATGGCCTACTCTTACGGAAGGCAGAACAGGATTTAACATGTGCGCAAGATGTTCTGCGAGTGTTCAGGCAGTGGGTATATGGACATAGGAAACGATGTATGATTATATAATGTGTGTAGAGGTGTTCTGTGTCTGTGTGTAGATATCTGTAGGTCTGACAATGAGTTCGTTACAGAATGTGTTGATCAGTGCTGTAGCGGCTGTTAGACAGTGTAATTAGACGTTTTTTATTTGGTTTTTTAAAATTCCTTTATATCGAGGATAATGGAATAAGCACTCGTGTGCTTTTTTCTTCACAGCATCATTTCGTCATCTGTTCCCACCGGCACACGATGGCCTACTCTTACAAATAGCATAACGGGATTTAACTTTTGCGCAAGATGTTTAGCGCGCGTTCGCACACGGGTTTATCCTGATGTTTTTTTTTTTAAATCTATTAATTTTATTTTTTTATATCGAGGAAAATGGGATGCGCACTCATGTGCTTTTTTTTTCATCCAGTCCCCATGTGCATACAGTTGTGTAAATATTGTCATGTTCCCATCAGCACTCCATGGCCTACTCTTACGAAAAGCGTAATAGGATTTAACTTGTTCTTAAGATGTTCTGCGTGCGTTATATAAAGTATGTAGACGTGTTATGTGTGTGTGTAGATATCTGTAGGTCTGACAAGTTTGTTGTAGAATGTGTTGATCAGCGAGTGTAGCGGGCCATTGGACAGTACTTAAACACGATTTAAAAAAAAAATTTTTAGTTTTTAAAAAATTATTTTATATCGAGGATAATTGACTAAGCACTCATGTGTTGGGTTTTTTTTACGTCATCTGTTCCCACCGGCACACGATGGCTTACTCTTATGAATAGCATAACGGGATTTAACTTCGGCCAAGATGTTTAACGCGTGTTCGCGCACGGGTTTATCATCATTTGTGTATTTGTTTTACGCATTTTATTCTTTTAGATAAGATCGAGGATAATAGGATAAGCACTTATGTGCTTTTTTTCATCCAGTCCCTGTGTATGCCAAGATGTTCTGCGTGCGTTTGCACATGGGGCCTTGGTTTACAGTCTCATTCGAAAGTCTATGTTCCTACGGACATGCAGAGCGTAGGAGTATATACGTGTATTCCTGATGCTCCTTGCTATGCATTTCCTATGTCATATATCCACTGCCTGAATTCCAGTGTCCTGCTCATGCAGTATCGGTTCTTCATTTGCTTAGTCCTCAGCTAGAGCTCCAAGGTTTATAAACGGCAGTATTTTATACAGAATCAACTCGCACCCACCTCTCGTTTTAGGAATCAAAATGAAGGAATAGAGTGTATATAAGCAGCATCCAAGTGAAGTTTCTCATCTGTTCCTACAGACTCAAAAACGGCCTCTTCTTCTAGAAGGTGGGGTGGGTTGTTAGTGAATTAGCACACAAGATGTTCTGTTTGCATTTCCACACAGGGCCTAAATTGTAGTGGCATGCTCTGGATTTTGGTATTGTTCCATTTTCTCATCAAATTGGAAGGACAAGGCTGGGAATCAGACCCTGAACCCTTTTTGTTTGGCATGGAGGAATTGCACATTTCTTTTCGATGTTGTGGCTTTAAAATGTCTATATTAATATTGTGCAAAATATATGTAATGTTAACTAGGAGGACCGCAATCGAGCATCTTGGTGGTTGTTCAAACAAACGTCGGAATGTCTGTAGCCAATTTATTGTTCGATGTGTTTTTTTGGGTATTCATGCTTATATGATAGTGTAATGTCATGGGTATTTTATGCAGGATGTCAGTAATTACATGCGTGTAGTAATACCTGCATTTTCAATTTTGCATTTACATGTATTTTAGACGATTGAATATATTTTAAATGATTGACCAAGTTTTTGTTTTTTTATTTGTACACCCTGCTTTAAGTTCATACTTGCTTTTTATTTATTTTGGATGATTGTATTTTAGAAGCCTGTATTCATTTGTACACCCATGTCATGTTTATACTTGATTAAAAAAAAAATTGTCTATATTATTTTATATGTATTTCGGACATCTGTTTTCAGGAGCCTGTATTCAGGTGGCTGATTTCAGAAGCCTGTATTCAGATGTCTGTATTATGAATATCTGTATTCAGAGGTATCTATTTCTGAAGCCTATACCTCCTTTTATTATTCTTTCATTTTACAGATAGTGGGATTAGCACTCCAGAGGGAGGAGGGTATAGACAACACTACTGTGCCGCAAACTACACTACACTCCACTGCATCAGTTCATTTCATTTGCCGGCCAAATGCTGAAATATAAAATGTCACCAACAGACCACTGGGGACAGAAAAAAACACCTAAAGCCCCCCTTTTCCACTTTTGAAATACAGACATCTGGATACAGGCAGCTGAAGAACAGCAGTAGAATGCAGGTGGTTGTGATGGATTGGTGTAACCATTTTTTCATTCTGATGTGGAAAATCTACAGGTAGGACTTTCCCGATTCTCCACACACACACACACACACAATCACACACACACGCACAATCACACACACACACACACACACACACACACACACAACCACACACACACATCACACACACACACACACACACACTTACACCTACACACACACTCACTCACTCCGGAACACAAACGCAAGTCAACACAATAACACATGTCTAACGTGTGTGCATGAACCCCCCTGTACAGAAACTGAAAAAAAAGTTGTTGGCATACATCAAGTGAAGGGAGAGGGGGGGGGGGGGTGTGATTGTGGTCATGATGAAGAGCTTTTATTTCAGCAGTAGGGATGGAGGGTGGAGGGAGGAGGGTATAGACAACAGTGCACTGTGCTGCAAACTACACTACACTCCACTGCATCAGTTCATTTCACTGGGTACGGGGCACAATGTGAACATCCCTTCTTGTGGCCGGTGGCTGCCAATGCCTGGTCTCTTTCAACATGGACACCGCCTGCACACAGAATCATAAGAGACACACGTCAATCACTGAACTATCATAACATTGAACAATCACAACACTGCTGTCACACTGACTATAACTCTCTCTCTCTCTCTCTCTCTCTTGTTGTGGGGATGGATAGCCTAGTGGTCAGAACATTGCGCTGGCAATTTGAAGACCCGGGTTCGAGTCCGGTGAGGAAATTTTTCTCCTGGAGTTAACATCAGTGCTGACTCCACTCTACCCAAAGTCCTTCGGATGAGACTTTAAACCGAGGCCCCGTGTGCGAACGCAGCAGAACATCTTGTGCACACGTTAAATCCTGTTCCGCTTTTCCTAAGAGTAGGCAATCCTGCGCCGGTGGGAACAGATGACATTGACAAAACTGCATACACACAGGGACTGGGTGTAAAAAAGCACATGAGTGCTTATCCCATAATCCCCGATATAAAAGAATAAATCAAATCAAATCAAATCTCTCTCTCTCTCTTCTTCCTGTTGGAAACATCTCTCTCTCTCTTTCTAAAAGATATTTTATGATGAAATAATCAAAGTGCACAAAAAGAGTTATAAATTACATTCTAGAAGTCACTTGTATTTGTCATTGTTCACTTATGCATGTTCTAATTTATCACTGTTTGGTGATATTCAAATGATAGCAGATTGAGTAAGACAATGTTGTAAGTGATGTGTACAAATCAGTTTGAAAGGGAGTAGGTGGGATATTGGTTTGATAAACTATTCTAGTTATTGTTTTAGATACTATGCTCAGTGGATTGAGCAGTTAAATTTGTTGCTGGCAATAACTGGAACATTGATCAGCAAAAATTGTTTTAGTTGGTAGGGTAAACTTTGTCATTTTGTGTTTACTATTGTTCTAAAATGATGCTATCTTGGTTTTACATCATGTCTACACATTTAAACGATTTGAAAATGTGGTAGATTATGTCTAATTTTTTGACAGTCATTTATATAGATGTTCTATGCATTTATGTTGTTTTGTTGGGTTTTTCTTTTCTTTGCTTGTTTGTTTGGGTTTTTGTTTTCTTTTTGGTAGCAGTATCTGATGATCAGAGAGATTTCTGTGAGGGTGTTATAATAGATATTATTTCTTCAGATAATCCAAACTGGAGGTGTACTCTCTCTCTCTCTTGATTGTTTGTTTTAATTATTCAGAATTGTACTGGATTTGGGGGAAGTTTGGTGGCTTTATTTTTTTTCAGGTGTAATGTTTGGATTTTATGGACGCTTTCATTTACAAATTTTAGGTGAATATTGGGCATTACATCATAATGTTGTTATTTTTAAAATGTTTGTTTGCTGTTAGGTTTGTTTTTTTAAATTTTCCTGCATATTATTTTTTAAAGTAAGAAATATTTGTGAAAATGTTTTGATATATTATAATTTTCCTTCATAATATTGTTTTAAAGTAAGAAATATTTGTGAAAATGTTGTGATATATTTTAATTTTCCTTCATAATATTGTTTTAAAGTAAGAAAGATTTGTGAAAATGTTTTGATATATTATGCATTTTTGTTTGTTTGGGTTGCTCTCCTCTCTGCTGTCTCCTCTCAATCTTCATCTATTTAATTTATTTATTTAAAAATAGTTAATCTGTCTGGACATTAATGTTCAGGTCAGTTGAGGATTGTGCGTTTGTTGAATACATCTCTATTTCTTTTATTTAAGTAACCAGTTCCCTGCCTGTAGGACCTCAGCTGACATCCTTGTTTTTTTTTTTTCCAGATTTTTCATAAGTTCGTGTCTGGTGCTAGAGTGAAACTTTCTTCTCATACGCTTTTTAAAAAAATCATAATTATCATTTCATTGTTTATTTCTTATTTCAATTCTCTATGTGTGTGCTTTTTTGTTATTTCATCATTTATCTTTCTGTCCTTGTTTCTTGCCTTCTGTTTGTTACTGTTCTCGTTATCTCTTTTGAAATTTGGTTTTATTATTGTTGTTTGAGGTGTGTGTTTTTTTCTTGATGTTATCCCTGATAAGGGTGGGGACTGGATGTAAAAAAATACACGAGTGCTTATTCATTATCCTCAAAATAAAAGAATTACACTCGACTTGACTGTCCCTGAATGTCCTGCCTATACATTAATCAGGTTTATTACTTGTATTGAGAAATCTTTTATTTATTCACCATATCTTTTAAAATCTCAATATGCGTGTCGAATGTAACTGATTTTTTGTGAAATTTAATCAAATGATCTTATTTTTCGTGTGAGCAGAATAACTGTCCATCATAATTACGTATGGTTTTAATCCATTTTTTGTGACTACAATCACAAGATTGATCATGGTACTAGAGTATGTGTCCAAAACTATGTGCCTGTCTCTCTCTCTCTCTGGGGATAAGATAATTCCTCTTGTGTTCTGTTATACAGTTTCACTTAAATTTAAGGCATATATTTCCCTTGACATAAAGCCTAATGGTGACATTTGCGAGCACCTGTGTGCGTGTGCGTGCGTAAATCATTATGCCATTGTTGTATTTTTGTGGTTTTTTAAAAATAAATGTTGTGCACAATTTTCTTTTTCCAATTAAAAGTAAAACATGTGTTTTACGCATAGCTGTTGGTAGTACTTCTTCTCCGTTATCATGATATTGGCTAAGTTTCACACACTGATCCCCACAGATGACAATATTTACAAAACTGCATACACACGGAGACTGGATGAAAAAAAGCACATGATTGCTTATTCCATTATCCTCGATACTAAAGAATAAATAAATAAATAAAAACAGTTCAACAGGAAAAGAAACCTTGGGCCAACATCCTAGTGACTGACAGTGAATTTGGCATCCAGTGACTTATTACCTCCCTTGGTCTGTCCAACCTGCTATCTTGGGGACAACAGCCATTTTTCCACACCTCTCCTTTTTCCTGCACTTTGTCTTTTCTATTTTTATTTTTCTATTCTGATAATTAAAATATCAAGGCCATATCTTCTACTGTTTTTTATTCTGATAATTAAAAGATCAAGGCCATTCCTCTTAAGGATACCAGAGGTTTTATCCTAGTAATGGAAATAATTCTCTTTTATTCACAAATCAATTCACTTTCTAAATCACTGTTGATTTTTTTTTTTATTTTTTACAAAATATATATTTTTATGCATTTTTGTGATACATATGTTTATATATCCATCAAAATAACAGTGTATGCTCAAGTATGCACCTGAGAGGAAAGATGGGAGAGAGAGAGAGAGAGAGAGAGAGAGAGAGAGAGGAGAGAGAGAGAGAGAGAGAGAGAGAGAGAGAGAGAAGGATGGGATGGTATGGTGTGTGTGTGTGTATGTGTGTGTGTGTGTGTGTGTGTGTTTTATCTAAAGTACCAGTTAATGAAAAAGTGTAAACTGTGACGGGTGAAGAGTAGAAAGGGAGTTGGAAGTGGGTTTTTTGTGTTTTTTTTTAAATCAAAATGTTTTTGTCATGTTCTGCATTCAGTAAATACTTATACCGGTAATATATGCATTGATTATCGCTGATGAAATATTTTATTAGATGTGTTTAAATAATTATTGTGTTATAATTTTGCTTTGTTACTCATAACTATTATTGATATGTGTGTATGGGTGTGTGTGCGCGAGCGTTGGTCTTCAATTTTACTGTGTGCGCAAGGGTGTGTGTGTGTGTGCGCGTACATGTATCATGTGACACAGGGTATTGTCGATATTAAAATACTGTGTTGCTTTTTACGTTTTCTTCTGTTTAACAATGCATCGCGGGTGTAATTGTAATTTTAGAATGCCACTCATAATTTCTCAAGTTGAGACATTAAAGTATTCTTCAGTCTTTTTTATTTTTTATTTATTCTTTTATATCGAGGATAACAGAATAAGCAATCATGTGCGTTTTTTCATCTGGTCCCGTGTGTATGCGTTTTGTAAATATTGTCATCTGTTCCCACCGGCACACGGTGGCCTACTCTTACAAAAAGCGGAACAGGATTTAACGTGTGGCAGTGTTCTGCGTGCGTTCGCACACGGGGCCTTGGTTTAAAGCTCATCCGAAGGACTAGTCTTGAGTCAGCTAGACACTTTCTTTCATTCTGGGGGTAAAATGTTTGTGGTCAGTCTGTAGTAGTTGGACAGACCAAAGTGAGTGTTTATTTATTTTTTATTTATTTATGCATTCTTTTATATCGAGGATAATGGATAATGTTTGACAGCCTAAGTATACTGCAGACATACCTGTCCCTCCATCCCTCCTGCATTGGCTGTCAGCCTGTTACTCCTCAGTCTCTCTCCTCTGGGCTTCAGGACTGCCTCCCTCCCTCCAGTCCTGTTGCTGCGCTGTCCCTGTCTCTCCTGTGTCTTCACATGGGCTAAATAAAACAGACCTGGCAACACACACATGATCATAAATTGTTATTGATTGCTTGTGTGTCGTATAGGTCGACGCAAGCGCTTTGATTTGTTTTTACAAGATATAGCGCTATATAAATTCCATGTATTATTATTATTATAACAACACACTTCTTGAGAAACAGCTCCCTTCTCTAGAAATACATAAATTACACACTGTCTAAAATCATGTATACACCTACTTCCATTTGGAGAGAGAATAATCTTTATGAATTAATCTTTATTTTTCAAGGGTAACAGAGGAGAGAGAGAGAGAGAGAGAGAGAGAGAGAGAGAGAGAGAGAGAAAAGAGAGAGAGAGAGAGAGAGAGAGAGAGAAGAGGAGAGAGAGAGAGAGAGAGAGAGAGAGATTTTATCTTTATTTTTATTTATCCTATTTTATTCCCTTTATTTCAAAGACAATGGATCAAGCACTTTTGCGCTTTTTTACATCCAGTCCCCGTGTTGTGCAATTTTGTAAATTTTTTCACCCATTCCCACCAGCGCACAATGGCATACTCTTTTGAAAAGCGGAATGAGTTTCAACCTGTGCACAAGATGTACTATGTGCGTTGGTACACGAGACCTAGGTTTACAGTCTCATCCAAAAGACTTTTGAGGGGAGCAGAGTCGGTACTGACGTTAACCTCCAGAGGAAAACTCGTGCGTGTGTGTGTGTGTGTGTGTGTGTGTGTGTGTGTTGTGTGTGTGTGTGTGTGGTGTGTGTAGTGCAAGTGTGTGCGTGCATATGTGGTGGTGTGTGGAGAGTGAGCGAGTGAGTGTGTGAATGTATCTGTGACTCTGTCTGTCTGGGTCTTTGCGTGTCTTGTCTGTCTTTGTGTCTGTGTCTGTGTTACGAGTTCTGCAATGTGTTTTTTTGTTGTTGTTGGGGTTTATTATAATTGTTTTGAAAATTTTTTTTAATTGAGACTATCTGATTGTTATGTTTACGGTTATACCGTAGATAGCAAGTTGTTTTAGTTCCTAGATGGATGGCTTGATTCTTACAAAAGCGACCTGAGGAAGAAAGTGTGGCCGACAGAGATAACCCTACAGACCAAGCTGTACGGCCCACAAGAGGAGCTGGAAAGGACATGTATGCCATTATTTTTCCCAGACACATTTGACAGTGTGAAGCGCCGAATTCCAATCCAATGATGTTGCTTATAGCCCCTCCGACCACATAGGCCATATCGGGGCTGTCACCTCGTCAGATTTTGAAACTCTTATTAAAGTGTAAAGCGAACGAGAACGAGACGAAGAAGATGTCATGTCATGTCATGTCATGTCCTTACCTCTGTCCTGTTACCTGCTGGCTGGCTCAGTCACTGTTGGGGGTCAGGTCGTGGGGGGGGGGCGGGGGGGGGGGCAGGCAGTAGGGGGGCACAGGGCAAGAGGCGTCAGTGTCTGTGAGGGGCAAAGGCTTCTGTCTGTCCAGGTGAAGCAATTCTCCCTCTCTGCACATGTATACAGAGAATGACATCAGAAACACTTATCACTATGTGTTGATGTGTTGTGAGTGTGTGAATGCGTGGGCATACTGGTGCCCACACGAATGTTTGTGATTTTTACTTGGGTGAGTTTGCGGCTGGCTGAGGTGTTGCTTGGCTTGTGGGTGCTCTTTGTGCTGTGATGGGTGCGTGCCGATGTTCAGAACCTGTGTTGAGCTATATTGATATTGTTTTTGTGTGGTTATTGTTTTTTTATGGCTTGTAACCCACCAGAATTTCTCTGTTTTAGAGATAATAAAGTATTTTGAATTCGAATTTGACTAGCACAGAAATATCAAACAACAGAAACATGCTACCCCACTAACAAGAAATATCAAACACAAAATCAAGGTACATCACAAGCACAGAAAATTAATATCACACTCACAGAGAATTAAGTGTACATCTAGCACACAAATATCAAACATACAGAATCAAGTGTACATCAGAAACAGGCACACAGCAATCCCATGGAAACAAGGAGAGATCAGAAACATCTTCACTTCACTTATCTAGCTGCAGCTAAACATCATAAAAAGAATAAGATGAACAATTGTGTAAGTATTTTCAACTTGTTAAATATTAGAAAACTAAAAAAGAACCAACAAAGAAAACATCAGTGAACAATGGTGTGGGATGGATGTATCATGCCAATACATCAACACGTACAATGGGGAGGGTGGATGTATCATGCCAATAATCAACAAATGAACAATGGGGTGGGTGATGTATCATGCCAATACATCAACACAATGGGGAGGATGGATGTATCATGCCAATACATCAATAACAGTGAACATGGGGTGATGGATGTATCATGCCAATATCAACAACAAACAATGGGGTGGGGATGTATCATGCCAATACATCAGTGAACAATGGGGAGGGTGGGTGTATCATGCCAATACATCAACAACAATGGGGAGGGTGGATGTATCATGCCATACATCAACAACAGTGAACAATGGGGTGGGTGATGTATCATAATCCAACAATGGGAGGGTGGTTTATCATGCCAATACATCAACAACATGAACAATGGGGTGGTGAGTATCATGCCAATACAACAATAAGGCAACACTGGCAAGACAGTAGGCTGTGACCATTCTCTATCATCAATGAGGAGAAAAATTCACATACCAAAAGTAATGACCCCCCCCCCCCAACACACATACACCAACACACAGCACGCACACACACACGCACCACACATCACACACACACACACACACACACACACACACAAACACAACACACACAAGAAGCACTTAACTCTTAACAGTGCTGCTGACAGCATCTCCAGATGTTGGGTACACGAGCCCTGTGAACACAGATACTGACAACACTTATTCAAGTCTGTAATCATGTATGCAACCAACACTCCAATATCCCCACCCCCTTCCCCCAATACACACTCTCACCCATATACAAACTTCAAATTCAACTTCAAAAAACACTGTATTATGTAACAGACAGAGAAATTCAAGTGGGTACAAACCATACATTAAAAAGGTAAACATTTTTAAAAAAATTAAAAAAGTTCCACAACACAGTAGCCAAATATCAGAACGCAACCATCACAATAAAAGCACCCAGAAATCAGCAATACATCAGCTAGTCACTGACTCACTCAAGCAAAATCACAAACATCCATAGACCACCAGAATGCCAACGCATCCACACTCACAAACCGCTCCGCACACGCACGCACACACACACGCTAACATTTTATGACATAAACCAAATTGTTATAACACACTGTAGGTAAAGGCAAATTAATACCAATTAAAACTAAAACTCTATTTTATGAGGATATTGAACAAAATCTCAAAGAATAACACATGCACGCATTTTTATGGCATATCGATAAACCAAACTGTCATAAGAAGATATATCTCGGTGAAACTAATACTATATTTTATTAGAAAATTGAACACAGTTTAAAAGAATAAAAGGTAGCTTATCCTATGCTTCAAGATGTCCACCCCTTGTCATATCAATCCCTCTTCTAACATTTGTGCAGAAATAAGCTGCAGCTGAACATCATGCTGAACACATGTTAGAATAACAAAACATAACAACTGGGTGTAACTGCTTAAAAATTGTATAAAAAAAAATAAAAACAACAACAAAGAAACAACAACAGGTCAGTGTATGATGGAAATACAAGGCAACATTATGGCAAAACTGCTTGTGACAATGTGTCTTCATCATCATCAATGAAGAGCAGAAAAAACTACCTGTGAGAGAAAACAAATCACACTTACACTACCACTCTCTCTCTCTCTCTCTCTCTCTCTCTCTTCTCTCTCTCTCTTACACACACACACACACACACACACACACACACACACACACACACACACACACACACACACACACACTCTCTCTCTCTCCCACACACACACACACACAACACACACACACACACACAACACACACACAACACCACACACACACACACAGACACCAGAAACACACACACATACAATACAAACACCACAACCACACCACAAAGAAAGAACAACACACACAAAAACAACACACACAACACAAAAACAGAAAAGGAAGCACTTAATTTTTAGTGCTGCAAAAGTCATCTCCAGCTGATCTGTTACACAGCCTTGTCATCACAGATACTGAACGCAGATATTGAACACAGATAAATCAAAATGGAAATAATGTATGCCATAATAAAAAATTATATCAACCCATTTTCCCCCTCCCCCCCCCCCCCCCATTCACCCAACAAAATAAAACAAACCCACCATCACCAACAATAAAAGTTCAACCTATGATTTACAAAAAAAGAAACAGGAATACATTCAGCAAATACATAACCCCACAAACATGATAATAATAAACAAAAGAATAATATTATTCAACAACACATAATCCAAACTAACCGAACAAAATGTCAAGACAGAACACATTATAATCAAGTAAAACACACACACACACACATAAATTAACAAAAACATATATTATATTATATTATATTATAATTATATTAATTACATTACATTAATTATATTATATTTATATCATAACATTTTCACAAATCTTTCTTACTTAAAACAATATTAGAAGAAATAGAAGAAAAAAATCTACAGCAAACAAACATTTAAAAAAATCAACACATTCTGATATACATACCCAAAATAACATTTTTCTAAGTCATGTTCAAGAACAAGAATTTCAAAAGTCACAAAAGAGGTTAACATATATGTGAGGGAGGAAACCAAAAAAAACATTTGAAGTTGTTCAAACAAAATTTCAAAAGTCCAAATAACTTGAACCAAGAGAACAAACAAACAACACAAACACAACCCCACACACACACACACACACACACACACACACACACACACACACACACAACACACACAACCACCAAACACAGCCCGTCCTTATTTAGACGACAAGAATACAATTTCAATTCAACATAGGAATAAAAACATTTCTATCTACTGAAAGTTAAGGATAATATAAACTGTAAAAGCGCAAAATACAAAAGAAGGGGAGGAGAGAGAGAGAGAGAGAGAGAGAGAGAGAGAGAGAGAGAGAGAGAGAGAGAGAGAGAGAGAGAGAGAGAGAGAGAGAGAAGGACAGACAGACAGACAGACAGACAGACAGACAGACAAGACAGACAGACAGAACAGAGAAAGAGGGGGGGGGGGGGGGGGGGGTTAGCATTTTCAGGTTACATCATATTGTAAAAAAAAAGTATTACAAAACAGCCACACGAAACACATTCTTTAAAATAGCATCATTATTATTGAAACCTATCAAATCACAATGTGACCAAAAGCCTAAAACGAAAAAATGTAAACCTCATCAAATCAGCTACAAAACTGTTCAAAGTTATACAAACCAGCTTTAATTAATTAAACTCAACTGATTTATAAAAGCATAGTATACTAATGAGGAACATTATGATGCAACACCTAAACACAATATTTTGCAAATCATGTTAAAAGTGTAAAAAAAAAAAAAAAAAGTAACATATGTGTGAGAGGAAAAAACCAAAGAAAGAAGGCAAAGAAACATTTAGTCAATGTCTATCAAAAGAATCAATTATAGGCAAAACACAATCTCAATATAAAAATATATCAAACAAGCCTAACAAAAAAAAATGATAAATATCAAAATATTTACACAAACCGTTTTCTTTGTTTACCAAGAAATATAAATACACCGACATTCATACTAATCAATATATCTATAATCTTTATTTTTTCAAAGGGTAACAGAGCTAGTATTCACATACCTTTTTTCATCTGGTCCTTGCCCTGATTAGGGAACATGACTCCCCCCCCCCCCCAAAAAAAAAAACAACAAAACCCCAACACCCAAAAACCAACCCAACCCCCCCCCTCTTGCAAAACAAAAATAACAGAAAAACAAAACCACCATCACCAACAATAAAGTTCAACCATGCTTTTTAAAAACAATATAGGTATACATTCAACAAATGCATAATCCCCACTGGATGCATTGATAATAATTTAAACAAAAGAAGGTAGATATGTATTCAACAAACACACAATGCCTAACTGACCCAAACAATAATGTCAAGACAGATACACTGATTATAATGACATAAATCAAATAGATTAGAACTGAGAGGAGACAGCAAAGAAGAAATCAACCCAATTATATTTATTTGATAATATATTTTCTCAATTATATATATCCTAATAATATATATATATCAAAACATTTTCACAAATCTTTCTTATTGTTAAACAACATTAAGAAGAAAGAGAAAAAAAAACTAAAAGCAAACAAACATTTAGAAAATCAACATTAGGATGTGACACCTAAACATAACATTTTTCAAGTCGTGTTCAAGAACATAAATTTAAAAAGGCGTAACATATTTGTGAGGAAAAAAAATCAAACAAAGATGGAAAAAAAAACCCAACAAAATAACTCACCAAACACAGCCCGCCCTTTCTTCCACAACAAGAATACAATTTCAAATTCAACTTAAGAACCAGAATATTTCTATCTAATGATAACTTTAAAGATATGTGATTATGAGAGAGAGAGAGAGAGAGAGAGAGAGAGAGAGAGAGAGAGAGAGAGAGAGAGAGAGAGAGAGAGAGAGAGAGAGAATCTTAGTGTAATCATGATCAAAATAGACCAATCAACAAAGTCTAACAAAACACCCAAACGAATGCCTTCTTTAAAATGATATTATCAATGGAACATATGAAGCCATGTCAATAAAAGAACTAATTCTTAGCAAAACCATCTCAGAAATCCAACTTACCGAGTATACATAAGACAACAACAAAACATAAAATAAGAGGGAGGGATGGGAAAGAGACAGAGACACAGACACAGGACAACGACAACATAGAGAGGGCATTTTCAATTATTTCATTATTTTATTTATTTCATTTTAACCTCCCCCCCCAAAAAAAAGTATTACAAACACCACAAGAAACACTTTTTAAAATACACTGGCTTCAACCATACAATACACAACTCTGGCTTCAACCATACAATACATACACTGGCTTCAACCATACAATACACACACTGGCTTCAACCATACAATACATACACTGGCTTCAACCATACAATACATACACTGGCTTCAACCATACAATACACACACTGGCTTCAACCATGCAATAATACACTGGCTTCAACCATACAATACACACACTGGCTTCAACCATACAATACATACACTGGCTTTACCTGGCCTCTGAAGAGGCCGCCAAAAGAAATCATGGGTTGACAACATCAAAGACTGGACCGCCCAACCCCTGCAACACCTCCTACTAGCCACACAGGATCGTGAAGCATGGAAAAAGATATCTGTTGCGTCTTCTCTCATGTCCCCCCTACGTCCTTTGGGACATGGGACTGAGTGAGTGAGTAAGTGAGTCAGTACACCAGCAGACCTGCAATCACACAGAAAGGGACATGACATCCCGTTTTCAGAATTGCTCCTCTAAAGTTTCAAAAGACTTTCCCATTTTATACAGAAATATTTTTCAGCTAGTACTGGTAAAACCAAGCTTTCAACCTCCCATTCTCATGCATTTCTTCAACATTATGTTGAACAGATGAAAAATTTAATAATAAAAAAAAGAAGATAACGGGATGCAACTGTTTAAAACTTCATTAGTTGTGAAAATATTAGAAAAAAGAAACAACAATGAAACAACAATGGGTCAGTGTATTATGGTAATACAAAGCAACATTATGGCAAAACAGCTTGTGACAATGTATACATATTCAATGAAGAGAAGAACAAATTACACTTATAATAAAAATTAAAAAAAATAATAATAAATGGAATTTATATGCACTATATCTTGCAAAAACAAATCAAAGCACTTGCATTCAACCAATTCTTGCGCATGCAGCCAATAACAATTTAGATTTTTAA
>CM060332.1:20408433-20418433 GCA_030674155.1 Stramonita haemastoma
TGTATGTGTGTGAGAGTACACATTCATGTTTGTGTGTGTGGTGTGTGTGTGTGTGTGTGTGTGTGTGTGTGTGTGTGTGTGTGTGTGTGTGTGTGTGTGTGTGTGTTTAATTATAGAGACCTGTTATGGCCATTGTGCTTGGCTGGATGTAAAGAAAATGTGGAAAAAAATTTCTGCGTTGATAGAGGTGTGTGTGTGTGTGTGTTGTGTGTGTGTGGGGTGCGTGCGTGCGTGCGTGCGTGCGTGCGTGCGTGCGTGCGTGCGTGCGTGCGTGCGTGCGTGCGTGCGTGCGTGCGTGCGTGTGTGTGTGAGAGTGAGTGAGTGAGTGAGTGAGTGAGTGAGTGTGTGTTTGTGTGTGTGTGTGAGTGTGTGTGTGTGTTTATTTATTTATTTATTTATTTATTTATTCTTTTATATCGAGGATAACAGAATAAGCAATAATGTGCTTTTTTTCATGTGAGAGAGAGAGAGAGACAGAGAGAGAGAGAGAGAGAGCACTGAAGCACTGAAACACTGAACACTGAAATGGTTTAATGGTACATTGGCCTTGGACCACAATACACCAGGTGAGGGGGCAGGGGTGTGTGTATAATGAAAAATGAAAGCATGAATAATCTTCACACCTACTACATCACGAAAAATTGAAAGCATGTATAGATTTCACACATACTATACTAAAGCAAACTGAAAGTTTAATAAATTTCACACATACTTTAGCGTGAAAAATGAAAGCGTTGATAAATTCCAAACATACTACATTTGGCCTAATAAAAAATGAAGGCATCAATGAATGTCACACATACCATAGCAATGAAAAATGAAAGCGTTCATAAATTCCACACATACTACATTAATGAAAAATGAGAGCATCCATGAATGTCACACATACAATAGCAATGAAAAATGAAAGCGTTGATAAAAATATCGCACATACAATAGCAATGATAAATGAAAGCATTGATAAATGTCACACATATTACAGCAATGAAAAAAAGAAAGCATGGATAAAGTCCACACATACAATAGCAATGAAAATGAAAGCATGCAATAATTTGCACAACTAGGCCGGATAAATTCCACACATACTATAACAGTGAAAAATGAAAGCTTTGAGATAAATTTCACACTACTATAGCAATGCAAAATAAAAGCATGGATAGATTTTACACATACTGTTGGCAATGAGAAATGAAAGCATTGATAAATTTCACACATGCTATAGCTATGAATAATGAAAGAAGGGGATATATTTCACATACATTATAGCAGTGAATAGGCTTAATTAAAGTGAGTTTAGGGTAAACTGCATTATGCATACCATTGTATGCATGCAATCTTACTTCCTTTCCAAACAAAATTACAGTGTACAATTTCAAACCAATATCAAACATGCACACACACGCACACACACACACCACACACACACACACACACACACACACACACACACACACACACACACACACAATCTCTCACACACACACACAGCAAAACCAGAACATATTTGTTGTGAAACAAGAAACAGAACAGTTACAATTTCAAGTTATTACCAGTTGACATGATTTACCAAATGTTCATGAAGCAGTTTTGGCTGCCTATCATTGTAAGCCAAGCGTCATCTTCCTTCTGCTGATTGCATGAAAAACAAATCTGGATACATTATGTCTGAGTTTCATTTGATGCTTTAAGTAGACTATGATAGTCCTGACGATTCCTTAAGAATTTTGTCTCGAAGGTCTGTGTAAAGGCAGCAATCAAACAAGAGATGCTGTTCATTTTCATCTTGATTATCACAAAATTGACAATTTCCATCCTGAGGGGATTCACTGTATCTATGAATATTATTATTGACCGGAAGAACACCAAATCTTAGCTGGTTATCAGCAACACGGAAACAATAAATGTCCATATCGTTTACGTATTTTTCTTTTTTTAAAAACTGTTATAAATGAATTGTACATCGTATATCTTTCTCGCTCAATAATTGTTCCATTCCATTCCTGAATAAATCAGTCCACAAATCTTTGCTTAAAAACTCTCAAAAACATTTTAACATCTCCCACTCTTTGCAGCATCCAGACAATACCATACCCAGTCTCACACAGAATCTCTCTCACATTTGTAACCCAACAACTTTTGCCACATCTGTCCAATTCTAATAACATGATATATGCTCTGTGGGGTACTCTTTCGTTATCCATTTGAACTAATTTCAGCCAATATCTTATAGTAGCAACATATGAATCGATGTACAATGGGAATCTCCCAAGGTCTCCATACACCGTCTTGTTAGGTGTCCTTGTTGGAACACCTAAGAATCGTTTACAAGCTATCAGATGCACTTTTTCAATATGATCTAGACTATTTATGCCCCATACCTCAGCTGTATATTACAGAATTGGCTGAGTTTTTATGTCAAAGATTTTGAAGAATACATTTGAAGTCATTTCCTTGTATTTGTTAAACACTTTATGTATGTAATTCCATAACAGCTTTCTTTCCTTTAATTGCTAAATGATCTGTACCCCTTCTAGCACTTATCTTAGTAGTGAAATTAAACCCTAGTTCACTACTTCTAATCTCTTGCCATTATAAAACCATTTCTCATGTCACCCCAGAAACCCTCCCTTCCTAAACACCATATTTTTTGTCTTATCATTGTTTACATATTGTAGTCCTGTCATGGCCATTGTGGCTGGCTGGATGTAAATATAGTGTGGGAAAGAAGTTCTGCTTTGACAGTGTGTGTATGTGTAGTTCTTCAGTTTAATGTCCTTCCACAAAATAGTGATATCAGACGTGTGTGTGTGTGTGTTTGTTAGTGTGTTAGTGTGTGTGTGTTAGTGTGTGTGTGTGTGTGTGTGTGTGTGTGTGTGTGTGTGTGTGTGTGTGTGTTAGTGTGTGTGCATGTGTGCTAGCGTGTGTGTGTGTGTGTGTGTGTGTGTTGTGTGTGTGTGTGTGAGTGTGTTTGTGTGATTGTTTGTGTGTGTGTGTGGTGTGTGTGTGTGTGTGTGTGTGGTATGGTATACACTTCTTAGTTTGTGTGTGTGCATGTGTGCTAGCGTGTGTGTGTGTGTGTGTGTGTGTGTGTGTGTGTGTGTGTGTGTGTGTGTGTGTGTGTGTGTGTGTGTGTGTGTGTGAGTGTTTGTGAGTGTGTGTGAGTGTGTGTGAGTGTGTGTGTGTGTTTGTGTGATTGTTTGTGTGTGTATCTTCAGTTTAACGTCTATTCACATTTCGTGATTTTAGACAAACAAACAAGCAAACAAACAAACAAAAAACAAAACAAAACAAAACAAAACAAAAACCTGAAAGAGTTCAAAATAAACTGAAAAATGTCATTTAACAATGCTGAAATAAGAAACTAATCCTAACACTACAAAAACTGGATTATTGGACTTCTTTTCAACGCTAACACAATGTCCAACAGCAAAGAAGGTTCAGACAAAATCTGATCCAGTGACAAACTAGGTACAGCAGGTAAAAATGTTTTTAAATGTTCACAATTAAAAATGACATGACTATTTGTAATCTTCTCACCACAAATACAGTTTACATCTTTCACGTATTTTGTCCTGAATGCGTTTAGTTTAAATCTATAAATGAGGGATGACACATTTCTCCGATTATACCAACCAGAAACTTTGTTACATACTAAAGCATTTTGAAAATCTATCACATTGCTTGTGTGGCTATTATATGGACAATAGCCAGACTCATTTATCTTCTTTCTGAAATGCTTCCAGCAAGCGTTTTGTAGCAAGTTATATCCCTCATGCAGAGATAAGGCAACATTTATTTCACAAGAATTATTTTTACACCTGGCTCCAAACTTTGCAAGGCAGTCAACTTTTTCATTAAAATAGATACCAGTATGTGAGGGAACCCAACAGAAAGTAATAGTGCTACCTCTTAAAATCAAAAAGTGTACCAGATGCCTGATTTCAGTGATGAGGTCTTTTCTTACTTTAGAAGTAGAATTGTTTTAAAGCATGCAAAACCGATTTAGAATCGACACACATAAGGATGTTGAATATGTTTTTAGGGAAGTCAAGTACATGGTATAATGCCAACAAAATGGCAGTTAGCTCAGCTGTAAATATAGATTTATTTTTTCCCAGGTTGAAAGATCGTTCTACTTTCAATGATGGGATAATGAAAGCTGCTCCTGTCTCATTAGTATTTAGAACAGACCCATCGGTATAGATTTTGAGATGATCAGGGTAAGTGGTTTGAATATGTTCCTTTACTAATGATGTAAGAATGTTAACATTGTCAACTTTTCTTACAGAAGAATAATTAATGTCAAAATGAGCTTTAAGCAGTTCCCAAGGTGGACAGGGAGCTGACTTTACCTCTGATTTAGCTACTTCATTTGGATTAAGTTCTGAATGTTTAAAAAGTGTAGAGGTATACGTGCTAATTGTGGTAAGTGAGCTAATAGTTCTTGCTCTTTTCGGAAAGTGAAAGTCAGACTTTATCTGGACTTCTTTTTCAACATTGCTATCATTTGTTGTACTTCTTAGAACATATTTTGCCACAGCAAGTTGTCGATATTCATTTAAAGGCAGAACCCCTACTTCTTTATATGTGCCTATAGATGAGGCATGAGGTGGCACACCTAAAGCAAGTCGAAAAGCTTTACAATCAAGACTCTGGATTTTCTTAAGCAAGTAATTTGGAGCACTGAAAAAGACTTCTTGTCCATAGGACAGTCTTGAGCGCACAAGGGACAAGGATAGATGCTTTAATACAGAAGTGTCTTGCCCCCATGGTTGTTTACTGGTAACTTTTAAGAAGTTAAGAACTTTTTTAGCTTTAGTTGCCAAGTATTCAATATGTTGATTCCACATTAACTTAGAAGTAAGGTATACTCCTAAAAATTTCACTGCTTGTTTGTATTCTAGATCTTCTCCATTAATTCGAAAATTAGGTAAATCTTGTGGGTCAACACCGTTGTTAAAAAGGACAAGGTTGGTTTTTTCAGGTGAAAGTGAGAGACCATTTTCAAAAACATAACTACTGAGTTTGTCAATTTCTTTTTGATATACATTTTGATAGAACTTCAACTGTCTTTTGGGTGTTTTCTTTTTCATTGTAACATCCATCCACATGCATATGTCGTCAGCATATTGTACAAGAACAGCACTGCTTGATAAAAGTCTAGGAAGATCATACAATAAAATATTGAATAGATAGGGTGATATTACTGAACCTTGTGGGATACCCATGTGTGGTGATCTTGGAGTAGAATAACAATTTCCAACTTTAGCTTGAATGATTCTTTCTGACAAAAAACTTTTAATATAGAAGTAAATACTGCCAGAAAGGCCAATAGATTTCAGTTTATATAGCAATCTCTCATGCCACACATGATCATATGCTTTATGTACGTCAAAAAAAGTGGCTAGTACATTCTTCCTGCGAGCAAACTGATGTTTTACATGAGTTGTTAGTTTTACCAAATGATCAACTGTAGATCTACCCTTACGGAAACCTGCCTGATTTATAGGTATAATTTTATTTTTGTCACAAAAATGTGTCAGTCTGTTTAAGATTATTTTTTCCATCAACTTTCCTGTATGAGAAGTTAGTGCAATTGGTCTATAGTTATTTTTATCACTCTTGTTTTTTCCTTGCTTTGATACTGGTATCAAAATAGAATGTTTCCATGATTGAGGTATAATTCCAGTTATCCAGCAGTGTTGAAAAAGGTCTGACAACAAGATTAACCAGTTATTAGGCAGATGCCTTAGTAGTTCATTCGATATGGAATCTTTACCCACTGATGTCTTTTTGGGGGGCAGAGAAAAGATTGCATCTCTTACTTCTTGCAACGTAATAGGGGCATTCACATAGTGTGCATTATCGCATTCTGGATCTAAATATTCATCTTTCTGTACCTCAGTATCTCTAAAAGCTTTAGATTTAGCTGAAAGGTTTTCAGTACTCATAGAATCAGAAAACATATTCACGAAAATTTCAGCTTTTTCTGAATCAGAAAGAACTTCCTTTTCCTCTATTTTGATTGGACAATTCTGTAAACAAACCCCATTTTTCATGTCATTGAATTTTTTCCACACCTTTTTTATATCTGTATAGTTGAAAACATTTTTTGTACAAAAACTACTCCAAAAACTACGCTTAGCTTGTGCTATAATACTGTTGCATGCAGAGTTTGCTCTTTTCATTAAGAGATGATTATGTTCATTACGCTCTTTAACATAGTTTTTATATTTTTCTTTTTTCTCATTTACAGCTTTCTGGCAAGAATCATTCCACCATATATTACCTGAGTGTTTGTTGGATTTCAAAGATGAAAATTTTGGAATTGATGCATCAGCAGCTTCTAAAATTTTATCTGTAAACTTTTTGTAAAAAATATCAACGTCATCATCTTTAATACTTTCTGTATTTACTGCTGCTAGAAAAGCATTAAATTTATTCCAGTCTGCAAGACCATAATTATATTTTGGGATAGCATCTTTATCATTACTAAAACGACAGGAGTGGTCATTAAGGGTAATCATAATTGGTAAGTGATCACTCCCTAAAGTGTTGGTGTGTGTTTCCCATTTACAATTTGAAACAAGCACAGGAGAAATGAAAGACAAGTCAATGGCGCTTGCCCTATGACTTGCAATATCTGGGATTCTTGTTACACTACCATTATTTAATAAGTAAAGGCAAGAATCTACTATATTTTCAACAAATCTATTGCTAGTTATTGATGTGCAACCCTTATCCCAGAAAGGAGAATGTGCATTAAAGTCACCTACAACTAGCCACTTTTTATTTGAATCTTGCAATGTACGAATCCATTCAGTATTTTCCTCATTTGGTCCTTTAGGAAGATATACAGAAACAACCTTTATGATGAGATGATTATCGACTTTAACATTTGCTGCACAGGAATATAGATTCAATATATTAGATGGTGCTGGTGAGATACATGAACTATATTCCATGTTTTCACGTATGTATTATAGCGGTTTTTATCTTTTCTGTATCATTCATAATGTTTTCATGTATTGGTGGATAGTAAAAATTTGCCAGTCTTGGCAACTTGTTTTGACTGACATTCAATGACTGTAAAACTAATATATGATACCTGACTGTGGAAAGATGCTGAATAAGATAGTGTAGGTTTGTCACCACTGATCTACAGTTCCACTGTAATATCCTTACTGGACATAGTTGTACCATTCTTAAATGAGAATAGAACAATGAAGAACTTTAGTAAACAAATCAATTGATAAATAAATGAAAAACAAATTCAAGATAGCTCAGTTGCAACTATTACTAATAGACTTAATCTGAGCAATAGAAAATACGTTCAGAAAGTGAGAGCCAGAATCAATCACAGATCTACAATGATGACACTAATAAAATCTCAAAATCAGTTTTTTCAATCAGTTCATAAATGTTCAGTACCATTCTCCTACATAATCACACATGTTCCACCATGGGCCCCTCTCTCCAACCTGAGGTAAGACATGGGGGAATGCTGGAAAGTTCTTGCTGGGTGGCTGCAGAGTTGGGCGTCTTCTGGTCTTCCTCGGAGTCTGCCAGAAACAGCTGACGGACGTGTCTGCCTACGTTGACTGCCAGCAGACTGGATCCTCTCCGTGAGGGGTGCAGACCGTCCTTTAGAACCCTGCTGTGTGTTGAAAGGTTGGAGTGGTGAACTAAGGACACATTGACAACATCGTGTAGTTCAGCGCTGATTAGCGCATTGACAAGTTCTCTCTGAACATTTAGTTTTGAGTCTCTAACCGGAGCAATCTTGCTGACAACGATTTTTGCTCTTGGGTGGTCAGCTACAATACCATTTATACAGTCAATGTATTTCTTGCTGGTAAGTCTTGGGTCAGAGGTCTTTATGTCATTTATTCCGCAATGAATGACCACAGCATCTAAAGGTATGTCAGATTGGGAGAATGCTGTGTCCAGGGCTGGTTGTATATCCTCTATTTTGAGGGCTTTACAGGACACCATGTTAAAGCCATAGGAAAGCCCTAGTCTGTCAGCATTAACGCCTTTCATGACAGAGTCGTGAAGGAACACGACCTGTGGTACATCTCGGTCTTCTTCTTTCTGTTTAGATCCGATTATTTTTCTTTTAGGAGATGGATGTTTGACGTCAGTGACAGTCTTGACGTCATTTGCGGCCTGACCAGTTTTTTCTAAATATACCTTGTTTGATGCTTTTTCATTTCTTTTTTGCTGCACTAGCCCTGCACCTGACTTCTTCACTGGTGCTTTTTTTACAAGGTACTGGTGCAGCTGATCTGGCAGCCTGAGCATAGCTACGTTTGTTGTTTTTCTTGTTTTTCGGGACTGTCTGTCTGGGTCTCTTTGACAACACAACGTAGGTCTACTGTTTTTTTCTGGCTGAGAGTTACAACAAACGTGTTGAACTAGCTGGCTGATACGATTTTCCAGCGAATTAATCTTTTCACACAGTGAGGCAACTAATAGTTTTAAATCTTTGATCTCACTCACTGTGTCTCTGGAATTGTCGGTCGTTTTTTTCGGAGCCCCAGTTCTTCCTTTCCAGAGGTAGAGGCAGGCTGGAACATGGATTCCTGTCGTCTGGAAACTTCGGGTGCTCGTCGCGGGGTTCTGTCCTGCTTCAGTCGGGTGTCGTTGGTATCGTTGGCGTCGTTAGCAGGCTTTCGATGTAAATGGCCGCCTAGGCTTCTGGATCTGGTCATCATTCCAGTAGAGGAGTGATCGTCCAGCAGAGCGTTACGTTAGCCTCTGAACGCTGCCGCCATCTTGTCACGTGTGTTTGTGTGTGTGTGTTGTGTGTGTGAGCTTGTATGCATATATCTGGCTTTCTGCTGCTGACATAAGGATCATTATAATTATCTGGTTTTCTGATGCTGACATAAGGATTGTTATAATTATCTGGCTTTCTGCTGCTGACATAATCATATGTATCATTATAATTATCTGGCTTTCTGCTGCTAACATAATTTCATGGATGGTTATAATCATCAGGCTTTCTGCTGCTGACATAATTTCATGGATGGTTATAATTATCTGGCTTTCTGCTGTTGGCATAAGGATCATTATAATTATCTGGCCTTCTTCTGCTGACATAATTTCATGGATGGTTATAATTATGCTGCTGACATAATTTCATGGATGGTTATAATTAATGGGCTTTCTGCTGCTGACATAATTCATAGATGTTATAATTACCTGGCTATCTTGCTGCTGATATGATTTATGGATGGTTCTAATTATCTGGCTTTCTTGCTGCTGATATCATTTATGGATGGTTCTAATTATCAGGCCTTCTGCTGCTGACATAATTTCATGGATGGTTCTAATTATCTGGCTTTCTGCTGCTGACAATTTTATAGATGGTGCTGACATAATTTTATGGATTCTTATGATTATCAGGCTTTCTGCTGCTGACATAATTTCATGGATGGTTATAATTATCAGGCTTTCTGCTGCTGACATGATAATCAGAGTGGGTATAGTTATCAGACTTCTGCTGCTTACAAAATTATGAGTGTTAATAACTGTTAGGCTTTCTGCTGTGGACATGATTACAAGTCGATATGATTATCAGGCTTTCTGCTGCTGACATGATTATAAGAGTGGATATAAATATCAGAATTCTGCTGCTGACATGATTTCATGGATGGTTCTAATTATCAGGCTTTCTGCTGCTGATATAATTTCATGGATGGTTATAATTATCAGAATTCTGCTGCTGACATAATTTTATGGATATTTCTAATTATCTGGCCTTCTGCTGCTGATATACTTTCGAATTTCATGGATGGTTATAATTATCGGAATTCTGCTGCTGACATAATTTCATGGATGGTGCTGACATAATTTTATGGATTCTTATAATTAACAGGCTTTCTGCTGCTGACATAATTTCATGGATGGTTATAATTATCAGGCTTTCTGCTGCTGACATAATTTCATGGATGGTTATAATTATCAGGCTTTCTGCTGCTGACATAATTTCATG
>CM060332.1:20422149-20439764 GCA_030674155.1 Stramonita haemastoma
TTCTTTGTTACCAACGCTGACCCTTTTACTCATATTAGATGGGAAAAAGCCAGATTAATTCAGGAAATATAAAAAATGGTGTCTGGTGGAACATCACAATAAAGGATCTTTATGGCGTCTGCAGTAAAATACATATGCCTAATATCCTGGACATCTCGACACCCCCAGAAGCAGATGCATGACAAGTCGCACACCATGGGGTTCCCTCGCCTTTCAACAAATGAACATGAGTGATATGAGAATGACCCGTGTGTATCCTGGTGAGCACTGTTGTTGCCCTTCGATTTTTGACACACAGCAGGAGGACTTTAGGTTATGGTGAATCTGGAAAAGTGTATTGTCTGTTTGAGCGCATAACGTTTGCTTTTAGGTTTCAGATCTGGCTATGGCATGGTAGACTTGGAGATCTCCTTTCCCGTGGTACACCTGACAAGCGGGTTGACCGTTTTGTTGTCCTGAATGCCCATGTGCCCCAGGATCCATACCGAAACAATTTCACACTTGTCTCATCTGTTTTGGCAGTTACTTTTTAGCAAGCTCCCCCCCCCCCCCCCAGCTTCAGCATTTAAGACACTAATATGGAAAATGTGGTACCATCCAAAAAAAATAGGGTAGTGCGTCCAGTAATTGTCCCCCTTTTACCAAAAACTTTGGGAGTGCACAAGGTAGTCCCCATGCTGAACGGAAAGGACCCCTCAGGTGTCCCAGTGATGTCAACAGTGGACTTTCCTTCCTAACCTTCAAGGAACAGTTGCCATCCTGGACTCATCAAGCTGGATTATCTTCCTCCAGCTTCATCTCGTGGACCAAGAACCCAGGAGATTGTAGAAACTGCACTGGGTAAATATCCTTTGCTACAGGCAACAGCCAGTCTCAGACCGATGGCAATGTACATCAACCCCTTTCTGCCCCAATGGCTCCACTAACTTTCCATTCCCCTTCAACCCCTGAGCTGCATGCACTCAGCGAACTCCGGGCGGGCGAGAGACGATGGGAAGACAGCATCAGAGAGTGGACAAGCCTTGGGTGGAGCTATGTGCTACGGAATCCAATCCAATCCAATGATGTTGCTTAGAGCCCCGCCGACCGCACAGGCCATATCAGGCTGTCACCTCGTCACATTTTAAAACTCGTATTAAAAGTGTGCGACTACGTACTACTGCTACGGATGGCGGAGGACAATGGGATAGTGGAGGAAGCTGGTTGCAAAATCTTCAGTGGTGCCTCCATGGTCTGCGGGACTATGGGAGACTTGAAATGAAGTTGAAGCGAACACCCAATGACTTAGTTTACGGTTAAACGAACCGCCACCCCATTTACAGAGGTGTTAACACCTCTGTTAATTGAATTTCCTACTGATTTAAATTACTGCACACATGACTAGCGAGAGAATACCCCGTGTTAAGAGGCAGAAGAAAAAAGTTAATTTTGTTCTATGTTGCCCTTTTCTAACAACGATTCGAGAACAATCTATCAAGCCCATGCCAATCCAATCCAATGATGTTGCTTAGAGACCCGCCAACCGCACAGGTCATATCAGGGCTGTCACCTTCGTCACATTTTAAAACTCATATTAAAAGTGTGCAAGCCCAAATATTACAGACAGCCATCATTGTTTAAATTAACCCTGTTGATGTCATCCTCATCCTCTGAAGTATTCCGTAATTTTGTCTTGTATTTATACAAAGCATTTAAGCTTAGAGACCTTGTTATGTCGTGAGAATTATTTTATGACATGGAATCAGTCTGTATTAATTTTTGTACATTTTGATCTTACTACATTTGTTTGTTATCATATCATGTTGGTATACCTCTTCATAAGGGGCCTTGGTCTATGAATGAATAAACCATCCAAATCCAAATCACCCTCTCTCTTTGTTATGTTTTGGTTCAGTAGAGAACCTTAGGGCTTTTCACCATAGCCGGGTTTTATGACTTTACCAATCTATATTTGTCTAGGTCATTAATTCCGGATTTTTTATGATTTTTGTAAGATAGTTTTTGTCCTGCTGACAATCAATTAACGTTTGTATGTAGGCATGCCAGTGACGCAAATATGCCTGAGAAAGACTGGAAAAGACGTGTTCAACAATATGCGGAAAATGTTTGTTGAACTAATATTTATGCATTTATTTATTTACGCGTTGATACTATCCATTATTTCACTTGCTTTTTTTTAATTTGTTTATTGATTTTTTTTTCTTCTTTTGATGAGTTCCTTGTGTAAAGAAGCCACTGGCTTATCCAAATACTCTCAGTAAAACAATCGAGTTTCTGTTCTCAAGGAAGTATTATTTTCTCTGAAACTCGTGAAGCAAAGGATGAGTTATGTATGTTCCTACACCGACAACCTTCACAGCTGAGAGCGAATCTGCAAATACCAAGAAATCTTTCTCTTTGGATCTCATCCCTGAATCAGTTTTTGGACAATGTTTTGTCAGGGGATGATCACAACTAGTCAGGTGATGATGACAATGTCAGGTGATGATGACAATGATCAGAAAAGTGATGATGATAATGATCAGTAATGTGATGACAATTTGTCAGGTGATGATGGCAATGATTTTTCAGGTGATGATGACAATTTTTCGGATGATGATAACACTGATCAGTAAGGTGATGATGACAATGATTTGTCAGGTGATGATGACAATGATTAACCAGGTGATGATGACAATGATCGTAATGTGATGATGACAATGATTTGTCAGGTGATGATGACAAGGATATGTCAGGTGATGATGACAATGATCAGTCAGATAGTGGTAGCAACAATCAGTCAGATGATGATGACAATGATTGTTCAGGTGATGATGACAATGATTTGCCAGGTGATGATGACAATGATTTTTCAGGTAACGATGACAATGATTTGTCAGGTGATGATTACAATAATTAAGCAGGTGGTGATGATAATGGTCATTCAGGGATGATGACACTGATCAGTAAGGTAATGATGAAGATCTGTCGGTTATAATGACAGTGATTTGTCAAGTGATTATGACAATGATTTGGCAGGTGGTGATGACAATGATTAAGCATTGGTGAATGATGACAGGGATCAATCAGGTATGATGACGCTACTATGTTGGATGTTATGCTTACAGTAGTGTGTTTAAAAATGGAATGTCAAGATCGTTTTGAGCACCGAGTTGATAATGCTTTTTTAGGCAGGGCGTGGACACTGTGGCATCTGGACACGATGCCACGCCAAAACAATCCAATCCAATCATGTTGTTTACAGTCCCGCCGACCATAGAGATCAAAATGTTAAATCTCATAGTATAATTGTGCAACTATATACAGATTAAAACAGGGTATAAACTCAACTTTACTGTCGTTCCTTGTATGAACGTCTCAGCTATGAAAAATTCAAATCTGCAGTAAAGTTTAGACCGTAAGACCAGTAAATGAGAAAGTGGAACACTGAAATACATGAACGGGAATTGTGTTACAATTTCTGGCTATACAAAGAAGACTTTTGCTTTGAAAAATATATTACTATACTTCCAAATGATTTAGGAATCCCTCGCATGAAATTTAGAACACAAAATTATAAATTGCCAGTCTAAGAAGGCAGGTTCAGGGGCAACGAAAAAAGTATTTTAAAAGTGTAGAAAATAAAACCAAAAGAAATTTGGTGAATTCCATTATATTTGCAAAATTCCATATTTTGAAGAAAGCAGAGAAAAGCTGTTAAGAGCATATTAGTATAGACAGCCCAACGTCCTAAACTTTCACATAGTACAAATTGGAAAAAAAATAGTGCTCTTACACCTAGCAAAATTGACACAAACCATGATTATTGAGTTGCATTGAGTAGCAAAATTGATTTTGATTCGTTGAAACTGTTTAAATTTTTCAGGTGGATAGTTTATTGTATTTCTTTTTATTTATTTTGTTTATTTATTCCTTTATCTCGAAGATAATGTATTAAGCACCCCCGGTTTTTTTGTTTTGTTTTCTTTTTACATCCAATCCACGTATGTATGCGATTTTGCAATTTTTGTCATCTGTTCCCACTGGCACACAATGGCATACTCTTTTGAAAAGCGCGACAGGATTTAACGTGTGTACAAGATGTTCTGCGTGCATTCGCATACGGGGCTTCGATTATAATCTCATCGAAGGACTTCTGGGGGAGTGGAGTCTGCACTGATGTTATGTCCAGGGAAAAAATCCCCTCGAACGGGTTCAAATTGCCGCGGGTCCTCAGATTACGAGTTTGTCAGATTGTTCAACAGTTTTGTGTGTGTGTGTGTGTGTGTGTGCGTGTGCGTGTGTGTGTGTGTGTGTGCGCGCGCGCGCGCGCGCCCGTGTGTGTGTAATTTTGTTGTGGTTGTGGTTTCCCACTTTAAGAGTGAGATCTTTGTATGGTTAGCTCTTTTAACTCAAAAATGGTCGTCATCCTGCTTGATAATTGTGTGTAAAAGCTAATACTTTAGTTTGCTGTCTGTGAGGGATATTTATGTTTGATTATTATTTTCTGTGAATGCCACCACTTTAATAATTGTCTGTGAATGCTACCACTTTAGTTTAATAATTGTCTGTGAATGTTACTTTAGTTTAATAATTATCTGTGAATGTTACCACTTTCGCTTAATAATTGTGTAAATGCTACCACTTTAGTTTGATAACTGTGTGTAAATGCTACAACTTTGGTTTGATAATTGTCTGCAAATGCACATCAATTTGATAATTGTCTGTAAAATGCTACCACGTTAGTTTGATAATTGTCTGTAAATTTTACCACTTTAGTTTGATAATTGTGTGTAAATGCTACCACTTCAGATTGATAATTGTCTGTAAATGTTACCAATGTTAGATTGATAATTGAGGTAAATGCTACCATGTTAGTTTGATAATTGTGTGTAAATGGTACCATTTTAGTTTGATAATTGTGTGTACATGCTTCCGCTTTAGTTTGAGAATTATGTGTAAATGCCACCACTTTAGTTTGATAATTGTCTGTGAATGCCACCATTTTAGTTTCATAATTTTCTGTGAATGCTACCACTTTAGTTAAACAATTGTCTGAATGCTACCACTTTCGTTAAATAATTGTCTGTGAATGCTACCACTTTCGTTAAATAAATGTCTGTGAATGCTACCACTTCAGTTTAATAATTGTATGTGACTGCTACCACTTTAGATTATCTTTGAATGTTGCCACTTTAGTTTTATAATTGTCTGTGAATGCTAATCAAATGATTGTCTGTGAATGCTACCCCTTTAGTTTGATGATTGTGTGTGAATGCTACCACTTTAGTTTGATAATTGTGTGTAAATATTACCATCTTAATTTGATAATTGTCTGTAAATGCTACCACTTTAGTTGAATAATTGTCTGTAAATGTTACCATGTTAGATTGATAATTGTCTGTGAATGCTACCATGTTAGATTGATAATGTGTGTAAATGCTACCACTTTATTTTGATAATTGTGTGTAAATGCTACTTTAGTTTGATAATTGTGTGTAAATGCTACCAACGTTAGCTTGATAATTGTGTGTAAATGCTACCGCTTTAGATTGATAATTGTGTGTAAATGCTACCGCTTTAGTTTGGTTATTGTGTGTAAATGTTACCACTTTAGTTTGATAATTGTTTGTAAATGCCACCATTTTAGTTTCATAATTTTCTGTGAATGTTACCACTTTAGTTAAATAATTGTCTGAATGCTACCAACTTTAGTTAAATAAATGTCTGTGAATGCTATCACTTTAATAATTGTCTGTGAGTGCTACCACTTTAGTTTATTATTACCTTTGAATATTACCACTTCAGTTTGATAATTGTCTATGAATGCTAATTAAATAATAGTCTGTGACTGCTACCACTTTATTATTATCTTTGAATGTTGCCACTTTAGTTTGATAATTGTCTGTGAATGCTACCACTTTAGTTTGATAATTGTCTGTGAATGCTACCACTTTAGTTTGATAATCGTGTGTAAATGTTACCACCTTAATTTGATAATTTGGTGTAAATGTTACCTCTTTAGATTGCTAATTGTGTGTAACAGCTACCACTTTAGTTTGATAATTGTGTGTAAATGCTACCACTTTACATCGATTATTGTGTGCAAATGCTACCTCTTTACATCGATTATTGTGTGCAAATGCTACCTCTTTACATCGATTATTGTGTGCAAATGCTACCATTTCAGATTGATAATTGTGTATAAATGTTACCACTTTAGATTGATTATTGTATGTAAATATTACCATGTTAGTTTGATAATTGTTCGTGAACGTCACCATTTAATTTGACTATTGTGTTTAAATGCCACCACTGTAGTTTGATAATTGTCAGTGAATGCTACAACTTTAGTTTGATAATTGTCAGTGAATGCTACAACTTTAGTGAGGCATTGGAGATGTAATCCACACTGCTCCTGTATCTTTCATTATCTTTATCTTTGTTTTCAACATGTTTCAATCACATTGTATTATTTAGAGCAGATTTACCAAACAGGGCTGTGAGATTTGAACCGCGAAACTCTGAGGATGCTGCAGGGTTATTCCGTCTCAGCAACTTCTGTATTATGTTTCTTGTGTCCTGTGAATGAAATGTGTTAGTTTTGTGTTGTTTAAAGTTGATTAAATGTATCTATTTTCATATCTGTCCCTACCATCAACAGCCCAAATCCCCATCACCTTGGCAAAGTGTATAACCTGTTTAAAATTAAATTTGCTAAAACTATTATATTACCTACATATGTAAGAATTGGTTGAAATCAACTGCTTTGATTTGTTTGTTTTTTTACAAGATATAGCGCTATATAGATTATATTTTTAAAATTATCACTATTATTATTATTATTATATTATTATTATTATTATTATTATTGTTCTTATCCTAGACTGGAATTAAATTCTGGCAGCATATAAGAAAGTAAGCGTGGTAAAAGAGAAATAAGTAAGGTAAATAATTTATCAGAGATAAAATAAATGCCCCGATAATTGACGAAGAACTATGAATTATTGTGAATGCTTCTGAGCCAAGTCAAAAATCTATGGAAGTAACTGGCGGCCCCAGCCGTTCATAAATTTTGAAAAGAATAAATGTTTATCCGGTTCATTTTCGCCATTTTTCAACATATAATAAATATGAAGCAAATAAATATGAAGCAATGAATTTTGTAAGAGGACATAGAATCTAGTTTTTCTCTACTTGTTCTGTTAGTGATTCTGATTTAGAGTTATTCTGTTTTGTTTGGAACAAAATGGGTATGCTCGGCACGTGGTGTACGAACTGAATATATATATAATATATATATATATATATATATATATATATATATATATATAATATGATTATGGGACCGGACTTGTTGCGTTGCAGAAGAAAATTTAGGAGTATTTTTTGTTGTAAACGTAGACCGTAAGAAAATATTGTTTGTATAGGGCGCTGTGTCAAGGATGATAAATTACAGAAAAAAAGAAGAAGCCGTTTTTTCTATCAATATTCATGGTAGTAACTGAAAACCGAAAACAGTGTTTGCATTTTGTCAAATAATTGTGTTTAAACATTAATATCAAATGCAGACAATTTTGTATGGTGAACAAAAATTTGCCAAAGACAGATTATAAACCCCTCCACAACTGACCAAAGAACTATGACTTGTGAACAATTATAAAATAAGTTGAATATTCTAAGGGAAGTAACCAATATCACCGGTCAATCCAATCCAATCCAATTTTGTTGTTTTTAGCCCTGCCGACAACAGAGGCCATATCGGGGCTGTCACCTTGTCAATTTTCTATATCCCTGATTAAAGCTGTACAACTATACCACAGATTAAAACATGGTTTATTATCAACTCTAATGTCGCTCCTTGTATCAACGCCCTGACGGCTAACCGTAAGGGTCAACCCAGGACCGTCACAGCGTTGTGGGAGAAACCACATCAACCATACATCCAATAAAACCACTGCACTGGCCACTGTATGTTTTGGAAAGAATCAATATTTCTTTGCTATTTTCGCGGACTACCGAATTTCACAATAATTACGAGTGGATGAATGTTGAAATAGAAAGTATTCCCTCTACCTCTTTTGTAAAAAAAAAATTCGGATTTATCATTACTTTGTGAAGTTTCAGAATAAAATGAGTACACTCGACCATTGCGTGGGCTCTGAAGAGAAGAATAATTATCATATATGATTTTGGGACAGGAATATTACTATTGATTGGGAGGGGGTGGGGGTGGGGTGGGGCTGTAAAAAACACAAATCACGGGAGAATGATAACATTGCTTGTATAGGCCACGGTGTGCCGGTCAATCCACGGTAATGTTTGTATTTTGTCTATGCTTGTGTTTAAACATTTTTCATTGAATGCAGAGAATTTTGTGTGGTGAACAATTTATCTGAGAGATAACAGAAATGCAGCAGTCATTCAAAAAAAAATCCAATCCTTAACTATTTCTTTACCCATAGCCAGCACATAATGAAAATCTATCAAATAATGATAGCAAACAAAGATGTGTTAGACTATACGCGAATACCTGAAATAGTACTACAAGAACAACAGAGATAAGCAACCAAACTAATAAAGTGAGGAATACTACAGTGGATGGGCTTAGGGCAGAGATGTGATTCCTTTCTCTCCTAAAAAGCGGGGTCAGGGGTGCAGTGCCCGGAACCTGAATCCTTTTATTTAATGGAGGCAATCATTCTCATGAAATGAAAACCTATCATATATTAACAAAATTTTAAGTTACTTTACTCTCTAAAAATAAGCACAATCAAGAAAAAAAAGTGTTGGCAGCATTGTTGTATGAACCTGAGCAAGAAGTCTGTCAATAATATAAAAAAAAAATGTGTGGGATTGTAAACACGGGCCTGAAGACTTTTTCTACCATTAGATATTTAGAGGGTTCATACAAACATCTGAGCATAAAATTCAAAGACTTTTTAAAGAGTTTTCACAGAGATTTTGAAGACATTCATGTGTGTGATTCATGTAGTATTACATTTATAGCATACACGTGCTAATTCTTTCATTGATTGTCACCCAAAATAAAATCATTAATACAGATGTATGCAATTCCGTGCGTGTGAGGGGGGGAGGGGGTAGGGGTCAAATCTACCCACAGATCATTACAATAACAGTTTTGTCTTATCCCATTAATTTGTTGTTTGAGGGGGAAGGTTTACTAAACTGTTTCAATCCAATCCAATTATGCTGCTTATAGCCCCGCCGACCACATAGGCCATATCGGGGCTGTCACCTCGTCATACTTTAAAACTAAACTGTTTAATCTGATAATAAACTAATAACTCATGAACGTCTCCGTGGTGTGTGTGTGTGTGTGTGTGTGTGTGTGGTGTGTGTGTGTGTGTATGTGTGTGTGTGTGTGTGTGTGTGTGTGTGTGTGTGTGTGTGTGTGTGTGTGTTGTGAGAGGTGAGATGGATTCAATTAATATACTCTCAGCCATAACATCTGAGTTGCTGTCAAATGTTTAAGCTATGTTTGTACTGGCATTGGCTTGAATGTTTAAAGTCAAAAAAGAATTCTTAGTCTAAAATCATGTAGTAAAAATAAATCTTTTTTCCAACTGTCTCTTGATAAAGTTGGATGCCGCATCTAACGATTTAGTCAACAACAAATAAATGCCGCACTCAAGACAAAATATCTACATGTGGAAACCTAAAAGTGCTACGATCACTCTCTTGATCATGTTGTTTTTCTATAAGCAGAAAATCCCCTGCACGTAATTTCTTTTACAGCCCAGTGCTGGTGCCAGTTGCATCGAATGTTGTTACTCTGTAACTGTTTCATTGCTATTTGAGACCCAAAAAAGTGCTAAATCTTGGTCAGACAAAGTCAAGTCTTACAGTTGGTTTCAGCTTCAAACTTTTACCCCCCATTGCTTGCAGAAGATGCGTTTTATCACATGCACAGCGAAAAAGGTTATTTTGTTTGAAACTACCTTGTTCATCTAACCTCCGAGGTCTGCTTTTGCTTGTTACACAGGACTGAATCCATAGTTTTCAATTTGCCTTGTTTCGAAAATCCAATCCGATCCAATAAAATTATTCAGTTGTTTATAGCCCCGCCAACCACACAGGTCATATCTGGGATGTCACCTTGTCAAACTTAAAACCCAGATTAAAACTGTGCAACTTTGCTTGAATCGGCGCCCTGGTCAACCATAAGGGTTACCCCAGGACAGCCACTGCGTTGTGGGAAAACCCACATCAATCACACATAAAATGAGATAAAACCAAAACCAGATTCCTTAAAACAACCGTGTCCTTAGGCGAAAACAGTTATTTTGTTTGTTGCTACTTCCTTAATCCAGTCCTCCAGCTCAGCTTTAAAAAACAACAACACAGGATTGAATGCGTAGTTTTTAATCTGCCTTGATATTTTAAAATTGACGTGCTAAGCTTAAAAAAATCATCCAACGAGAGCCATTGGTGGACGACACCTGAAACTTACTGTGCATGCGCCAAATTAATAACCACTTCCCTTGAACACTTTGTCGTCTGCTATTTGGTGTCTGTTGTGTCCACGCACTTGAACTTTTATCTACTTTTTTTTCGCGTAAAAATGTATCCTCAGGGTTTTTTTCACTATTAAGGAGAACACTTTCGATAAACAAGCCCTTGTTTTCAAGGGCTTTCAAGAGGATGTTTGTCATATGCTGTCATTTTCAAAAGGATTCAAAGTTTTGAACGTAGTATTTCTTTAAAAAAAAAAAAAAAAGATCTTTTTTCAAAATCCGAAAAGACCAATATGGAATTCCTTTAGAACAAAAGGAAAATCACCCATACGTTCGTCTGTTTCTCTTGTATCCTTTTCTTTTCTTTCTTCTTTTTTTTGTTTCTTGCCCACTGTTCTCTTTTTCACACTTTAAATTCTGTTCTTTACACTTTTCTTTTTCAGTCTCTAATTTCTTTGTTGTTGTTGCTGTCGCCGTTTTTTGGTTTTGTTCATTTCTTCATTTTGCAATATTCCAAGGGTGTGTGTGTTGCTTTTGCTGGTTGTTCTCGTATTTCTACCACTTTCTTTCTTGTTAGCCTTCCTCTGTTTTATTTCCACTTTCGTCTTTTTCTATCCATTATTTTCTTTATTTTTGTTGCGCCTCTCCTTTGTGTGTTTCTCTATCTTGTATTTCTACATCTGTTTTTTTTCTCCTTGGGATTTTTGCGTTTTCTTATGCTTCTCTTTTGAAAAAGAATATCCTTCACCATTTCATTTGATCTAAATAAATTGAAAACTTTAGGAAAGAAGGAATTATGTATACACACTCTTCCGTCCATTTATGTATCCATGCACACATGTCAGTATCCATTCTCTCTCTCGAGCACGCACGCACACACACACACACACACACACACACACACACACACACAACACACACACCACACACGCACGCACACATACATATATATATATATATACATATATATAGGTATATAAGTACCCCCAACAAATAATCTTGGTAACTGTATTTCCCACTTAACACCACCTTTATATATTTAGGTCAGTATCTATTTTGCTAAAACATTCCCCCCTCCTCTCTTACATCCCCCACCCCCCCTCAAAAAAAAGAAAAACCCCAAACAAGAAACGCTTTCCAGTTCCCTATTCTCGCTCTTGCACTCACTCACACAGACAACATAGCCCTAACTTCCCATATGCCCCTTCCCACATACAGCTATCCACCCCGCCCCTTCTGTCTAACATCTTTTTTCCATGAAACACCCCCAATACTCCTCCGTAACTACAAACGCAAGAAACGGAGAAGGATTTGTTTCTGTGTCACGTCTGGTATCATGGTGTCTACCTGCCTTTTGTGTCCACATGTGGGGCCAGGTTAAGAAACAGAGGTTAGTGTTAGTAATTAACATCAGTAACTGGGAAAGGGGCTGTTGGTCAACTGGCTTCTTTGCCTGTATACATGCATGCATGTGGACATAATGACACTTAGACACAATGGTACCTAGCTTTTGACACAATGGTTTGGATTTTTTTTTTGAAATCACAAATCACCTGTTCCACCAACAAGTCATGGTTGTTTCTGTTGTTTCACTGAGTGGAATTTTTGTGACTATTGCCCAATTCTAGGATCAGCTCAGTGGTTCCTAGCAGCCTACCTTTGTTTCTAAATGGGCTGTAGGCGTTTTCAAAAGAACCAACAATTAGTAGATCGACGAAGGAACAAGCTCGCATGTGCGGTTATTTCTTATCTATTAAAAATTTCCCCATTTGTTAAATAACAAATTTCCAGCTTTGAAATCAGCGATATCCAGCCTACTGTATTTCTTAAAAACTGCATCCGTTTCCAAAAAAAAACAAGCTGAATCATGAATGAAGATAATCATCATCCCCATATTAAAACCATGTAAGAAAAACCTACTCTTTATTCTATTCCCACTTACCTAGCCATACATATCTTGCCTCTTCCTCCCAATTGACACAAAAACCTAATCGATAAAGAAACATAGCCCTAAAATAAATTATATGCAAAAGCCACTTTTTTATATGTTAGCTTTTTAATTCCATTTCCAATAACCTAACCACACATAACTTGCCCCCTCTTTCCAATTATCAGTTTACCTTTAGTACCTTTTCTTCAAAGTCAACTGATTCCCCTCCTCTTCCCCTAAAAAGTTAGTTACATATACACGGACATGCTCTCTCGCTATCTATCTATCTATCTATCTATCTATCTATCTATCTATCTATCTATCTATCTATCTATCTCATTCTCTCTCTTAACACACACACACACACACACACACACACACACACACACACACACACACACACACACACACACAGAGTTCGCGCACGTGAAAACCTGTTCTGCCTTTTGGAAGAGTAGGCTATTTTGTGCCAAAAGAAATGGATAACAAAATTTCCGTAACCACGTGCACACGGGTACTTGATGTATGCCGACTTATCTGTGTCTTTCAACACTTTAGACCACACAATTTTTCTCTCCCGTCTTCAAGAAACGTTTGGTGTTACTGACACAGTCCTCTCCTGGTTCAGTTCATACCTTACCCACCAATTCCAGGCAGTCACAGTAAACGAGATTCACTCAATACCCGCCAAACTGGAATTAGAGTCCCACAGGGATTAGTTTCTGGGCCCTGCTATTTTCAATATAAGATTTTCCTTTCTTGTTTCATCTCAATACTGTCCCTGCCTTCTACAGCCAAAATCTCATTACCCTACCAAAGTGCATTGATAATCTCTGTGTGTGTGTGTGTGTGTGTGTGTGTGTGTGTGTGTGTGTGTGTGTGTGTGTGTGTGTGTTTGTGTGTGTGTGTGTGCGTTTTATTTATTTTTTTATTTTATTTATCTGTTGTTTTTTTATTCTTTTGTATCGAGGATAACAGAATAAGCAATCATGTGTGTGTGTGTGTGTGTGTGTGTGTGTGTGTTGTGTGTGTGTGTGTGTGTGTGTGTGTGTGTGTGTGTGTGTGTGTGTATGTGCACCCACATTTGGATCTGTTGGGACTATTGTTTGCTATTGGTTATATGACTTTGTAAGAATGGGTTGAATGCAAGTGCTTTAATTTGTCTTTGCAAGATTTGCTATTATAAATCCCATTTCTTGTTTTTGTTGTTGTTGTATTCTTCAATTTTACGTTTCGAATCGGAAAATCACCAATGCGGAATTCCGTTTAGAACGGAAGGAAAATCAAGCATGTAAAAAGCATTGACCATTGACCAAAGAACTATGAACTGTGAGCCCCTATATAATAAGCTGAACGATCTAAGGGAATTAACTAACATCACTGGCCAATCGAATCTAATCCAATCTTGTTGTTTATAGCCCTGCCGACCACAGAGGCCATATTGCTGCTGTCATTTTGGCAATATTTTTAAATCTCAGATTAAAACTGTCACCGAGTTGTGGGAGAATCCAAACTAAAAGACACACAAATGAGATAAAAACCGCGGCCGCCGGCCATTTTATGTCTAAAAAGAATGACTATTTTCTTTTACTTTTCTTGCGGCGTTCAAATTTTATAATTATTAACGAACTGTGAATGCTTGTGATAATTATAGGTTGAACAATCTAAGGGAAGTAACTGGCGGCGCCATCCAATCCAACACAATCCAATCCAATCTTGTTTATAGCCCCGCCGACCTCAGAGGCCATATCGGGGCTGTCACCTCGTCATTCAAAAAATATAATTCTCGGATGAAAACTGTGCAACGGTATATACATATTAAATACAGGGTTTAAAACCCGAGTTTATTGTCGTTCCGGAACTAATAAAAAAAATGTACAAAACTGTAAACACACGGGGACTGGATGTAAAAAAGCACATGAGCGCTTATTTCCTTATCCTCGATATACAATAACAAATAAATAAATAAATTATTTAATTAATAAATAATGCTCTGGCCAACCATCAGGGTCAACCTAGGACAGTTGTGGGAGAAACATCAACGACGTATAAAATGAGAGAAAACTGCGGCACAGGTTCTTTTTGTTTTTTTAAAGAATAGTTTGCTTTGCTTTATTCTGTTTATGCAGCGTTTAAATATTATAACAATAAGGCAGTAATTACAACTGAAAATAGAAATGTTTTTCCTCTTCTTGTTCCGTCTATTTGTATTTAAAAATTGTTTTAGCTAGTTAGAAAATTAAGTTGACTCGGTCCATAGCATATACACTGAAGAGAAGAATATCAATATAATATCACTTTAGGACAGGAATAATATTCTTGCATTTTTTTCCGGGGGTCAGGGGGTGGCACTGGAATTGTTGAAAAGGTAAATAGCGAGAAATTAGTAAATTATTTGCTATCTATATAGACCACAGTGTCGGGGTGGATAAATAGCAGAATACTGTAGATGCCGTTTTTAACATTATTATCATTATCATTCATGTGGGTGACTGAAGATCTATAAAAGTGTTTGTATTTTGTCATATGGTTGTGTTTGGAGTTGATACGAATGCAAGTAAAACGTTAAGTTTATTTAAATTGTGAAGCAGCGGAAGAGTCGGGAGGGGGGGGGGGGGGGGAGTAGAGGGGCGGTTTCTTCTTCATCGTCGAACACTCAGACAGCAGCTATCGGTGTCTGTCATATGAACGAAAATACGTCACGCCGCCGTTAAGCACTTGACTAGTCAGGCCCAGCGCATCTGACTTCGGCATAATAGAGAATTTTGTTATGTCTCTCTGGGGAAAAAAATGGAAGAATGGACCAAAAAGGTAGAAAACAGACGAGAAAGAGGTAGCAGAATGAAAAGAAACGCGGCAAAAACAAAGAGAGTGATAGAAAAGAAGAAAATGGTCCAGAGATACTAACTTTCACCTCTAATCCACCGGTGAGATACCTGCTCAAGGGATTTTCCCCCAGAAGTTTTATCATTGTGCCAACTCTACTTCACCTTCATCTGTCCCGTAGTCCCGCGGACCGAGGGGGCACCACTGAAGATTATGCAACCAGCTTCCTCCACACCCCACGGTCCTTTGCCCTCCTAGCAGATCGCTCCACTCAAGGCCTGTCCATTCTCTGGTGTTGTCTTCCCATCATTTACTCTGCTGACTCTGCCTCCCCCCCCCCCCCAAAAAAAAACAACAACAACAAAAAAAAAACACCCAACAAATTCCTTCAGTTGAGACTAAAAACCAAGTTCCCAGGTGCGATCATACGCAGAACATCTCGCCCACACGTTAAAACCTGTTCCACCTTTTGGAAGTCTGACCCATTTCGTGCCGGAGTAAAAGACTAAAACGTTTCAAAAGTAAATGAATAAATAAAGATGGAACAGGTTTTAACATGTGCTCAAGCTGTTCTGAGTGCGTTCGCATGTGGAACCTCAACTCATAATCTTATCCGAAGGACTTTCGGGGGAGTGGAGTCGGCACTGATGTTAACCTTAAAATCCCCTCAACGGGAGTGACGCTGTCACTGTGGTGACTCGAACCTGGGCCGTCAGATTGCCAGTGGATCGCACATCGCTCTAACCACCTGGCTTTCCCGTCCCCCTAACCATTTACTTACCATGCCACTTCTTCCTTCATATATCCCATAGTCCTTTGGACCGTGGGGACACCAATAAAGATTTTGCAACCAGCTTCCTCCACTCTCCGCATAAAACACCACATTTTGTCGTAAAACGCGCTGAGGAGGAATAACGCACGATGTCACAATTAGTAACAGAGTACGTTGAAGGGGAAGGAATCAACACACCATGCCACAATCAGTGAATATAGCCTGTTGAAGGGGGGGGAGGGGGTCAACACACCATGCCACAATCAGTGATATAGCGTGTTGATGGGGGAGGGAATCAGCACACCATGCCACAATCAGTGATACAGCGTGTTGAAGGGGGATGGAATCAACACACCATGCCACAATCAGTGATATAGCGTGTTGAAAGGGGAATCAACACACCATGCCACATTCGGTGATATAGTGTGTTGAAGGGGGGGGATGAGTCAACACACCATGCCACAATCAGTGATATAGCGTGTTGAAGGGGGATGGAATCAACACACCATGCCACAATCAGTGATATAGCGTGTTGAAGGGGGATGGAATCAACACACCATGCCACAATCAGTGATATAGCGTGTTGAAGGGGGATGGAATCAACACACCATGCCACATTCGGTGATATAGCGTGTTGAAAGGGGAATCAACACACCATGCCACATTCGGTGATATAGTGTGTTGAAGGGGGGGATCAACACACCATGCCACAATCAGTGATACAGTGTGTTGGGGGGGGGGGGGGAGGAAATCTTGAAAAGGGGGTGACCAACACACCATGTCACAATGGTGATAAGAGGCTCCATGTGCGAACGCGCGCAGAACATCTTCCACACATGTTAAAACTTGTTCCACCTTTCATAAAGCGGCTGTGTGCTGCTGGTGAGAACCGATGACGAAATCCACAAAACCGCGCACACTCGGGGACCGGTTGTAAAAAGATACAAGAGTGTTGCTCCATTATTCTAGGGCTATAAATCACAACACACAACACACACACACACACACACACACACACACACGCACGCACGCACGCACCACGCACGCACGCACACGCACGAATGCACACACACATACAGAGCGAGACAGACAGAGAAAAGAGAGACAGAGAGAGAAACAGAAAGAGACAGACAGACAGACAGACAGACAGACAGACAGACAGACAGGCAGGCAGACAGGCAGAGAGAGGACAGAGAGACAGAGACAGAGAGACAGAGACAGAGAGAGAGAGAGAGAGAGAGAGGAGAGAGAGACAGACAGGCAGAGACAGAGAGAGAGAGACAGACAGACAGCCAGAGAGACAGACAGACAGACAGACAGACAGAGACAGAGAGAGAATCATGCTACACATTGGCCATACTTACCTGATGCACAGCCTGCCTGCCTGCCTGTCTGTCTGTGTGTGTGTGTGTCTGTGTGTGTGTGTGTGTCCATCCTGCAGACAACATAAATATAAACATTGAGCTCTCTCTCTCTCTCTCTCATCCTCTCTCTCTCCACTCTCTCTCCCTCTCTCTCTCTCTCCTCTCTCTCTCCTCTCTCCCCAGGTTCGAGTCCGGTTGAGATTTTTCTCCTGGAGTTAACATCAGTGCTGACTCCACTCCCCCAAAAGTCTGAGATGAGACTTTAA
>CM060332.1:20439864-20449864 GCA_030674155.1 Stramonita haemastoma
AACCTCCTGTGTTCGCCAACCTTCCAACATGGAGAACAAGATTCTCTCTTTCTTTTACAAGTCTTACATAGAGACTGTTCTTAGTTTGACTTCCATTTGATGTTACAGTAACCTTCGTGCTAAAAACGAGAGCGGTTTTAAGGGAATTGTGAGAATCTGCTAAAGAAAAATGATGGGGAAAATTAACGAGATCTCAATTTGTTCTGCAATCAACAGCTAGTATACAAAGTGACTGCCATCTTGGCCAGTCCATCCCATGCCATGTTTTAACAATTTCCACTGCTGTCATCTGGGCGCCATGTTCAGTGCCCCATTAGCAAAACAAACAGAAAAAAGAATTTTTCTTTTGCCAGTAGTCCTTCCAATTCTAAATTCACACAATACTGACTGAGGGGTTTCCTGTTTCTATAAAAATGAATCTGATTGTTACAGTCAGGAGTGCAGGCAGGTATAGGAACATTGTGTGTGTGTGTGTGTTTGTGTTTGTGTGTGTGTGTGTGTGTGTGTGCACGCCCGCACGTGCGTGCATGTGCCTGTGGGTGTATATGAGTTTTTAATTGTAAGTTTTTTTTTTTATTGGAATGCCCCTGGCTTGTTCTGGCATCCATGACTGATGTTTGTCAAACTGTGTCAATCAGTATATCATCAATTTGATGGCGACTTTCATCTCTGGGTGAGATCTGTGTGTATCTTCTCCTGTTGGAGTGCTTAGAGAAAGTGTTGTATGATGAAACTGTTTGGCAGAAGGCAACAAGTGCTTAGAGAAAGTGTTGTATGATGAAACTGTTTGCTGTGCAGAAGGCAACAAGTACTTAGACAAAGTGTTGTATGATGAAACTGTTTGCTTGGCAGAAGGCAGCAAGTGCTTAAAGAAAGTGTTGTATGATGAAACTGTTTGCCGTGCAGATGAAAAATAATGGAAAAAATTAAAGAGATCTCAATTTGTTCTGCAATCAACAGCTTCTATACAAAGTGACTGCCATCTTGGCTAGTCCATCCCATGTCATGTTTTTACAATTTCGGAGGGGATAGCATAATGGTCAGAACATTGCACTGGCAATTTGACCACCTGAGTTTGACTCCCATTGGAGGGGATTTTCCCCCTGGAGTTAACATCAGTCCTTACTCCACTCTCCCCAAAAGTCTTTCGGATGAGACTGTAAATCGAGGCCCTGTTGTGCACACCTTAAATCCTGTTCCACTTTTCGTAAGAGTAGGCTATTGTGTGCCAGTGGAACAGATGACAAATTGACAAAACTGCATACCCATGGGGACTGGATGAAAAAAAGCACAAAAGTGCTTATTCCATTATCCTTGATGTAAAAGTATAAAAGAATAAAAGAAAGAAAAAGGCTACAAGTGCTTAGAGAAAGTGTTGTATGATGGAACTGTTTGCCTGGCAGAAGGTAGCAAGTGCTTAGAGAAAGTGTTGTACGATGGAACTGTTTGCCTGACAGAAGGCAGCACGTGCTTAGAGAAAGTGTTGTATGATGGAACTGTTTGCCTGGCAGAAGGTAGCAAGTGCATAGAGAAAGTGTAGTATGATGGAACTGTTTGCCTGACAGAAGGCAGCACGTGCTTAGAGAAAGTGTTGTATGATGAAACTGTTTGCCATGCAGAAGGCAGCAAGTGCTTAGAGAAAGTGTTGTATGATGAAACTGTTTGCTGTGCAGAAGGGAGCAAGTGCTTAGAGAAAGTGTTGTATGGTGAAACTGTTTGCCTGGCAGAAGGCAGCAAGTGCTTAGAGAAAGTGTTGTATGATGAAACTGTTTGCCTGGCAGAAGGCAGCACGTGTATCTCCTTTGAGGTTTCTGGAGCTGTGGCCAAAAGGTAGATGAGGCCACACTCCATGTTTTTTCCTTCCTCTCCTGTTGCCTTCAGTCTCCCTTGACTGTGCAGACTTTCCTGCCCGCTGTTTTGTCTGTGGCTGTCTGTAGGTCCTTAGAACAGTTCTGTCTTCTGGTCAGCTGTTTTGTCTTTGGCTGTCTGTAGAAACAACCCTGGGTGACAAATGAGGTTCTTGACCTCTGCGACAAAAGAAGAGAGCTTAAGAAACGAAAGTTCACAAGTCAAGAAGCCAACAACAAGTACATGGATAGCCACAGAGAAGTGAGGAAAAAGATGAGAGAAGACAAAGAAGCGTGGATAGAAGAACAATGCAACAGCATCGAAGCTGGAATGGCCAAGGGAAACAGCAAAACCACTTACAACACTCTGAAAGCACTAAATAAAGCCACACAGCCTAAAGCCTCTGTTATTGAAGAAAAAGAAGGAAATCTTTTAACGGAAAACAATGCCATCCTCCAACCCTGGACAGAATACTGTGAGGGATTGTATAATTACCCACTATGCCCAGATACCAACATAGTTTCTGACAACCCCCCTGAACACCAAGATAAAAACCCACCAAGATAAAATACCCACCAAAGAAAGGAAACCTCAAGAAATGCCAGAACTACAGAACCATCAGTCTCATAAGTCATCCTAGCAAGATCATGCTGCAGGTAGTCCTCAACAGACTGAAAAACCAAACGGAAAAACTCCTGGCAGAAGAACAAGCGGGCTTTAGACCAAAACGCAGCACAATGGAACAAATTTTCAATCTGAGAATTCTGATAGAGAAGCATCTCCAACACCAAAAAGACTTGTACCACAATTTCATGGACTTCAAAAAGGCCTTTGACAGGGTATGGCATGACGGCCTCTGGCAAGTACTCAGGCACTTCAACATTGACAACTGCCTAATTGAAGTCTTCAAGGCTCTGTACGAGAATGCAAAAAGTGCAGTTTTCATGAACAACCACGTGGGCGAGTTCTTCAAGACCACGGTTGGGGTTCGCCAGGGCTGCCTTCTCTCACCTGTACTCTTCAACCTCTTCCTCGAAAACATCATGACAGAGACACTGCAAAACCACCACACTTCCATCTCCATTGGTGGAAGACCCCTTTGCAACCTCAGATTTGCAGATGACATTGACCTCATGGGCAGCAGCAAACAAGAACTGCAAATCCTCACAGACAATTTAACAGATCGAGCGAGCGCATACGGCATGGAGGTCAGTACAGAGAAATCAAAGATCATGGTCAACAGCGCAAGTAATGACATCACGGAAATAAAGATGAATGGAGAAACACTAGAAGAGGTGAGCCAATTCAAATACTTAGGCTCCATCCTAACAAAAGATGGCACATCAAACAATGAAGTGAAAGCTCGCATTGCAACAGCAACATCTGCTCTAGTCAGACTCGAGAAGATCATCAGAAGCAACAACATCAGCTTCGGCACCAAATACCACCTTTACAAATCCCTCGTGATATCTATCCTCCTATATGGCTGTGAATCATGGCCTCTGACAGCAGAGTTAGAGAGGAGAATCCAAGCATTCGAGAACAAGTGCCACAGAAGACTTCTCAAAATATCATACAAAGAACACAAGACCAATAACTATGTGAAAGAAGAAATCAAAAAGCGTGTGGGCCCCCAAGAGCCTTTGCTCTCCACCATAAAGAGGAGAAAGCTGATGTGGTTTGGTCACACCACAAGACACAACACCCTAGCAAAAACCATCCTGCAAGGAACAGTCGAGGGCAAGAGAAGAAGAGGCCGCCAAAAGAAATCATGGGTTGACAACATCAAAGACTGGACCGCCCAACCCCTACAACACCTCCTACTAGCCACACAGGATCGTGAAGCATGGAAAAAGATCTCTGTTGCGTCTTCTCTCATGTCCCCCCTACGTCCTTTGGGACATGGGACTGAAGTGAAGTACTAAGGTGTGAAGTAGACACAGCTATTAAACAATTAAAGAAGGGGAAGTCCCCTGGAATCGATAACATCCCAGCTGAACTCATAAAAAATGGAGGGAATGAAACAGCAAGGCGATTCACAGAACTTTGTCAGAAGATTCACGACACCAAAGAATGGTCAAAAGAATGGACACAGTCTCTTGTAATACCCCTGCCAAAGAAAAGAAACCTCAAGCAATGCCAGAACTACAGAACCATCAGTCTCATAAGCCATCCTAGCAAGATCATGCTGCAGGTAGTCCTCAACAGACTGAAAAACCAAACGGAAAAACTCCTGGCAGAAGAACAAGCGGGCTTTAGACCAAAACGCAGCACAATGGAACAAATTTTCAATCTGAGAATTCTGATAGAGAAGCATCTCCAACACCAAAAAGACTTGTACCACAATTTCATGGACTTCAAAAAGGCCTTTGACAGGGTATGGCATGATGGTCTCTGGCAAGTACTCAGGCACTTCAACATTGACAACTGCCTCATTGAAGTCATCAAGGCACTGTACAAGAACGCAAGAAGTGCAGTTTTCATGAACAACCACGTGGGCAAGTTCTTCAAGACCACGGTTGGGGTCCACCAGGGCTACCTCCTCTCACCTGTACTCTTCAACCTCTTCCTCAAAAACATCATGACAGAGACACTGCAAAACTACCACACTTCCATCTCCATTGGTGGAAGACCCCTTTGCAACCACAGGTTTGCAGATGACATTGACCTCATGGGCAGCAGCAAACAAGAACTGCAAATCCTCACAGACAGTCTAACAGATCAAGCGAGCACATACGGCATGGAGGTCAGTACAGAGAAATCAAAGATCATGGTCAACAGCACAAGTAATGACAGCACTGAAATAAAGATGAATGGAGAAATACCAAAGAGGTGATCCAATTAGGCTCCATCCTAACAAAAGGTGGCACATCAAACAATGAAGTGAAAGCTCGCATTGCAACCACAACATCTGAGTTCTACTAAAGATATTGCCATGAAATTTTGCACAGTGGTAGAAAGCATCATTTTAAGAAATGATACAAAGTTTCAAAGGTTAGCATAATGTATGAAAAAATTTATGATTTTGAAAAAAAAGGTATTTCTCAAACACCTCCCTCTTCTAAATCATAAAAGCAGAGTTCATGAAGTAAAGAGTGCAATAAACACATATTTCTATGTATAAAATCACATCGATGCAGACAACACCAGTCGGAATCTAGCATAAAGTTCACAAATGTAAATAAACATAACCTTGCAAAACCATATCCTTGTGTGCAAAGTTTCGTGGCAATAAGGGCATCATGCACCCACTAACAAGCCCATAAAATATACTGACAAGGTCAGTTGAAAACTGAACAACAACAAAAATACCTAGACCTGATAGTTTACTGGTTGTATATTCTCGACACTGTGGCCTCTGTCATCAGTGTCAGTGTAGTGGACACTATTTTATGTGGAGGATAACCGAACATTCAGTCCCCGTGTGTATGCCGTTTTGTAAATTTTGTCAGCTGTTCCCATAAACACACAATGGCCTACTGTTCCAAAAAGCGGGACAGGTTTTAATGTGTGGGGAAGATGTTCTGTGTGTGTTTGCACATGAAACGTCTCTCATTGGAAGGATGAAGTCTAGATCATCACTTCTTGGATTTTTTGCATTTTGTTTTCTCTCCGCTTTAATATGCTGGGCCCTGGTTCTTCTTTACCAAGTCAAATACACTTTCTTTTTAGTACTGGAAGCAAATGAGGTTGATGTAGTTCAAGTGACTAATCAATTTTGGCTATTTTCGATGCTAAGAAAAGTTGAAATAAAATTGAAATTTTGCCAAAAGTGTGGTTGCACTCCACTGTAAGTAGAAGCAAAGTAAGTTGTTACAAAGGGGCAGAAAACAGCCGATTTTGTGAATCAATTACTATTTTTCTACACTATCTACTTTTAAAACAAAAAAAAAACCCAAACCATTCTTTTAGGCAAGTTTGAAGCAAAATCTGCCCAAAAAATTTAAACAGAGAGCGTTCTTAAAAAATTTACTAATTGATACATCTTGTTGTTGGGCTTAAATTAACGTCCCAACGGAGATTTCAGATTTAGGGACTGATTTGATACATCTATCCCACAGTTTACAGACATTTTTCATCAAGTTTATCCTAGTCTCCCCCCCCTCCTCCCCCCTGCTGGGGGCTCTTTTACTACAAACAGCATCCCAGCCTCCACGAAATAGTGTGCAAGAAATGTTCTCATTTCTGACATCCATTTTTCTCCCTTTTGCTAAATTTCTGCCTAACCAGACCATTCTCTTGCCTTTATTTCAAGGAAATTAAAAATATTCCCTCATGAACTTCTTAATGAGTTAGGTGAATGCTGGTCAGTTTTCCTGTAGAAGAATAACCACTAGGCCTGTAGAATGGGTTTAGGTCAGTTGGTGTCTGTAATGTCGTTATATGTTTTTAGACGGGTTATTGAGAGTCGCTGTTTTTTTCCCTTTTAGTTCATGGATTATGTAATAAGCACTCGTATGCTTTAAAAACTTTTTTTTACATCTAGTCCCCGTGTGTATGCAGTTTTGTCAATCTTGTCATCTGTTCCCACCGGCACACAATGGCCTACTCTAAGGGAAAGCAGAACCGGATTTCACATGTGTGCAAGATGTTCTTGGTGGGTTTGTACAGGGGCGTTGGGTTTAAATATGTGTTTTGGACGCGTTTATCTGTTTTACGTGTTATAATGTATTAATCAGTGTCTATTATATATAGCTTGTAATCATGTTATTCAGTGTCTGTTATATTTATTTTATTTTATTCATTATTTTATATCGAGGATAATGGGATAAGCACTCTTGTGCTTTTTTACATCCAGTCCCCGTGTGTACGCAGTTTTGTAAATGTCATCTGTTCCCACCGGCATACGATGGCCTATTTTTACGAAAAGCGGAACAGGATTTAATGTGTGCACAAGATGTTCTGCATGTGTTCGCAAACAGGGCCTCGGTTTAAAGTCTCATCCAAAGGACTATATAATGTATGTAGCTGTGTTTTGTGTCTGTGTGTAGATATCTGTAGGTCTGACAAGGAGTTTGTTATAGAATGTGCTGCTCAGCTGTGTACTGGCCATTAGTGTAAAAAGACACGTTTTTATTTATTTTGTTAAATTCTTTTATATCAAGAATAATGGAATAAGCACTCTGTGTGCTTTTTTTTTAACATCATCATTACGTCATCTTTCTTCCCAGTTTGAGGAAAAGATCAACTGAATGTCAAAGTCATTTGGATGAGACTGTAAACTGAGGCCCCGTGTGGGAACACATGCAGAACATCTTGTCACACGTTAAAACTCCATTCTGCTTTTGGAGGAGCAGGAGGGATGACAAAATTATGAAAATAAAAAAGCATGCGCATAGGTGTGGTGTTTAGACACTCCATCCCTGAGGAAAGATATGGAAGTTGTGAGTCCCAGGGCATCTCGGGGCTGTAGCCTATATGGTAATGTTCTGGTGGCTCCTGCCATGGTACTTGAACCATTCCTATTGGTCACTGCCTTTCCAATGGATCATTCCAGTGGCGTGGAGAGGGGGGGGGAGGTCTACTGCATGGGCAACAGCTTGCCCTCCATACTTACTAACCCAGGCTTTGCGCTCTAAAGACTAGAGCACAACTCCATAGTCTTCCAGACTGATGGGTGCCTACTAATACTACTACGTCATCTGTTCCCACCGGCACACGATGGCCTACTCTTACGAATAGCACAATGGGATTTAACTTGTATGCAAGATGACTGTGCGCATACGGGTTTATCATCTGTTCCTACCAATATGCAGAGCGTAGTATATATGTATCCCTTATGCACCTTGCATGCATTTCCAATGACCATATATCTATTTCCTGAATTCCAATCTCCTGCTCATGCAGTATGGTTCTTTATTTGCTTAGTCATCAGCTAGAGCTCCAAGGCTTTTGTATTTGTATTTTGTACCACTTTATGTCACGCAGATTTCTCTGCGTGAAATTCGGGCTGCTCTCTGCTCTCCCCGGGGAGAGTGCGTCGCCACATGTGCAGCGCCTACCCATTTTTTTTTTCTTTTTCCTGCATGCAAGTGTATTTGTTTCCCTATCAGAGTGGCTTCTTTCTACAGAATTTTGCCAGGGACAACCCTCTTGTTGCCTTGGGTTCTTTTACGTGCGCTAAATAGTGATGTGTAACATACGGACCTGTTTATCGTCTCCTCGGAAAGACTAGCGCCCAGACCACCACTCAGGGTCTAATGGATGGGGAAAAAGTTTTGGGTCCAAACGGGTACGAACCCCGCACACTCCGACCTGGACTTTTTGCTTTCTAGGCAAGGCGCGTGACCACCTAGACCACCTAGCAACGGCAGTATTTTCTGCATAACCAACTTACACTTTTCTGCATAATCAACTTACACTCACCTCTCATTTTAGGTAGCAGAATGAAGGAACAGAGTGTATATAAGCATCTTAGAAAGAAAGTTTCTCTGTTCCGACTCAAAAATGGCCTCTTCTTCTGGAAGGTGGAGTGGGTTGTTAGTGAGCACACAAGATGTTCTGTTTGCATTTCCACACAGGGCCTCAATTGTAGTCACATACTCTGGATTCTGAGATTGTTTGATTTTCTCATCAAATTGGGAAGGGCAAGGCTGGGAATCAAACCCTGAACCTCTTTTTGTTTGGCAGGGAAACTTACCTCTTAATGGAGGAATTGCACATTTCTACGTAGCTTTAAAATGTCTATATTAATATTATGGAAAATATATGTAATGTTGACTGGACCTCAATCGAGCATTAGTGGTTGTTCAAACAAGTCTGTTTGGAATGTCTGTATGCCAATTTAGTTGTCTAGATGTTATTATTATTTTTTTTATAGCCTTATCCTTTATTCAAACCTGTAGTAGATAGTGTATTTCTGATATTTTATGCATGATGTCAGTAATTACATGCATGTAGTAATACGTGCATCTTCAATTTCTGCATTTACATGTATTTTAAACAATTTAATATATATATATATATTATTTTAAACAATTGACCAAGTTAAAAAAATTTTATATACAGTATTTGTACACCCTACTTTATGATCATACTTGCTTTTGATCTATTTTGGATGGCTGTATTTTAGAAGCCTGTATTCATTTGTACACTTATTTTATGTTTATACTTGATTAAAAAAATATTTTTGTCTATATGTGACGCTCCACCACATAAGGAGTCGCATTGCACCAGAGGTCAGTTTTTAGTTATTGACAAGTTATTACTTTGCAATGAAAGGGCTATCCAATACAAAAAACAGATTGATAATCAGACAATTCTGTGCAAAGTTATTACAAATTGAAATGATAGACTGCAAGATGTGACAAACTGAGAACTGGGCAAGTTTATTTTCGTAACTGGTTGTCAGAATGAGGGCTTGACTATTTTCAAAACACATTTAAAAGCCAAAGGAAAAAAACTTATGCCTTGATATTTCATTGTAAGGTAGATAAATGGATATAGTTTAATAATCAATCAAAATCTCAAAATTGACATGTCCCCATCTGCCTTTAATGCCTCTTAGCCCAAAATTGGGCGAGTGATGTGCTAAGGGACTCCTCTCGTGGTGGAGCGTCACATATTATTTTATATGTATTTGGATGTCTATTTTAGAAGCCTGTATTCAGGTGGCTGTATTTCAGAAGCCTGTATTCAGATGTCTATTTTTGAAGCCTATACTTCCTTTATTTATTCTTTCATGTCACAAATAGATCTAGTGGAATTAGCACTTCTGTGCTTTCTACATCCAGTCCCTGTGTACATTTTTGTTCCCAGGGGGAGCAGCCCAAATTTCCTGCAGAGAAATCTGCTATGGCTACAGGTGGTGGGCAATAATATAACAAAACTACAGATTAAAAAAAATTCCCCACACATACACTGCCCCACCACTCTTCGAGCAGTGTAGGGCAGGGCAGGGCAGGGCAGGACAAATGAACTGAAGAGAGTTCAGACTGTGTGTGATCTGACTGCAGGTTACAGCCACCACTGAGAGGAGACAGGCAGATGCCAGTTCCTGGGGATTTCCCTGCCTCTTAAGTTAACTGACTCCACTCCCCAAAACTCTTTCCCATGAGACTATACACTAATGTCATGTGTACAAACACATGCAGAACATTTTGCGCCCACATGAAAACCTGTTCCATCTTCTGGAAGAGTAGGCCATTGTGTG
>CM060332.1:20454864-20462364 GCA_030674155.1 Stramonita haemastoma
CGCGTGCGTGCGTGTGTGTGTGTGTGCGTGTGTGTGTGTGTGCGTGTGTGTGTGTGTGTGTGTGTGTGTGTGTGTGTGTGTGTGTGTGTGTGTGTGTGTGTATGTAACCTATGTGAAGGAGTAAGTTTTACAGTGTATTATTATCATACTATTATCACTATTGTTGATATTATTCTTATTGTTATTATTATAATCATTGTATTATCTTTAGTTCCTTTTGAGTTCATTTTGTTATTATGAGTTGTAACAGTGTTGTAGCTAAATATTTTTTGGTGGATTTTTCTTGGTTGTTCAGTTTTTTATTTCATTATATTATCTTGTTTGCTCTATCTATTACGTTTTTCTTTTTCTTCAATAATCAAAATCATTGTTGTAACCAGGTGGTTTTGTGTAGCTCTATGTGTAAGAGCTTGATGGGCAGTTTAGTTTAGTTCTCAACAGCCAAACAGATTGTCAGTGTGGTCAGAACATACGAGATCTCTCGGTTCATTTTACAAAGTATCATAGTTTGTTATGTGTACGATATATTTGTATTTTTATATGAAGTTGATGATTGAATCTCTTTAATCTTTATATTTCCTATGTAACTAATTAGTTATTATATATTCCATTTTGTTCTTATGATTTTATTGTTAGTGGGATGAGATGAGATATATTTTATTGTAATAATTTTTGGATTTACCAAGAGAGAGAACTCTCCCTTACATTTTGCACACAAATAATCAGCCTGACATAGGAGAGAAAATCTTTAATAACAACTTTAATTAATCTTGACTCCATTTAACTCAACGATTGTGAAGATTCTCTATTTTCACTGTAAATTAGTATTTTTCACTTGTTGCATCATATCAGTATAAGAACATTGAACTCGTGATCTGCAAAGCAGTTCTAATTCATAAGTAAAGAAATATTTTATATACTGTAGTGTGCGATTGAGAATCGTGTGTAATAAACTGTTTTTTAGATAAATGAAATATAACTTAACTTAGGTTGTAATAGATCGTAAGGCATACGATGGTTTGGAACACGATGATTAGCCTAACGCTCGTTCTTTGTTCTAAACGAATTCGAATATTCAAACTGAATTTTATAAAACGCAGACATTAAACTATCGATCTATGGTATATTTTGGGTTTCTATATGAATGAACATTAGGTTGGATTATGTTTATATAGATAATTTGTATTATTAGTGATCGTTCATTCTTTCGATCTTACGAACTGCTTCATAAGCAAGGCCGATGTGCAGGTAGTAGATCGGAAAATGTGTTTTCACATCACTGTTTAATTATTAATATCTCATCTCGTGGACACTGCTAGCTAATAATATGCATATGTATACAATCTGCAAATTATATTCTTCCTTTTATATACATTAAGTATTAGGCTCTGCTGGACTCTAAGTGTTTTATTATGGAAAGTTTTAGTGTAAACCTGTTAAAAATGTGTCTACTCAGAGGCTTTAACTGCCTTTAGCTCACAGTTAAGATAGTTGTTGTGTAAAGTGTGTTAATGCATTTTAAAGCTCGTGTTTTCTAGTTTATTTTGATATATAATATGTTTGGCTTTGTTGCACGGACAGCGAGATAATCACTGCTGAAGCCGCATAAGGAAACACAAATTTCCTCCATTTTAAGTTTGAAGTGGCCGTCTGCTGCCCTGCCGTGCTGTCTTTGCGGTGGTGCAGAGGGTATATATTTAGGGGTGGTCAGTGTAGCTAGTCAGTGCAGAATAGGCCTAGTAGGGTCCAGCAGAGCTCAGGAGCGGAGCAAAGAGATGACCAAATAAAGACCGACCAACGCCCAGCTGCTGTCTTCACCTGAGTCTTCCTTTGCCTGGTTGCTGTGCATTGTTCTTCTATTTTCCCTACCTGTCCTCTATCCTTGCTACCCGGCTCATCACATTTTATTGTGACTTCTGATTTTCGTCTTCTGAATGAGTGCATTTTTATTACCTTATATATAGTGTCCTTATTCTTCTATGTCGTTTGGTACTGCGTATAGTTTTGTTGTTTAGTATCTTTTATCTTTATGTTATCCCTGAAAAGTGCGGGGACTGGATGTAAAAAAGCACACCAGTGCTTATCTATTATCCTCAAATTAAAGAATTTGCCTTGCCTTGCCTTGCCCTCTCTCTCTCTCTCTGTCTTCCTATTTCCCACTTTCACATATTACACTATCCTAAACTTGTCATTTGATAAAAATGTTTTGGTTCTTTATGTTGAAATTGAAATTATATTCTTGTCATCTAAAGGAGGACAGGCTGTGTTTGCTGGTTTTTTCCCCTTATCTATATATTACACCTTTTTGGACTTTATAAACTCATGTTATTGAACACGTCTTGAAAAAATGTTATATTTGGGCATTACATCACAATTTTGTTGATTTATATAATGTTTGTTTGCTGTTAGGTGGGGTTTTTTTTTAAATTTTCCTTCAAAATATTGTTTTAAAGTAAGAAAGATTTGTGAAAATGTTTTTATATATTATACACTTTTTTGTTTAGGCTGCTCTCCTCTCTGCTGTCTCCTCTCAACCTTCATCTATTTAATTTATTTAATTATAATTAGTTAATCTGTCCTGACATTAATGTTCAGGTCAGTTGAGGATTGTGTGTTTGTCCAATACATCTCTATTTCTTTTGTGTAACCAGTTCCCTGCCTGTAGGACGTCAGCTGACATCCTTGTTTTTTCAGATTTTTCATAAGTTCGTGTCTGATGCTAGAGTGAAAATTTCTTCTCACAGGCTTAGAGGAACGTTTTAGCTATTCTTAATTAGGAATGGAATCTCTCTCTACGTCATAGCGATCAACATTTTTTCTTCATTTAAGTCTGTGTCTGGCTAAGTTCGCGCTGTGTAAGCCGAGCACCAGTGGGGAAATAGAGTCTGAACAATTGTGTTTGACAGTCAGTCAACCATTCACGGAAATCTAACACTACTTTGCCAGCACTGCAGATGATTTTTGATGTAAATAATAAGGTGACCATCTTTTAACTGATGGTTCATTTGAAAATGACAAGGGTTATGACAGTGATAGAGATTTTTGTGACCATAATCATAAGATTGGTCACAGTATTAGAGTATATGTTCTAAACTTTGTGCCTTACATTATGTGACTCTCTCTCTCTCTCTCTGTCTCTCTCTCTCTGTCTCTCTCTCTCTGTCTCTCTCTCTCTCTCCCCTCTCTCTCTCTCTCTCTCTCTCTCTCTCTCTCTCTCTCTCTCTCTCTCTCTCTCAAAAATCAAAAATCACCTTCTAATCTACTTGATGAATCAAAAATAACAAACCACACTTCTCCCCTCTCAAACTATCTGCCCTCTCCCTCCTCACTTCTCTCTGATTATGATGATCTTATGACTATAATCATAAGACTAAGTGAGGTGTGTTTGTGTGTTTGTGTGTTTGTGTGTGTGTGTGTGTGTGTGTGTGTGTGTGTGTGTGTGTGTGTGTGTGTGTGTGAGTTGGGGTTTTTTTGTTCAAAAACTTGTGCTTTATGGGATTTATTTTGATAATAGATGGTGGGATTGATGTTTTCAGTCATTTAACCTCATCATATTCTCATGTTTGCTCTTTAATTTTTGTTGTTGCTTTGATTGGTTTTTTTTTTTTTTTTTGTGTACTCAAATCAAATTCTTCATTGATTCTTACTTCATATTGTCGTTTCTGAATGAGTGCCTTTTTATAACATTACCTTAATATTGTATCTCTGTCTTATTTCTTACCTGTTGTTGTTGTTCTTTCTCACCCTTTATCAAAATCTTATGTTTTATGGGACATATTTTGATAATAGATGGTGGTGGATTGATGTTTTCAGTCATCTAACCTCATCATATTCTCATGTTGGATCTATAATCATTGCGCCTTTTTGTGGTTTTTTTGTTTGTTTGTTTGTTTTTGTTTTTGTTTTGTTTTGTTGTTGTTGTTTTTGTTTGTTTGTTTCTTTGTTTGTTTGTTTGCTTGTTTATTATTCAAATCAAAATCATCATTGATTCTTACTTCTTATTTTCGTTTCTGAATGAGTGCCTTTTTTTTTTTTTTTTTTTTTTAATAACATGACCTTAATATTGTATCTCTGTCATATTTCTTACCTGTTGTTTGATACTTGGTATGGTTTGCTCTTGGTAATTGGATCATTATAATTGTTCTTGTTTTAGTTGAGGCTGTCTTTTTATCTTGATGTTATCCCTGAAAGGGGCGGGGACTGGATGTAAAAAAAGCACATGAGTGCTTATCTATTGTCCACAAATAAAAGAATTTTGCCTTGCCTTGCCTTCTCTCTCTCTCTCTCTCTCTCTCTCCCTCTCTCTCTCTCTCTCTCTCTCTCTCTCTCTCTCTCTCTCTCTCTCTCTCTCAGCAGATAAATTCCTCTGGAGTTCTGTTACATACTTCTACTTAAATTTTAGGCTTATATTTCCCTTAGCATAAAGCCTATTGATGATGTGCACATGAACCTGTGAATGTGTGTGTGCAAATTATTTTTTAAATTATCTTTTTTTTGCATCTGGTATATATATCTTAAGCAATTTACTACTGGTAGTACTTTTTCCCCATAATGAGGATGTTAGTCAGGTTTCTTCCTCCCTTTTATCAAACTATTACGATTTAAATGTTGACAGACTGTGGTGGGATGATGTTTTTAATTACTCAACTCCTTATGTCCCCTTGTTTGCTACTTATCTGCATTTTTATGTTTGCTTTTAAAAAATCCATAATCATCATTTCATTGTTTATTTCTTATTTCAATTCTCTGTGTGTGTGCTTTTTTGTTATTTCATTATTTATCTTTCTGTCCTTGTTTCTTGTCTTCTGTTTGTTACTGTTCTTGTTATCTCTTTTGATATTTGGTTTATTATTGTTGTTAGAGGAGGGTTTTTCCCTTGATGTTATCCCTGATGAAGGTGGGGGACTCAATGTTAAAAAAACACATGAGTGCTTATTCATTATCCTCAAACTAAAAGAATTAGACTTGACTTGACTTGACTGTCCCTGAATGTCTTGCCTATAGTTTAATCAGGTTTATTATTTGTATTGAGAAATGTTTTTATTTATACTCCATATTTTTAAAAATCTCAATGTGTCGATTGTAACTATTTTTTTGTGAACATTTTATCAAATGATATTATTTTTCGTGTGAGCAGAGTAACTGTCCATCATAATTACAATAGGGTTTTATCCATTTTTTGTGACTACAATCACAAGATTGATCATGGTACTAGAGTATGTGTCCAAAACTATGTGCCTCTCTCTCTCTCAGGGGATAAAATAATCCCTTTTGTGTTCTGTTATAGTTTCACTTAAATTTAAGGCATGTATTTCCCTTGACATACAGCCTATTGGTGACGTTTGCGTGCACCAGTGTGCGTGTGCGTGCGTGTGAATATATCATTATGCCATTGTTTTTTTATATAAAAAAAATATTATAAATGTTGTGCACAATTTTCTTTTCATTTAAAAGTGGGATATGTGTTTTATGCAATTTGCTGTTGGTAGTCCTTTTTCTCCATTATCATGATATTGGCTAACTTTCAGACACTGATCTCCACAGTTCAATGGGAAAAGAAACCTTGGGCAAACAAACATCCTAGTGACTGATGGTGGATTTGGCATACAGTGACTTATTACCTCCCTTGGTCTGTCCAAACCTATCTTGGGGACAGAAGCCATTTTTCCACACCTCTCCTTTTTCCTGCATTTTGTCTTTTCTATTTTCTACTGTTTTTATTCTGATCATTATAATATCAACGCCATTCTTCCTCAGGATACCAGAGGTTTTATCCTCAGTAATGGAAGACATCAACTCTCAGCTAGATATGAACTTTCATTCTGGGGGTCAAATTTTGTGGTCAGGCCTGCCTGTCCCCTGTAGTAGCTGGACAGGCCAAAGTGAGTGTTGGACAGCCTGAGTCCTGCTACAGACAGACAGACAGACAGATAGACAGACAGACAGACAGACAGACAGACAGGCCAAAGTGAGTGTTGGACAGCCTGAGTCCTGCTGACAGACAGACAGACAAACAGACAGGCCAAAGTGAGTGTTGGACAGCCTGAGTCCTGCTACAGACAGACAGACAGACAGATAGACAGACAGACAGACAGACAGACAGACAGGCCAAAGTGAGTGTTGGACAGCCTGAGTCCTGCTGACAGACAGACAGACAAACAGACAGGCCAAAGTGAGTGTTGGACAGCCTGAGTATTGCTGACAGGCAGACAGACAGACAGACAAACAAACAGATAGGCCAAAGTGAGTGTTGGACAGCCTGAGTCCTGCTGACAGACAGACAGACAGATAGGCAAACAGACAGACAGACAAACAGACAGGCCAAAGTGAGTGTTGGACAGCCTGAGTCCTGCTGACAGACAGACAGGCAGACAGACAGGCCAAAGTGAGTGTTTGACATCCTGAGTCCTGCTGACAGGCAGACAGACAGACAGACAAACAGACAGGCCAAAGTGAGTGAGTGACAGCCTGAGTCCTGCTGACAGGCAGACAGACAGACAAAAAGACAGGCCAAAGTGAGTTTGACAGCCTGAGTACTGCTGACAGGCAGACAGACAGGCAGACAGACAGGCGAGTGTTTGACAGCCTGAGTTCTGCTGACAGATAAACAGACAGACAGACAAACAGACAGGCCAAAGTGAGTGTTTGACAGCCTGAGTTCTGCTAACAGACAGACAGACAGACAGACAGACAGGCCAAAGTGAGTGTTTGACAGCCTGAGTTCTATTGACAGACAGACAAACAGACAGACAAACAGACAGACAGACAGACAAACAGACAGGCCAAAGTGAGTGTTGGACAGCCTGAGTACTGCTGACAGACAGACAGACAGACAGACAAACAGACAGGCCAAAGTGAGTGTTTGATAGCCTGAGTACTGCTGACAGATAGACAGACAGACAGGCCAAAGTGAGTGTTTCACAGCCTGAGTACTGCTGACAGATAGACAGACAGACAGGCCAAAGCGAGTGTTTGAAAGCCTGAGTACTGCTGACACACCTGTCCCTCCATCCTGCATTGGCTGTCAGCCTGTTTCTCCTCAGTCTCTGTCCTGGGTTCAGGGCTGCCTCCCTCCTTCCCTCCAGTCCTGCTGCTGCACTGTCCCTGACTCTCCTGTGTCTTCACATGGGCTAAACCAGACCTGGCAACACACACAACACACTTCTTGAGAAACAGCTCCCTTCTCTAGAAATACATACACTGTCTAAAATCATGTATACACCTACTTCCATTTGGAGAGAGAATTATCTTTATGAATAATCTTTTATTTTTCAAGGGTAACAGAGAGAGAGAGAGAGAGAGAGAGAGAGAGAGAGAGAGAGAGAGAGAGAGAGAGAGAGAGAGAGAGAGAGAGAGAGAGAGAGAGAGAGAGAGAGAGAGAGAGAGATTTTATCTTTCATTTTATTCCCTTTATTTCAAAGACAATGTATCAAGCACTCATGCGTGTTTTTACATCCAGTCCCTGTGTGTGTGCAATTTTGAAAATTTTGTTATCCATTC
>CM060332.1:20464864-20467364 GCA_030674155.1 Stramonita haemastoma
CCTGGCCTGTCCGGTTGTTTTGACGGCGGTCTCTTTGACGGGGCCATAGTCAACCGGCCCGTCTCTTTCTGACAATATGGTCACCCTGAGACTGCAGGTGACGCAAAAATGAGGCTGCCGCGGTGACGCAAATCGACAGAAAATAGTTCGACATAAAAAGTGTTTTTACGTAAAATCTCCCCCCAAAACTTTTATCAAAACCATTGGAATGTAATCGGGAAGGGTTAATTTACTAGTTTGTGTAGTCAGAATTTTTGAAGCACCATAAATAAGTTTTTCTTGATTATTTTCCTTTCTGTAGACCTGGCAAACCGACATCAAAAGGATGGGTTAAAAAGAACGGGCCGGGCCGGCTCTACTATGGTCACCCACAGCCGTTTTCAGTGATGCCACAGAGTAATTCAGCCGGGCAGCATTTTTCACCCGGCCAAGCTTTTTGATGGCGTCAAAATGACGGGTTCACTATGGCTGAGGCCTAAGTGTCTCTTAACTGATGGACATATTTCTGAAGAATTTCATTTTGTACAGCCTCCTGGTGATCACCATCGTTTTTGTGTGATGCTCTAAGTCCTTTAGTGAAGGCATTGTTCTTTCCATTATTTTTATACACAGCCAACATCACATGTCGTCATCACTGTTCTCAAGCCCGGGCTACTTGTCTAGCCAGATCTGGCAAACCTTTCTTAAAGATTTTTTGGCTTACCAGCTCTGAACACTACTGGGTCACGGCATCTTCTCAATAGATCTGTCATGATGATGTCATTTGTGTCAGGAGTTTAAGGCTTCTTGGAAAATGACGTAATAACGTTAAGGAATACGAAAACATCAGACCAATTGGCTTCATTGTGGATTGGGTGCTGATCACTCAGTGAATTTTGTGGTCTGTTGGGTATCAACGTAATGACCATCCCATGAAGCCCTATATTTTAGAGATTTTATAAACGACAGTTGCAATGATGCACTGTTTGTTCAAATATGCCCTGTGTATGATTTTGCGTCCATTAGCCTAAGGCGCACACTGGTCAGATTGTTTTGCAGCAAAGTTGAAAAAAATGGGGGAATCTGCAAAAGCCCAACACTGAATAGGTCAATTCAGGTACTGGTTCAATGATTGCTTCCCACACACACGCGTGTTCCGCAACGTATGCGACCTTCAGCCGGCAGACACAGTTTGCAAACGAAGCTTAAACAGTATACGCCACAGCTGGTACGCAAATACTTTTGCTCCTGCAATTTTTTTCCGCGGTTGAAGTAGATTCCAAAAACTTGAAATTTGAGTGACAATTCCCACCCCAGGTTGGGGTTTTTATAATTGTTTAAACATTTTTTTAAAACCTGAGACTATCTGATTGTTAATAATATGATTGTTAATGATTGGTAATAATGGAGATAGCAAGTTGTTTTAGTTCCTAGATGGATGGTTTAATTTTTAAAAAAGCCAATGCATTGCATATTCATTGTACCATGTGTAAATCAAACTGAGACTTGAAACAATCTCTCCTTCCTGACACCTGCAGCTGACCCAGTGCTGACAGAGAGAGGCAGGCGGCTGTTTCTGATGCAGGCAGCTGGCTGTTCTGACCACCAAAGCAGCAGACAAGAAGAGGAACAGACTTCACCACAAAAACTACCACCACCAAAAACAAGGGTGACAATGATGGTGATGGTAATGATGAAAACTGGAGAAGGAAAAACTAAAAGTGGGGGAGAGGGAAATAAAGAAGGCAACAAACAATGAAGAAGAAGAAGAGGAAGCAGAAAACAAAAGTAAAAAACAAAGAAGAAGAAAAAAGTCAGAAAAAGACATAAGAAGAAGAAAAAAACGGAAGAAAAGACAATGCCGGTTATGTCATATCATGTCATTTCATGTCCTCACCCTCCTGTTCACTGCTGGCTGGCTCAGTCAGTGTGGGGACAGACAGGTGTGGGGGCACAGGGCAGCAGGCAGTCAGTGCCTGTAGAGGGGCAAAAGGCTTCCTTCCTGTCCAGTGGTGAAGCGATTCTCCCCCACTCTGCACATACAGAAAATGACATCAGAAACACTTACCACTAGCACAGAAATATCACACATACAGAAACCAGTGTACCCCACAAGCACAGAAATATCACACACATACAGAAACCAGTGTGCCCCACAAGCACAGAAATATCACACACATACAGAAACCAGTGTGCCCCACAAGCACAGAAATATCACACACATACAGAAACCAGTGTACCCCACAAGCACAGAAATATCACACACATACAGAAACCAGTGTACCCCACAAGCACAGAAATATCACACATACAGAAACCAGTGTATATCAGAAACAGGCACACAGCAATCCCATGAAAACAGGGAGAGATCAGAAACATCTTCACTTCACTTATCTAGCTGCAGCTAAACATCATAAAAAAAATAAGATGAACAGTTACAAAAGGTCAGATAACTGTGTGCAAGTATTTTCAACTTGTTAAAATATTAGAAAAAAAGAACCAACACAGAAAACATCAGGGA
>CM060332.1:20472364-20582364 GCA_030674155.1 Stramonita haemastoma
GCAAGGCAAAATTCTTTTATTCGAGGATAATAGATAAGCACACATGGCTTTTTTACATCCAGTCCCTGCCCCTTTCAGGGATAACATCAAGATAAAAAGACAGCCTCTTTCATTCATAGCATTGTGGTTAACCAAGAAAGGGTTTGTGTAAATATTTTGATATTTGTCATTTTGTCATGAGAGAGAGAGAGAGAAGAGAGAGAGAGAGAGAGAGAGAGAGAGAGAGAGAGAGAGAGAGAGAGAGAGAGAGAGGAGAGAGAGAGAGAGAGAGTCTTAGGTATTACATCATGATCAAAATAGACCAATCAACAAAGTCTAACAAAACACCCAAACGAAACCCTTCTTTAATTAAAATGATATTATCAATGAAACATATCAAGTCAATGTCAATCAAAGGAACTAATTCTTAGCAAAACACCATCTCAGAAATCCAACTTACAGAGTATACAAAAAACAAAAAAAATAATAAGAGGGAGGGACGGGGAAAGAGACAGAGACAGAGACAGACAGATAGAGACAGACAGACATAGAGAGGGGCATTTTCAGGTTATTTCATTATTCATCCCCCCCCCCCAAAGTATTACAAAACACCCACAAGAAACACTTCTTTAAAATAATATAATTCTTAATGAAACCTATCAAGTCATAATGTGGCCAAAAGCCTAATAACAAACAAAAAATTAAACCTCATCAAATCAACAACAAAACAACAATATAAAGTTATACAAACCATCAAACTGAACACATTTATAAAAGCATAGTATACTAATGTGTACTATTGAGGAATATTATGATGCAAAGCCTAAACATATTTTTTTGCAAATCGTGTTAAAAATAAGTAAAAAAAAAAAAAAGCATCACATATATGCGAGGGGAAAAAAAAACAACAAAAAAAAAGGCAAGGAAAATATCAAATCAATGTCAAACTAAATAATTGATTTTAGGCAAAACAAATTCTCAATATCAAACTATATCAAACAAGCCAAACAAAAAAATGACAAATATCAAAGTATTTACACAAACCCTTTCTTGGTTAACCACAATGCTATGAATGAAAACCAATGAAAATAAATACACAGAACCCAAAAAATCCCCAAAAAATGATTAAATGGAAGTGCTCCATAAAATCCAAACACAACACCTAATAAATGAATAAAACCACCAAACTACCCCCCAAATCCAGTACAATTCTGAATTTTAACAGTCCCCCCCCCCCCCCCCCCACCACGGAAAAAAACCACCACCAAACTTGACCCCCCCACCCGCCCCTTTTCCCTATCCCATCCAATACAATTCTGGAAAATGTAGTGTACATGAGATGAAGGTAACAACACTGTCCTTATTTTGACCGAAGATAGGAAGAAAAAGAGAGGAGAGAAGAGGAGAGTGAGAGAGAGCGAGGGAGACAGAGACAGAGAGAGACAACAAGCCCCAAACCAACCATACACACTAGCTGATGCACAGACAAAATACTTAACTCATCATCCCACACTGACTGATGCACAGACAAAATACTTAACTCATCATCCCACACTGGCTGATGCACAGACAAAATACTGAACTCATCATCCCACACTGGCTGATGCACAGACAAAATACTTAACTCATCATCCCACACTGGCTGATGCACAGACAAAATACTTAACTCATCATCCCACACTGGCTGATGCACAGACAAAATACTTAACTCATCATCCACACTGGCTGATGCACAGACAAAATACTTAACTCATCATCCCACACTGGCTGATGCACAGACAAAATACTTAACTCATCATCCCACACTGGCTGATGCACAGACAAAATACTGAACTCATCATCCCACACTGGCTGATGCACAGACAAAATACTTAACTCATCATCCCACACTAGCTGATGCACAGACAAAATACTTAACTCATCATCCCACACTAGCTGATGCACAGACAAAATACTTAACTCATCATCCCACACTGGCTTCACCTGGCTCCCTACACCAGGCCTGCAAATATAGAAAAAGGGACATTCTGTTTTCAGAACTGTACCTCTAAAGTGTCAAAAGACTTTCCCATGTTATACAGAAATATTTCAAGCTAGGTACTGGTAAAACCAAGCTTTCAATGCCCATTCTCATACATTTCTTCTACAATATGTCGAACAGATGAAAAATTTAAATAAATGTGACGCTCCACCACATAATGAGACGGAGTGCACATGAGGTCAATTTTTAGTTATTGACATGTTATTAATGTGCAATAAAGTGGCTATCAAATACAAAAAACAGATTGAAAATCGGACAATTCTGTGCAACATTATTACAAATTGAAATGATAGACTGCAGGATGTGACAAAATGAGAAACGGGCAAGTTTATTTTAGTAACAGGTTGTCAGAATGAGTGCTTTGGTATTTTCAAAACACATTTAAAAGCAAAAGGAATAAAAATGTTACCTTGATATTTCATTATAAGATAAATAAACAGATCTAGTTTAATAATCAATCAAAATCACAAAATAGACAACTTGACCCCCACCTGCCTTTAAAGGCTCCTAGCGCAAAATTGGGTAATGTGCTAAGCGACTCATTTCGTGGTGGAGCGTCACAAATAAAAAACGATAACAGGGTGCAATTGTTTAACAGTTGTGAAAATATTAGAAAAAAGAAACGACAAAGAAACAACAATGGGTTAGTGTATCATTGCAATACACGGCAACATTAGGGCAAAACAGCCTGTGACTGTGTACATGATCAATGAGGAGAAGAACAAATTACACATGACAAAAAACAAATCACACACACACACACACACACACACACACACACACCACACACACACACACACACACGCGCGCGCGCGCATGCACACACACACATGCACACACACACACTCAAACACACACACACACACACACAAAGAGAAGGAAGCACTTCACTTTTAGTTCAAAAAATCATCTGCAGCTGATCAGTAAATGAGGCCTGTGAACGCAGATATTGAACACAGATACTGAACACAGATACTGAACACAGATATTGAACATAGATACTGAACACAGATATTGAACATAGATACTTAACACAGATATTGAACATAGATACTTAACACAGATATTGAACATAGATACTGAACACAGATATTGAACATAGATACTGAACACAGATATTGAACATTGATACTTAACACAGATATTGAACATAGATACTTAACACAGATATTGAACATAGATACTTAACACAGATACTTAACACAGATATTGAACATAGATACTGAACACAGATACTGAACACAGATACTGAACACATATATCGAACATATATACTGAACACAGATACTGAACACAGATTTTAAACACACATAAAATGATGTTGGAAATAATGTAGGCCATATATCAACTCCATACGCCCCCCCCCCTCTCCACCAGAGATATATAAAAATCTTGATTCCTCCATTGATGTATACTTACACATGATACTCATCTACACCAACATTTATAATACATGAATGAATAATCTTTACATTTCAAGGGCAACAGACTGAGTATTCACATCCTTTTTTTCATCTTGCCCTTACCCTGATTAGGGAATAGCAACAACAACCCCAACCCCCCCAAAAAAAAACCCCAGCCATGAAAACAAACAAACAAAATGACCTCACAAAAACAATAGAAAAACAAAACCCCCATCACCAACAATAAAAGTTCAACTTAAATTTTAAAAAAAGAAATAGGTTTATATTCAATAAACACATAATCCCAACTGGATACATTGATAAATATTCAAACAAAAGAGATAGATATGTATTCTACAAACACATAAACCCCAACTGACCTGAACATTAATGTCACGACAGATACACTGATTATAATCAGGTAAATTATATACATTAAAATAGAGAGCAGACAGCAGAGAAGAAAGCAACCCAACCAAAAACAAACATATACCTATATCTAAATCTATACATATACATTTTTTACAAATATTTCTTATTTTAAAACAATATTATGAAGAGAAAGAAAAGCCAGCAGCAAACAAACATCTAAAAATCAACACATTCAGATATGCCCAAACAAGTCGTGTTCAAGAAAAAGAACTTTAAAGGTCCAAAAAGGAGTAAAATATATGTGAGGGGGAAGAAAAAAAAGAAGCAAAAACAAAACAAAACAAATACTCAACCAACCAAACACAGCCTGTCCTTATGGAGACAACAATAATGCAATTTCAATTCAACATAAAGAACCAAAACATTTCTACTTAATGATATCACACACCAGGCCTGCAAATACAGAGAAAGGGACATCCTGTTTTCAGAACTGCACCTACAAATGTGTCAAAAGACTTTCCCATGTTATAGAGGAATATTTTTTAAGCTAGTACTGGTAAAACCGAGCTTTCAACCCCCATTCTCATACATTTCTTCTACATTACATCAAACAGATGAAAAATTTAAATAAATCTAAAAAAGATAACAGGGTGCAATTGCTTAAAAGTTGTGAAAGTATAACATAAAAAAAAAAACGACAAAGAAACAACAATGGGTCAGTGTATCATTGCAATACAAGGCAACATTACGGCAAAACAGCCTGTGACTGTGTACATGATGAATGAAGAGAAGAACAAATTACACATGACAAAAAACAAATCACACACACACACACACACACACACACACACCACACACACACACACACACACACACACACACACACACACACACTCACACGCACACACAAACACACAAACACATGCACACACACACACAAAGAGAAGGAGGCACTTCACTTATAGTTAAAAAAATCATCTGCAGCTGATCAGTAAATGAGGCCTGTGAACACATATATTGAACATAGATACTGAACACAGATATTGAACATAGATACTGAACACAGATACTGAACGCATATATCGAACATATATACTGAACACAGATACTGAACACAGATATGTGAGGGGAAAAAAACAAAAGCAAAAACAAAACAAAAAAGAAACCAACCAACCAAACACAGCCCGTCCTTATGGAGAGGACAATAATACAATTTCAATTCAACATAAGAACCAAAACATTTCTACCTAATGATATCATAAGTTTAGGATAATATAACATGTGAAAGTGAAAAATAGAAAGGAAGGGAGGGGGGAGAGAGAGAGAGAGAGAGGGAGAGAGGGAGAGAGAGAGAGAGAGAGAGAGAGAGAGAGAGAGAGAGAGAGAGAGAGAGAGAGAGAGAGAGAGAGAGAGAGAGAGAGAGAGATTCTTACCATTATATCATCATCAAAATTGACCAATCAACAAAGTCTGACAAAATACCCACAAGACAGCCTTCTCAAATTTAATTAAAAAAAATATCAAAGAAACATATCAAGTAAATGTCTGTCAAAATTTTAGGTAAAAACACCATCTCATACATTCCAACTTAGAGTATACGTAAGACAAAAAAAAAGAGAAAAAAAAGAGAGGGTGATAGGGAGAGAGACAGACACAGACATACAGAGAGAGACAGCTAGAGAGACAGTGAGAGAGAGAGAGAAAGGGGGGACGGGGGGGGGGGGGGGGGGGGGGGGGGGGGCATTTTCAGGTTACATCATTATGAACCTTGTCAAATCAACAACAAAACAACAATTAAATGTTATACAAACCAGCTTATAATCACCAATACATATATAAAAGCAGAGTACACTAATTAGGAACATTATGATGAAACGCCTAAACATGTTTTACAAATCATGTTCAAGAACATGAATTTAAAAGTAAAAAAAGCTATATAAATATATTTGTAAGGGGAAAAAAAAAACAAAGAAAAAAGGCAAAGAAAATATCAAGTCAATGTCTATCAAAAGTATTAATCTTAGGCAAAACATGATTTCAATATCAAACAAGCCCCACAAAATAATAATAAATATCAAAATATTTACACAAACCCTTTCTTGGTTTACCACAATACTATGAATGAAAACCAAAGAAAAATGAATACACAGCACACAAAAAATCCCAAGAGATTATGTAAATGAAAGTGACAAAGTGTACATGATCAATGAAGAGAAGAACAAAGTGGCATGACGGGAAACAAATCACACACACACATGCACCACACACACACATCACATCGACACACACACACACACACACACACACACACACACACACACACACCACACACACACACACACACACACACACACACAAAGAGAAGGAAGCACTTAACTTTTAGTGCAAAAAATCATCTCCAGCTGATCAGTACATGAAGCCTGTGAACAGAGATATTGAACATAGATACTGAACACAGATACTGAACATTGATATTGAACATATATACTGAACACAGATATCTGAACATAGATACTGAACACATATTGAACACACATAAAATCATGTTGGAAATAATGTAGGCCATATATCAACTCCATACCGCCACCACCGCCCTCCCCCCCCCCCACCTCCCCCCACAGATATATAGAAATATCAATCCCTCCATTGATGTATACTCACACATGAGTAACTAATGTACACCAACATTCATAATACATGAATGAATGAATAACCTTTACATTTCAAGGGCAACAGACTAAGTGTATTCACATCCTTTTTTTCATCTTGCCATTGCCCTGATTAGGGAATAGCAACAACAACCCCCAGCCCCCGCCTCCCCCCAAAAAAAAACTCCCAAAAAACCCCAGCCATAAAAACAAACAAACAAAACAACCACACAAAAACAAAAGAAAACAAAACCCCCATCACCAACAATAAAAGTTCAATTTAGATTTTAAAAAAAGAGATAGGTGTCACATTCAATAAACACATAATCCCAACTGGATACATTGATAATTATTCAAACAAAAGAGACAGATATGTATTCAACAATAACACAATAAATCACACACACACACACCACCACACCACACACACACACACAACCAACACACACACCACACACACACACACACACACACACAACATACACTACAACACACAACCTTGACATCAGTATTGTCAATCCTCATAACATTCTTTAAAAAAAAAAAGGGGGGGGGGGGGAGAGGGGGGGTTAATGACATTTCCTTTATGTCTGCTATGTCAGCATCAACAGCATGATGGAGAAGCTAGAACAAAGACTGTCTGTCACTGCAGCTATGCGTTCCTGCATTGTGTTGGCATCCAGCTTACTTTCTAACCCACATAGTTTCCATAACTGTGCTTTTTTGTCAATCCTACAGACCCCTGATCATACAGGAATAGGAAGGAGCATCAATCATTCAACGTCTGCAGCCCCACAGCTCCTGTCCTAAGGTTGAAATGTAGAATACAACTTCCAGATTCTGCTCTGATCTTGGAAGGGATGGGAACATTAGATCTAAACGTTACATTGGCTTGGGTTATCTAAGCTGTTTTCTTCATCACAAAAACGATTCTCTCATGCCAGATCTAAATCATTTTATTGCCAAAAAAGCTGAAACACGATGACGATGCCACAACGAAGTTGGAATAACAAGTGAGGACTTACCTTCAAAATCACAAAATTGCAGCATGCTCAACCTTTTACATAATCTCCCGTTTTGCACATCTAACCACACAAGCTATGCAAAGTCCAATAGCTAGATGCAAATTGTAAAGATCAATCAAATCAATTCATTACCTTTCAACAATCACCGGAAGTTGTCTATGAACCAATGCTTGTGCACATGGGTTGTCTTCCACCTTTGTTTTCCTTTTTTTTTTTTTGTCTTTTTACTAGTGGTGATCTGAAACAACAGGTACACGCAGCACAGAGGAAGGGAAGGAGGAGAGGGGGGATTTAGTTTTTTTGTTGTTGTTGTTGCTGCAGAGTTTGTTTGTTTGGGCTTTTGGGGGGGTAAGGTAGAAACTTTTTATTCAGGGAAATGATTATGCACACACATTGGCCCTTTTAATTTCATAGTAATTTGCCCCAAATCAAGGAAAATTGATTATGAAAAAACCCTACCTCAACTAACAAATAAAGATGGGGGAGGGGGAATCAATCACCCTAAAAAAGGAAAAACTGAGAATAATTGTAAGCACATTGAACACTTAGACATATTACACCATTCAAACACAAGGCAAAGAATATGGGTACCAGAAAACAGAAATAATTGGTGAAAAAGTGAGGAGCAGTGACTCAAGAGAGAGGTTTGGGAAGAGCTATTAAAATAGCTAGTGAGGGGGGAGGGGGGATGAGAAAAAAAAATGAATGATACTTCAATTAATGAAATTCTGTAGTAGCCTACTTATGGATGAAAATTTTAGGCCAAGCCTAGTCTTACAATCTGTCCTTGTAAAATAAAGTCCAAATTGTAACAATGAATACAAAAGGAAAATCAATAAATCAGGTAAAAAAAAAGAAGAAAACTACTTTATATCAACATAACACACACACACACACACACACACACACACACACACACACACACAACACACACACACACACAACACACACTGCTGTTTGGAGGAGGCGCAAACTGTGTGTATAAGTACGTATGTGTGTGTGTGTGTGTGTGTGTGTGTGTGTGTGTGTGTGTGTGTGTGTGTGTGTGTGTGTGTGTGTGTGTGTGTGTGTGTGTTTTGTGTGTTGTGATTTTTGTTTTGTTTTGTTGGTTTGTTTTGTTCTTAGTGTTGTTGCTTGTATTTTCTATAGGCATATTGTATTTTTGAAGCTGTTGAAATCATATTGGTTAACTAATGTTGGTGAAACGTTTTTCAATGTTGGATTTTTCTGCTTTTTTGTTTGTTTGTTTTTTGTTTTTTCTTTAGATAGATGGCTTGATGAAAAAAAAGCAAATCGATGCTTACTCAATGTACCATTTGAAAATACAATTTTGAACTTGACTTCACACACACACACACACACACAAACAACACACACACAAAACACACACAACACACACACACACACACACCACTCACTCACACAGAGAGAGAGAGAGAGAGAGAGAGAGAGAGAGAGAGAGAGAGAGAGAGAGAGAGAGAGAGAGAGAGAGAGAGAGGGAGAGAGAGAGAGAGAGAGAGAGAGAGAGAGAGAGATTTGATTTATTTCATTTCATTTATTCTTTTATATGAGGATAATGGAATACGCACTCTTTCTTTTTTTCATCCAGTCCCCGTGTGTATGCAGTTTTGTAAATGTCATCTATTCCCACGGCCCATGATGGCCTACTCTTACAAAAAGCGAACAGGATTTAACGTGTGCGCAAGGTGTTCTGCGTGCGTTCGCACACGGGCCTTGGTTTAAAGTCTCTTCCGACAGACTTGTGGGGATAGTGGAGTCACACTGATGTTAGTTAACTCCTGGAGAAAAATCTCCTCCCCCGGACTCAAGGGTTGAGTAGTCAAATTGCCAGGCAATGTTCTGACCACTAGGCTACCTGCAGAGAGAGAGAGAGAGAGAGAGAGAGAGAGAGAGAGAGAGAGAGAGAGAGAGAGAGAGATGTAAAAAATATATTGCTATTAAAGAGCTGGGCCTTGCAGGTCCCTTCCTTTAATCTCCCTCCCCTCCCCCTCCCCCCTTTCCTTGAACACCACTGCCTTGCCTCTCAAGCTTTCCCTGTTTGTGCACCACGCACAGTGCACGCTAGCATTGCCCCTAATACAGGACAGGCTAGGCTTCGGCTGGTAGAATGGCACTTCGGTGGGTTAGCCTAGTATAGGGTATTGACAATGAGAGAGAGAGAGAGAGAGAGAGGAGAGAGAGAGAAGAGAGAGAGAGAGAGAGAGAGAGAGAGAGATTCAACCAATTGACAAACTTGTACCCTAATGGGTTTAAAGAGGGGTAAAAAACAACAACAAACCAAGAACCCACTCAGTCATAACTTATCACGTCTTTGTTTAGACCTTGGCAACACAAAAATATACACCTATACATGCATTTTTTATTTATATTTTATTTTTATTTTTATTTTATTTTATACCACTTTATGTCACAACAGATTTCTCTGGGTGAAATTCGGGCTGCTCTCCCTGGGGAGAGCACCTCGCCACAAGTGCAGCGCCTACCATTATTTTTTTCCCCTCAGGGATGGTGTCTAAACACAACACCTGTGTGCATGCTGGGTTTTTTTTAATATATAATTTTGTCATCCCTCCTTCCAGCACACAATGGCCTGCTTTTTGAAAGGTGGAAACCGGATTTTAACGTGTGCGCAAGTGTTCTGGGTGCATTGGCACACGGACCTCGGTTTATAGTCTCATCAATGACTTTGACATTCATTTTGATTTTTTCCGTCAAGGGGTGAGCTGGGTACGAACCCAGAAACTCGGGGTTTACATATTGGCAGGCAAAGGTCTTAACCATCCTGCCACCGTCCTTCCTACTTGTCACTGTCCTGAATATTTCTTAAACAGGAATAAAGTGGTGACTGAGACAAAAATGCCTACAAACACAGTTAAGATGTCTTCATTCATTAATCCTGCTTCTTAGAAGACCACCTGAGCCCAATATCACCCAGAAACAAAACTGATAATGACGTAATACTTCTTGATACTGTAGCTGTCCTCTCCCATAACATAAACATAAAGTGCAACATACATCACTTGGTTGAAATCAAATTTATTCACATACTGGAATGGATCGGTGGTCTAGGTGGTCACGCGCCTTGCCTAGAAAGCAAAAAGTCCGGGTTGGAGTGTGTGGGTTCGTACCCCGTTTGGACCCAAAACTTTTCCCCCATCCATTAGACCCTGAGTGGTGGTCTGGGCGCTAGTCTTTCGGATGAGACAATAAACCGAGGTCCGTGTGTTACACATCATTATTTAGCGCACGTAAAAGAACCCACGGCAACAAGGGGGTTGTCCCTGGCAAAATTCTGTAGAAAGAAGCCACTCTGATAGGGAAACAAATACACTTGCATGCAGGAAAAAGAAAAAAAAATGGGTAGGCGCTGCACATGTGGCAACGCACTCTCCCCGGGGAGAGTAGCCCGAATTTCACGCAGATTTCTGCGTGACATAAAGTGGTACAAAAATAAAAAACAACAACAACAAAAAAACAAATATTGTGGGTTTTTTGTTGTCCAATATTTGATACAATGCAATCATATTTTTTTATGAATATGCAAAAAACAACAACAGTTACATACATATTTTGCATAGCATTTGATGTCATGAGAAGGACAACAGCCATATTATCATTTCAAAACCAATAGCCACTCATTGCCTGCACACTGTATTCAGTAATACTCTCTGTATGGGAGTAGTAAGCAAACAGCTTAAAGTCAGTATTCTGCATTTCCCTCTGAGCATCATCTCACACACAATGTATGCACCTGCAGAAGTTCCATACCCACTGAGACCAACACCACTCACACAACACATACACAGAGGTGGGAGCACACACACACCACGCACTCATGCCTGCACTCACCCACAAACGCACATACTGCATACATACCTATGGACACTGGATGTAAAAAAAAAAAAAAAAGCACAAGTGCTTATTCCATTATCCTGGAAATATAAAAAGATATAATAATCACACAATCACAACACCACACACACAACACACACCACACACACACAACAACACACACATATAATATATAGGCATGCACACAGCAGGTGCGTGGGCGCGCATGCAAACAGGCACACAGATACAAACGCCCCCAGCACTCACACACACAGTACACACACTTACAGAGCCATATACACCACCTGACAGCTGGCCCTATCACAGTTGGGCTATCAGAATAATTAGGCCTATAACAACACAACGGTGGCAGGATGGTTAAGACTTTGCCTGCCAATATGTAAACCGTGGGTTTCTGGGTCCATACCCAGCCTTGCCCTTTCTTCCCAGGGGTTTTGGGTTCATACCCAGCCTCGACCTTTCTTCCCAGTTTGAGGAAAACATCGAACTGAATGTCAAAGTCATTGGGATGAGACTCGAAATGAGGCCCCATGTGCGAATGCACGCAGAACATCTTGGGCACACATTACAACCCCCTCCGCCTTTCAAAAGAGTAGGCCATTGTGTGCAGTAGGAGCCCATGACAAAATTATAACAAACCAGCATGCACACAGGTGTCATGTTTAGACACCACCCCTGAGGAAAAATCAGGGAGTTGGAGTCCCAGTGGGGGCTGTAGGTATATGGCAACATTCTGGTGGCTCCTGCAACAGTACTGGAACCATTCCTGTCTGTCATTGCCTTTCCAATGGATCATTCCAGTGCTGTGGAGAGGGGGGGGGGGGTCTGCTGCATGGATAACATCTTGCCCTCCATGCATACTTGCCCAGGCTTTGAGCTTCTAAAGACTAGAATGCAACTCCATAGTCTTCCCAGCCTGATGGGTGCCTAGGCTACTACTAACAAACCCAAGTTTTCTGTCAATGCTTCTGATTGGTCAGTTTTGGCCAACCATTGTTTTTCATTTAGGCTAGGTCTACAGCAAAAAGAAAAACAAGATGGCGAACAACAGGTGAGTTTGTTGATCATAAGATGGTAAACGATTCATGAGCCAAAAACAACTGTGACATTAACAGAAGTCCAGAGTTTAAATGTGGCGTTTATGAAGGATTTTTCCTTTGTAACTCCATTAAAAATAAGTGATTTGCTTTCTGCATGCTTCACTGGTTAAAATTAAGGTAGGTTACGACAGTTGTGATGATTTCTAATTCTATATAAAAAAAATTGATTAGGCCTGTTTATCAGATGCCAGCTCCCATATAGGAAGGTATCGAATTTTGATGGGGTCCAGTTGTATAAAGATCAGAAGACAAAAATAAAAATGCAGCTAAAATTAATATCATCTCAAGTTTGTACAGATCTCTGTAAGGTGGCTGGAGGAAGGGAGACAAATCATCTTTTTTTTTCACTTCAAGGGCACTCGGCCGATTGTTTCCCTTTAAATAAAAAATCCTGGAATTTAGCTCTTACAAGTTTATCCTATTTGAAATTACTTTATTCTTATTCTAAAATAAAATGTCAAAAAAAGTTTTCTCACTAAATTTGTTAAAAGGAACTCATGTACCCCCCCCCCCCCCAAGAAAAACAACAACTAATGACAGTTATATACTGAATCTCTCTCTCTCTCTCTCTCTCTCTCTCTCTCTCTCTCTCTCTCTCTCTCTCTCTCTCTCTCTCTCTCTCTCTCTCCTCCCCACCCCCCTTTCTTATTTTGGACTTATTGGTTGGTTTGTTTTGTTGCTATCTATATTTACCTGTCTGTTCTTTAAGTTATTGTGATTGATATGGGTTTGTTAATGGTCTGAATGAAAATGCTTTTTTTGTGTTTTCTTCTTTGATGACATAAAGTCTCTGCAAGATGTTGATCATTTTGGTATTGTATGCATGCATGTTGTTTTTGTATGTGAGCATGCATACATGAGCATGTGTATATATGTGTGTGCATGTATGTGTATAGGTTTACACTATTCTTTTATTTCAAAGGAAATGAAAGGCTCACTTGTGTGGTTTTTTTTTACCTCCAGTCCCCTGTGGTATGTGGTTTTGTAAATTTTGTCATTTATTCCCACTCATGGCACTGGCTTACAATGGCCTACTCTTCGAAAAGGGAACAGGTTTTATTATGTGCTCAATATGTTATGTGTCATTTGCACATGGTATCTCGTTTATTGTATCATCTGAAGGATGTGTGTGCGTATATATGTTTTCACACTCTTGTCAGCACACCCCTCTCTTTGCTTGTTTGTTTTAATATTTCATAACTGTTTTGTTTTTTGTCACTTTTTATCAGCAAATGGGTCCTTCTTTGATGATAATGAACTTTCCCTTCCTCTCTCTGTGTCTGTCTCTCTGTCTCTGTCTGTGTCTCTGTCTGTGTCTCTCTCTGTCTCTCTCTCTGTCTCTCTCTGTCTCTCTCTGTCTCTCTGTATCTGTCTCTGTCTCTGACTCTGTCTCTCTCTCTCACTCTGTGTCTTGCTCTCTCAGGAAAAACTGTTATTACCCACAAACATAAAGTATTGAACATCTGCCTTTTGTCACACACTCAATCTCAAATACAGCCTTCTGTTCACAGACAAAGAAACGATTTGTAATCACCTGATACAAGACATCAGACTATCCTTTTCACCCTGAAGATGTCAGTGACTCGGGTTGGTGTGTTTGCAGGATGGACAGTCAAACAGACAGACATGACAGCGGCAGAGTGAGCAGCTCAATCACAGTCCATGATCCTGTAAATATTGTCATCTGTTCCCACCAGCACACAACGGCCTACTCTTATGAAAAGCAGTACAGTCCATGATACTGCACTGTAAGTCACTGCTGTGCCACCAGGCAGTACATGGCATGTGGCAAGGTTTGTGTGACTTGGGTCAGTTGAAACTTCTGCCTGTCTCTTTATTTTATTTATTTATTTAATTTAATTTATTTTAATCTTTTGTATTGAGGATAATGGGATAAGCACTCTTGTGCTTTTTCACATCCAGCCCCGTGTGTATGCAGTTTTGTAAATGTCGTCTGTTCCCACCGACACAATGGCCTACTCTTAAGAAAAGCAGAACAGGGTTTAATATGTGGGCAAGATATCCTGCGTGCATTCACATACGGGCCTCAGTTTATAGTCTCATCGAAGGACTTTTGGGGAGAGTGGAGTCAGCACTGATGTTAACTCCAGGAGAGATAATCTTCTCAAACGGGAATTGATCCCAGTCATCAAATTGCGAGCGCAATGTTCTGACCACTAGGCTATCCCGTCCTCTCTAGTGTGTGTGCGTGTGTGCATGTGTGTGGGGGTGTGGTGGTGTGTGTGGGTGTGTGTGAGGAGATTCTTTTATTTTGGAGATAATGGAATAAACACTCCTGTGCTTGTTTACATCCGGTTTCTGTGTGTATGCAGTTTTGTCAAATTTTTGTCATCTTTCCCACCAGCGCACAGTGGCGTATTCATCTGAAAATCTGAATTGGAACAGGTTATTACATGTGCGCAAGGTGTACTTCGTGTTCACGCATGAGACGTTGGTTTATAGTCTCATCAGAAGGACTTTGGGGCAGTTTTATTTATTATTTATTTTTTTTATTTTATCCACTTCATGTCTCAGCAGATTTCTCTGCATGAAATTCGGGCTGCTCTCCCGGGGAGAGCACGTCGCCACAAGTGCAGTGCCTACCCATTATTGTTTTTTTCCCCTCAGGGATGGTGTCTAAACACAACACCTGTGTGCATGCTGGTTTTTATTTATATAATTTTGTCATCTGCTCCTACCAGCACACGATGGCCTGCTTTCTGAAAGGCGGAACGGGATTTTAATGTGTGCGCAAGATGTTCTGCGTGTGTTTGCATACGGACCTCGGTTTATAGTCTCATCTGAATGACTTTGACATTTAGTTCGAATTTTTGTCAAACTGGGAAGAAAGGGCGAGCTGGGTACAACCCAGAAACTCGCGGTTTACATATTGGCAGGCGAACGTCTTAACCATCCTGCTACCGTAAGTTAAGTTCAAACTGATGTTAACTCCAGGAGTGTGTGTGTGTTTGTGTGTTGTATGTGTGTGTCTATATGTGTGTGTGTGAGATGGTGTGTGTGTGTTGTGTGTGGTGTGTATGTGTATAGTGTGTGTGTGCGTGCTTGTGTTTGTTTGTTCATATTAGTGTGTGTGTGTTTTGTATGTCACTGTGTGTGTGTGTGCGCGGTGAGCGTCTGTGTGTGTGTGTGCACGCACGTCTGTGTGTGTGCTCACGTTTGTGTGTGTGTGCTGCGTGCATTGGTGGGTGGATGCGTGTGATGTGTTTGTGTGGTGTGTGTGTGCCTGTTTCCCTGTGTGTGTTGTGTTGTGTGTGTTGTGGTCTGGTATGTGTGTATATGTGTGTGTGTATGTATGTGTATGTGTGAGTGTGTGTGTGTTATGTGTGTCTGTGTCTGTGTCGCTTGTGTGTTGTGTGTGTGTTGTTATGTTGTTGCTGTCTATATATGTCCAAGAATGTATGGCAGAACCAATGCCCCACCTGTCAACAACATCTAAGTACACAGAGCTGTGGTGGCCCTGCCCTGTGGTATGGTTCAGAAACCTGGGTCCTGTACTGTCATCAGCTGATCAAGCTGTTGGAGCGTTCCATCAACGCTGCCTTCTTCCATCAATGCTGCTTCCTTCCATCAACTGCCTTCCTTCCTTCCTTCCATCAACGCTGCCTTCTTCCATCAACGCTGTCTTCCTTCCATCAACACTGCCTTCCTTCATCAACGCTGCCTTCTTCCATCAACGCTGTCTTCCTTCCATCAACACTGCCCTTCCTTCCTTCCTTCATCAACGCTGCCCTTCCTTCCTTCCTTCCATCAACGCTGCCTTCCTTCCATCAATGCTCTGCCTTCCTTCCTTCCTTCCATCAACGCTGCCTTCCTTCCTTCCATCAACGCTCCTTCCTTCATCATGCTTCCTTCCTTCTTTATCAATGCTGCCTTCCATCAAGCTGCCTCCTTCCTTCCATCAATGCTGCTCCTTCCTCATCAAGCTGCCTCCTCTTCCATCAACTGCTGCCTTCCTTCCTATCAACGCTTGCCTTCCTTCTTCCATCAACGCTTCTTCCCTTCCATCAACGCTGCCTTCCTCCTTCCATCAACGCTGCCTTCCTCCTTCCATCAACGCTGCCTTCCTTCCTTCCATCAATGCTGCCTTCCCTTTCCCTTTCCATCAACGCTGCCTTCCTTCCTTCCATCAATGCTGCTTTCCTTCCTTCCATCAACGCTGCCTTCCTTCCTTCCATCAACGCGCTTCCTTCCTTCCATCAACGCTGCCTTCCCGTTCCTTCCATCAAGCTGCCTTCTTCCTTCCATCAACGCGCCTTCCTTCCTTCCATCAACGCTGCTTCCTTCCTCATCAACGTGCCTTCCTTCCTTCCATCAACGCTGCCTTCTCCTTTCCCTTCCATCAACCTGCCTTCCTTCTTCCATCAACGCTGCCTTCTTCCATCAAGCTGCCTTCTCCCTCAACGCTGCTTCCTTCCATCAACTGTCTCCTTACTCCTTCCTTCCATCAACGCTGCCCCCCCCTTTTCCTTCCATCAACGCTGCCTTCCTTCTCCATCAACCTGCTTCCTTCCATCACATGCTTCCCATTCCTTCCATCAAGTGCTGCCTTCCTTCCATCAACTGCCTTCCTCCTCCTTCCATCAACGCTGCCTTCCTTCCATCAACGCTGCCTTTCTTCCATCAATGCTGCCCTCCTTTCCTCGTCCTTCCATCAGTGCTGCCTTCCTTCCATGAAGCTTTCTTCCTTCCATGAATCCCTTCCATCAAAGCTGCCTTCCTCCTTCATTCCTTGGTGTCCAGTGGCAAGACTACATCAGCAGTGAGAAACAGACAATGCCTTCTTCCAAGGCTCACAGAACCTGCCTGGTCTGGAGTCCATAGTGCTGCAGCAACAACCTGCCTGGTCTGGAGTCCATAGTGCTGCAGCAGCACTTCGTTGGGCTGAAGATGGAGCAAGGATGAGAGGCACAGGAAAAACTGAAGCTGACTTCTTGGCCAGCTGAAACAGGCAAAGGTCACTGCTGCATTCCAGGAAAGGCTTCAGAGAGAAACTGAGGAAGCAGCTTTCATAGGCAGAAATCCAGCGCCAGACATGGCATTGGCACAAGTTTTGCTATTCCACCTAAAGAGCCAGCACAAAGTGTAAACTTCAGAGAAGCATCATAGCAAAAGAAGTGTAAGAGGCGGGAGTGTGCAATGGGTTGATAGGTGAAGTTGGTTGTAAGACAGTTCTGAAAGCCCTTTGTTCATGCTATAATAGATTGGTTTGGGATTCCCCTTTCTCAGGTCCCTCTTTAGTTGATGATATTTCTGTGTTAACATTGTGACCTCAGTTCAGATAGTGGTAGGTAAACCAGTGGATTTAACCGCATTTTTCAGTGCTGTGTGTGTCTGTTGGTAGTATGTTTTATCTATTTTATTTTTTATTTTTATTCTTTTATTTCAAGGATAGTGGAATAAGCACTCATGTACTTAAATTTTTTTTTTACAGCTGGTCCCTATGTGTATGCAGTTTTGTAAATTTTGTCATCTGTTCCTACTGGCAAACAATGGCTTACTCTTCTGAAAATTGGACAGGCTTTAACATGTGCGCAAGATGTTTTGCATGCGTTTGCGCACATGGTCTCGGGTTATAGTCTCATTTGAGGAACTTTTGGGGGAGTGGAGGTGGTGCTGGGTGGTGTGTGTGCATGTGTGTGTGTATAGATGTGTGTGTGTGTGTTTGTGTGTGTGTAGATGTGTGGGTGTGTGTGTAGATGTGTGTGTGTGTAGATGTGTGTGTATGTGTGTTAGGTCAGTGTGTTCATATCCAAAGTCAGTACAGTCTGGGTTGTTAGGTCAGTGTGTTCATATTCAAAGTCAGTACAGTCTGGGTTGTTAGGTCAGTGTGTTCATATCCATAGTCAGTACAGTCTGGGTTGTTAGGTCAGTGTGTTCATATCCAAAGTCAGTACAGTCTGGGTTGTTAGGTCAGTGTGTTAATATTCAAAGTCAGTACAGTCTAGGTTGTTAGGTCAGTGTATTCATATCCATAGTCAGTACAGTCTTGGTTGTTAGGTCAGTGTGTTCATATTCAAAGTCAGTACAGTCTGGGTTGTTAGGTCAGTGTGTTCATATCCAAAGTCAGTACAGTCTGGGTTGTTAGGTCAGTGTGTTAATATTCAAAGTCAGTACAATGTGGGTTGTTAGGTCAGTGTGTTAATATTCAAAGTCTGTACAGTATGGGTTGCAAAACTCCTGGTGTGTTGTGCATTGAGCCACCCCTCTCCTCTGTTCAATTTTTTATCATCCCACATAATCCTCTTTAGTTTGAGAACAGCTCAACATCTGATATCAGCTTGTGCTCTGGTTTTTTTGTGTTTTTTTTTTTTTTTTTATCTGTGAGGTCTACCCCTGGATCAGTTGTAGAATCCAGCAGGCTTTTCTCTTTAGGAATCAAGTTGATTTAGATTGTTGTAGACATAAACATTTCTGTTTCTTAGCTTTTTGATTTAAAATGCTTTAGAACTGATTCATGTTCTGCAAAATCCTTTTGAATAGATTAAATGTTCAGTTACCTTGAAGATACTGCTTGCTAATATATATATAAATTTTTTTTTCTAAAATATTCATGATTTTTCAGGATGTGATCAGGCTACGCACTGTTCAGTAACATGACTGTCCAGTATGAACCAGAAATTGTCTCCAGTAGTCTGCAGGACAATGGCACCAGCTGTTAGCTCCGTCATGGCGTTTTTAGCTTGCAAGAATCAGGGACTGAAAATAAATAAATTAATGAAAATTTAAAAGAAAAACCCCACACAGAGACGGACACAGAGAGAAACACGCACGTACACACGCACGAATGCACACACACACACACACAACAAGACATTTTGACAGGTATGTTGTTGAATGTTTAGAATTATTTATCTTTTTTTTAAAAATAAAAATACTCTGTAAAGTGACATTTGTTTAAAATGTAAGGCTGTGTCTTAGTAAGCTTTGGTCAGTGATGACAGTCTTCAGATATTAGTGATTAAAGAGTTGTTGAATTGACCTCCGGATGGACATAGGCAGAGAGCTGTTAACTCGTGTTCAGGTTCAGGAGATGACAGAGTGAGGCTGGAAAAAGCCATCCAAATGGCCGTCATTGGCTTGTTGTTTGATTTCTTCTTCATTTAAGAAATAGTAGATTTGATGTTACTTTTTCTGAGATACAGGCTGGTCTATGGGACACACACACACACACACACACACACACACACACACACACAACACACACACACACACACACACACACACACATGACTGTACCACTTGAACCTTAATACATGACTATGCCACTTGACTCCAGATACATGATTGGATCTAGTTATCATAGATACACAACTGTAGCACTTTTAATTTGATTGTATGGCAGTGTAGTATTTTAGACTTAGACACATTGTTATTGTGATTATGTAATACTTCAAACTTGAATGTATATGACCGTAGTATTTAAATGTAGGCTATATTATATCACTATGCAGCATTCTGAATTTCAATATGACTATAACATGTAGTATTGCAAATGTAGAAATATACCCCCCCCCCTTCCCTATCTTGTGTAACTGGGAAACCAGACAGGGCTCAGACTGCATGCTTACTGAGTGTAAACTGTTGTGTTCATTTTCTTCAATGCCTTCCTGTCACTTCACAGTGGAGTGGCTAGTTCTTTCTGCCAAGCTTTGCTTAGTATTTCCTTAAAGGTTTAGTGACTGGCTTTTCTCTAGGTCATAACACATCTCCCAGTTTTTCTGACACAGTTCTCAATCATCATTAATTAAGTCATATATAGTTCCCAGTGTTCTCTAATTCATTACACTTAGTTACTCCTAGTTTTTTGAAAGTCAGTAGATGCTTTACAAGGTTTAGTGTTTGTTTACTCTGATGTTTGTGATGAAGTTTTAGTGGATGCATATCATTGGATATTTCTTTCATTTGGTTTCTGATCTGATTAGCTCTCTTCTGTATCATTGTCTTGTTTCATCCACATATCAGTCTGAAGAGAATGTCAGCACATGGATTTCAGTATTCATGTCTGTATAAACTTACCAGGTTACAAACCTGTCCCCCACCCCCACCCCAAACACTCTTACCATGTAAAGACACACACATGTAAGCATACGCATATATATGCATATAATTATAAGCACATATGTTGGGAATTATGGATGCAGAAGAGATTAAGAGAGAGATAGATGACTAAATTTCATTGATTTAGTGGTTGTAAAACATTCGGCAGAATGATTTTATAAAAAAAAACCCTACCCTCAGAGAGAGAGAAAGAAAAGATCAACCTTAAGAATGTATTTTTTTCCTTTGCTAGACTTCAAATTTCATTTTCAGAACCCAGTGTTGAAAAGACACATTTGTCATCAGTGAACCCCTGTGGTAAGCCACCCCCCCCCCCCCCCCTACACCCAAAAGAATCTTAGGATTCATTTCTTTCAGGGTTATTGAATGGGGATTCATAAAACCTTCACTCAAGGCATGAAAGTCCTTTTCAGAATGTACTCACACCCCACACATTTGCACTGACCCATGCATCAGTATGCGCACATATGCACACAGGCATGCATGCATGCAGGCATGCACACATACCCACCCCCACACCACCACCTACTCATCCCAGGATGACAAGACCCAGAGGCTCCAGGGAAAATGTTTGGGGTCATGTTTGTGCACTTGCAAGCACAAACACGCACAAGTGCAAGCATATACACACTACCCAAATACACACACACACACACACACACACACACACACACACACACACACACACACACACACACACACACACACTCACACACATTCACAAAGACACATAAACACATATGCACGCATGCATGCATGCACACATACCCACCTACCTCACCCCCACCCCCACACCACCACCTACTCACCCTAAGATAGGACAAGCCCCATAGTAGTGATATGGGTGGCTGAAAAGCCCGGGCTGAAAAGCCTGTCCTTTCCCTTATGTAATGGTCAGAAACGTCAAGCAAGAGCACTAAAAGAGAGTGAGTACCACAAGCCTCAGGCTCGAGAAAGCTCCTGTCGTGTTCTTAAGAAAATGACGCCTGGCCAGAGGCTCCAGGGAAAATGTTTGGGGTCATGTTTGTGCACACACAAACATGCACAAGCACAAGCATACACACACCTCCTTAACACACACACACACACACACACACACACACACACACACACACACACACACACACACACACACACACACACACAGAGAAACTTAAGGGGAAGTAGGGGGATGGACTTGCGATGCCTTGAGGGTTGGTTTGTGGTCATTGTTCAATAGTTCTGAGGGGGTGATCCTGTGGTGCTGGAGGGTCTTTGGAGGTGGGGGTTTATCACAGGGGTTGTGTTTTGGTCAGCAATATGCTTTGAACAGAAGGATGCGGTTTTTTTTTCAGGTAAAATTGTGTAATTGCAGGAACACATTGGATGAGACTTTCATTTCTCACCAAGAACATTTGTGCATACTGCAACGAAGACTTGTACACTCGTGTGCATACATGTATAGATACACACACACACATACACACACATATGTGTCTATGTGGGTCTCAACTGGCATACACTGCCAGGTAGAAAACACTTGTCTTTCTTGTTAGCTGCATGTCCTCTATACATGTTCAAGTTTAGCCTGCTGTAGAAAATGTGTACAGAATTAACATGTTCCTCAGGACAGAGTCAGTCACCTGCAAGCTGGATTATCTCCTTGTTGGCTTCTTCATTAAAGGATTCATTTTCTGATCAGAGTTGGAAATCATGCCTACACCTGTTCACTCCATGCTCCTCCTCTATTTTTCTGGTGATATTCATTCTTTCCTAGTGACAACTATCATCATCTTTCAGTGAGAAGTTTGCAAGCTAAAGTGGTCTTCCTGATTTTCTTCAGCTGCTTCATTTTCTTTTTCCAGGAAAAAGTAGGTAGTCTCAGCCATGCCTGGCCTACCCATCATTGCACAATATTCCCCTGACAAAGCCAAACTGGACCGTCCTTTAAGCAGTGTCAGTTTTCCTTCTTCCAGCTAAGCTGGCCACAGTCTAAAACATGTTGATAAAAGCCGTATATCATAATGAAATATAATGGACTAGCTCCCCTTGTCATCAAAATTATCTGTCTTCAAGAAAATGTCTGTTAAAAAAGGTAATTGAAACCTAAACACATTTGACTGCACAAAGTGAAGAAGAGAAAAAGACAAACTCTGTTTGACATGTGACTTTAAAGATGTTGCTGAATTTGGCCTTTGTTCCCCAAAGTCACAGCCATACTGCCTGACTGACTGGTTTAATAGTAATGCTACACACAGTGGACATGAAGCTGTACCTGAAGTGACTGAATAGGATTGGTAGTATGACTTAGCTTCATGATTCTGCAGTGGTTTAAACAAAGGAACATGACTTTGTAGCACTGTAGAAATAAACAGGATTGTTTAGCATTCAGGATGTTTCTACTCTATTCTTTATCATACCTTTCTAAAGCTGCTATCTTTTTCACTGAAGACTATGAAGAATATAATTAGTCATTAGTCATTGTTGGATTACAGCTGTCAGTTTGCCCCACTTTCAGCTCATCTTACTGCTAATTAATCTATCTCAGTCTAGATGGGGGCTAGCTGGTGCTATTTATAGCAGGAACCCACCACACTTGGATAGTGGTAAAAGGAAAGGGATGCTAAATTTGGCACTCTTGACTGAGTGAAGTTGAATTTGTGCGCTGTGGAATTCAGTCTGTTTAGTCTTATGCTCTCTTTTTCTTTTGCCTTACCATGTGTTTAAAAGAGGTTATTTTGTCAAAGATCGAATGTTTGGAATAGATGTGAGTTATCAGACAGGTGTTGTGGTAGGTGACTCAGCTAGATGGTGCACACTGTGGCTTGGTATGGTCCTGTGTTCATGTCAGCATGGAGGACCTCACAGACAGCTGCCCAGGAGTCAAAAAAGTAGATGATAAGGTGTTCAGAAACAGGAAAACATTCCACAACATACTCGTAGGTGGTAGAAAGTGTTTAGAAACTTGAACACATTCAACAACATACCTGTAGATAATAGACATTAATCGGAAATGTGAAAACATTCAACAACATATTGTGGATTTTTTAGGGGTGTGGGGTGGGGGGTTGTTAGCACCTGATTATTTCAGGCTAAAAATTCTTGAAGACGGTTGGTAGCTGGTGAATTGACATGTAGACTCAGCTGTGGAAAGTGACATTTAAGACCAAGTCTCTGTGACTTTTCAGAAATTTGTTTATTTGATAACTGTCAGTGTTTTATCTCTCCCCCCCCCCCCACATTGTTTTACAGTTTGGGTTCTAAAATCTGTAGTCACACTTTTCCAGACCTGATAATTCTTTTATCTATAAGAAGCCAGGTTGGATCAACTGTGCAGATCTCTCTTTCACTTTGAATGTTCTGGGCATCATAGACACAAGCTTCATTCCTCATACCCACTATCTGCCCTTCAATTTCATGCTATTTTTTTGGATCCAGACTGATTTTCCAAGATTTTTTTAATAACCAAAGAGGAAATTTACCTGTATAAATATCTTTCGCTTTAGATTTCCTTGTCTATGTATTCTGTCTTCCTAAATGTGGGACTGTGGGTACATTGAAGACAGGCCAAAGACATGGGTAACCTGTAGTCTAAAACTGTGCCTGCAAGGTGAGTGAGGCACTGCAGGTCTGCTGTGAATGGAGGGGCTGAGTGGGGGTGCTGGCAGAAATAGAAAGCCTTGGTACAGGGAAGTCCTAGTCAGTGTCCATGTTCCTTTGTGTTTATAGTGATACAAGTTGTTGGTACAGGGAAGTCCTAGTCAGTGTCCATGTTCCTTTGTGTTTGTAGTGATACAAGTTGTTGGTACAGGGAAGTCCTAGTCGTGTCATGTTCCTTTGTGTTTGTAGTGATAACAAGTTGTTGGTGCAGGGAAACTATTCTAGTTAGTGTCCATGTTCCTTTGTGTTTGTAGTGATAAAAAGTTGTTGGTGCAGGGAAACTTATTCTAGGTAGTGTCCGTGTTCCTTTGTGTTTGTAGTGATACAAGTTGTTGGTGCAGGGAAACTATCCTAGTAGTGTCCATGTTCCTTTGTGTTTGTAGTGATACAAGTTGTTGTACAGGGAAGTCCTAGTATAGGTGTCCCATATGTGTCCTTTGTGTTTGTAGTGATACAAGTTGTTTGTGCAGGGAAACTTGTTCTAGTTAGTGTCCATGTTCCTTTGTGTTTGTAGTGATACAAGTTGTTGGTGCAGGGAAACTTGTCTTAGTTAGTGTCCATGTTCCTTTGTGTTTGTTGTGATACAGATGGCCAGCTCTTTAGAGTATTCTTTTGTTTGTTAGGTTGTCAAATGGGAATCTTTCCAGATTTCCCCCTCTCTTTTGTGGTAGACATGTTGCTTTGAAAGGTTGACTGCCATCCCACTGTATTGGAGTGTTGATCGTTGGGGTTGCCTGCCTGTTCTCCTTTCTGTTGGAAGAAATTGGTACACTCCAAAGCTTTGTCTCAAACCAACGAACTGTGGTAGACAGGCCAGTTGTCATCCAATTCCACGGCACGGAGATCAAGTAAAAACAAGATGCGGATATTAAAAGTGACTGTCCAATCGCACTGTATTGGGTCAGAATCAGTGGATAACAAGACCATCCCTAATCTCCACATTTCCCTGTTCTTAGGAATTGTCACTGGCCAGAAGTAGTCTCAAACAAAGAACTGTGGGACAGGACCAGACACGCTTCAATGAGAGCGAGATCAAGAAAAGGAAATGGGGATGGATCGCCATACACTCCAAGCCTGCTTCAGATGTCACCAGGCAGGCCCTTGACTGGAACCCACAAGGGAAGCGGAAAGTAGGTTAACCAAAACAGACCTGGCGCAGAAGCATTGAAGCAGAGACAAAGGCACCGGAATGACTGTGGGCTGACTGAAGAGGATCTCCCAGAACCGAGTCTGTTGGAGGAGTGCTGTTGCGGCCTTTGTTCCCATGGAAATTCACAGGCATAAGTCAAGTCTCACTGCCACACAGTGGCCTACTCTTTTGGAAGTGCAAGATGTTCTGTGTGATTTCGCACACATGAGCTATGTTCATAGTCTCATCCAAAGGATCTGTGTGTGTGTGTGCTGTGCATGATGTGTGCGTGTGTGCTGTGTGCGATGGTGCATGTTTGAAAACAATTATTTGTAGAAATGGTGTAGTACACAAAATTTTTTTTTTATATGACTAGTGCACAAGAAGCTGAAGACATCTGACGATTGGGGAAGAGGGGTAGAGGGGTGATATGCTGCAAGTATTGTTTATTATATCGAGGCGAATGGAATAAGTATGCATGTACTTTTTTTTTACATCAAGTCCCCCATGTGCATGCAGTTTTGTAAATTTTGTCATCGGTTCCCACTAGCACACAGTGGCCTATCTTTTGAAAAGCAGAACAGGATTTAACATGTGTGCAAGGTGTTCTGTACATTCACACATGGTATTGGTTTATAGTCTTATCCAAAGGACTCTTGTGGGAGAGTTGTAGACATTGTGTACATGTATACATACACGTTCATTGTGTGAGTTGCAAGGTTGGTGTGTGGAGACAGTGGAGGACAGCACTGAGAGGAAAACAGTGAAGACTATAGCACAGGTAATTATTCTGTGTGTATGTGGTGGGGGGGGGGGGGAGGAGGGAGTGGGTGTATGGGGGAGGGGGGGGAGTGACATGTCAATATACTGATAATGGTTTCTTTTGCATTCCCATGTTTTCCATACCAAGACAGTCAGAAAATCAGGTGGCTGGCACATTTTCATTAGGTAAGTGTTGTTTGTTTGTTTTATTTATTTTACTTTTATATCGAGGATAACAGAATAAACACTCATGTGCTTTTTTTTTTTTTTACATCCAATCCCCATGTGTATACAGTTTTGTAGATCTTGTCAACTGTTCCCATTGGTACACAATGGCCTACTCTTACAAAAAGCAAAACAGTATTTAACATGTGCCCTAGATGTTCTCCGTGCATTCGCATATGGAGCATCAGTTTATAGTCTCATCTGAAGGACTTTTGGGGAGAGTGGAATTAGCACTGATGTGAACTCCAGGGGAACAATCACCTCAAACAAGAATCGAAACAGGGTCATCAAATTGTGAGCGCAATATTCTGACCACTAGGCTGTCCCGCCCCCCTGCTGTGTGTGTGTTTGTGCGTGCGTGTGTGCATATGTGTGTATGTGTGTGTGTGTGTGTTTGGCGGACAGGTGCTGGAGGCATTGTTAAATGAAAACATGGCATCAGCAATGTTGTATGTGTGTGTTAGCAGGGTTGCTGTCTCAATACACAGACTTGTGTGCAGATAATAGAAGGTAACTGAATTTGTTTCTCAGTGTGTGTGTGTTTGTGTTTGTGTGTGTGTGTTTGTGTGTGTGTGTGTGAGATTGACTGATTTAATTGATTAATTGATTGATTTATTCTTTTATATCAAGGACAATGGAATAAGCACTCTTGTGCTTTTTTACATCAAGTCCCCATGTGTATGCAGTTTTGTAAATGTCATTTGTTTTCCACGAGCACATGATGGCCTACTCTATTGAAAAAATGGAACAGGATTTAACATGTGCCCAAGATGTTCTGCGTACTTTTGCACACGGGCCTCAGTTTAAAGTCTCATCCAAAGGACTGTTGGGGAGAGTGGAGTAAGCACTGATGTTAACTCTAGGAGAAAAATCTTGACTTGAACCCAGGTCGTCAAATTGCCAGCGCAATATTTTGACCACTAGGCTATCTAGGCTATCTGTCCCCAGATAGCCTAAGAGAGAGAGAGAGAGGGCTGCTTTATAAATATCTTTAATAGACATTTTTGAAATAATTTATTTTTGTGTTCCTATTTTTGTGTGTTGTTTGTTTATACTTGTTCACATCTCAAAAATGTTTTTGTTTTCCTTTTGTGTTCAATTTTGTATGTGTTCATTTTGTGTGTTTTTGATGTCACAGCTTTGGTGAATCCCAGGACCATGTGACAACAATGGGAAGGGACAGTTAGAGGCTGGAGTCTGCCTCTGAGAGGTATTTTCTGTATATTGTATTTTGTACCACTTTATGTCACAGCAGATTTCTCTGTGTGAAATTCGGTCTGCTCTCCTCGGGGATAGTGAATTGCCACATGTGCAGCGCCTACCCATTTTGTTTTCTTTTTTCTGCATGCAACTGTATTTGTTACCCTGTCAGAGTGGCTTTTTTTTTTTTACAGAATTTTGTCAAGGACAACCCCCTTGTTGGCATGTTTTTTTTTTTTTTAAACGGGCCGCTAAATAGTGATGTGTAACACACGGACCACAGGTTATCATCTCATCCGAAAGACTAGCGCCCAGACCACCACTTAAGGTCTAATAGATGGGGAAAAAGTTTTGGGCCCCAATGGGGTATGAACCACCGCATACTCTGACCCACACTTTATGCTTTCTAGGCAAGGTGCATTCGATCCACTGATCCGGTGTGTGTAAGATTACACATATTTATACAAGTAATGTACAGATATAGATGGCTTTTTTTTCGGTTGGTTTTATTTTTGAGGTTTTTTTTTTTTTTTTTTTTTAACCATGGTTAGTGCAAGAAGAAACTCGGAACATCTGGAGGGGGGGTGTCAAGATAATACTGAAAATGTTATGGACACAGTGAACATGTTCATTCTGTGATTTGCAAGGTTGGTGTGTGGAGGACAGGACTGGGAGGAAGACAGTCGGGACTGGCTGAGGTAATTACTCTGTGGATGGGGTTGTATGTGCAGGGTAGGGGGGGGGTGGAGGGAGGGGGGGGAGTGACGACATTCTACTGATGACAGTTTCAGTTTTTGTTCCCAGGGTTTTTGTTCCCAGGGTTTTTTTCCCCAAGGGAATCAGACAATAAGGGGGCTGACACATTTTTATGAGCTAAGTGATGTGTGTATTTTATTTTATTTTATTTTATTTTATTTTATTTTATTTTATTTTATTTTATTTTTTAATAATTTATTGTATTTTATTTATTTTATTTTATTCTTTTATATCGAGGATAATAGGATAAACACTCTTGTTTTTTTTTTACATCCAGTCCCCGTGTGAATGCAGTTTTGTAAATCTTGTAATCTGTTCTCACCAGCACACAATGGCCTACTCTTACAAAAGGGGAATAGGATTTAACATGTGCACAAGATGTTCTGTGTGCGTTCGCACATGGGCCTTGGTTTATAGTCTGATCTGAAGGACTTTTGGGGAGAGTGTAGTCAGCACTGATGTTAACTCCAGGAGAAAAATGTCCTCGACTGGACTTGAACCTGGGTTGTCAAATTGTCAGTGCAATGTTCTGACCACTAGGTTATCCGTCCCACTTTGTTTCACACTATGTGTGTGTGTGAAAATCAAAGTCAAAATTTTATTTTCAGATGGTACATTCATGTTATGTCATGTCTGCCTGTGGTCCCTTCTGGGGCATAGGCTGCCAACCAGCTGTCTCCAGGCATCTCGTTTCTGAGCTAGGCATTCCAGTTATCCCCACGTCCTTCCAGATGACTCTGGCTTTCACTGCCTGACTTCATACACCTTCCAGCTGGAGGTCCATCCCTACCCAGGTCCGCGATGTCTGTTAATTTGCTATTTGGCGTATCTGTAGCTAGTTTTTTTTTCACAGGGGGGGTAGCTAACCATACGCCAAACCCTCCTCCTTTTTTAGCCGGGCTTGGGACCGTCCTAGGCAGAGTTAGATGGGTACATTGAGAAAGCAATAATTTTTTTTTTCATCAAGCCATCTATCTAGAAAAACAAACAAATAAAAATAGAACAGCAAGTAAACAAGTAAAAACAATGAAAAGAACCAGCCCAAAATATTTAACTACAAAATTATTACGACAATCCACATAGCAGAAATTGTTTAGTGTGAAGAAATGAAATTAATTGAAGGAGAGGCTTTTTTACAAGCTCGAATTGCTGAAAAATCTGAAAATAATAGAGGAAAAGGGGACAAAAGGGTAGAGTTATTTGGGGGGTTGAAAATGATGTGTGTCTTATATAGAAAAGTTTGACACAAGTGCGTGTCATCTTCTTTGTCGAACTGTGAACATTTTTTTCCTGTTTCTCAGCTAAAGCTTCGAGGTTCATCAATGGTGAGATTTCGCACATGCAACAGTTTTTAAATGTCCACCATGAAGGTAGCTGCATTCCAGCTTCAAATGTATGCTGGGTATCTTCATGTTTCCATTTGCTACTGAAGGTTGAAATGATTTATTGGGTCTTGAATGTGCATATTTCATCTTCTGCATGTGTATTTAGATGAAAAGCATTAAGGCACTGGCAGGTCTGCACTTGAACTTGACCTGGGTGGTCATAAAAATCCCCACACTTCAATGCACCAGATTTTGCTGAGGTTGAAACTTACGACTTGATGGATCCATGGTATTGAAGTTGAACGGTTTTAACCACTTGACTGTGGCATCCGTCGAACCATGAAATGATTTGTGTTGTAAATAAGAGAGGTATAACACAAGTGTTTGTCATTTTGTGTGTTGAAGCCCATGCATTTCTCTACAGCTGTTATGTATATTAATTTGTGTTTGTGCGTTTCAGACTCGGTGTTCCATGATGACCAAGGACTGGTGGTGCCGTTTTTTTCTGTGGTAAGTATTCAGTTTGTACATTTTCGGGTGGGGGATTGTGTATAGATGGTGTGTATATATTGTGTTTGTGTTTTTCAGCGTTGGTGTTCCCAGATAACTGAGGACTGATGATGGCGCCAGGTGGGTGGACATAGGTGGTTCTCGCAAGCGGGGAGGATCATGCTTGGCTCACACAGGCAAGTTCCTGGCTGGCCCGTCCTGGGAGCCACTGCGCCCTCCTCTACTGGTCAAATGTAGCCCAGTACTACCTGTCGCATTCGGGCAGATGGGACTCGTTAGCCCAGTAAGGCAACTCACCTACGAGAAGGAAAACTCTGACCCCAAACCTCTACTGCCTTGTGGATTGCCCATTGGGGAGAAAGGCTTCGGGAGTAAACCCTGAGGAAAAATCCGGAGATGGAGTCCGAAGGCGGTCCGCTTCTGACTTCAGTAACGTTCCAGCAACTCCTGCGACACTGCAGGTGCCAACTGTATCAGCTTCTGCTGTTTCTTTGGATCCATCATCAGTGTGGAGAGGGAGACCTGCTATCTGGGCAACACCTTGTCCTCCATACCATCCTGCCCAGCCTTGCACCCTGGAGAGGTCACTCCAGCCTTGCCTCACAGCGTGGACACAACACGGGAAGCAGCAGTTACCGGTTATAAACTGCAATGCTCGACTGACCAGCCACAGCTTGTGTTGTCGCTGAACAAATGACCTTTCTTTTGGCATGAATTCCATAGTCAACACAGACTGACAGAGGCCTACTACTACTACTGATGAGGGCGCCATCTTTTTTTTCTGCGGTAAGCACTCAGTGTGTACATTTGTGTCTTGTCTTGGGGGGGGGAGGGGAGAGGCAAGGGGGGGAGAGGGAGGTGGGGGTGATTTCATGTATTTATGTGTAGGCATATTCTACATCCGTTCTTTTCTGTGTGTTACATGTAAGTACTGTGTGCATGTGTGCGATTATTTGCTTTAAATTATTTTTATTTTTATTTTGAGGATATAATAGGCACTCATAATGCCCTAGATGTATGCGTTTTTGTCAATTTTGTCATCTGTTCCCACTAGCACATAGTGATCTACTGTTCCGAAAATAGGAACGGGTTTTAACCTGTGCACAAGATGTTTTGTTAATGTGTGTGTGTGTGTTCCTCTAGCAGAGTAGCTTGTTTCCACAGAATTTGTTCAGAGAGTTTCCGCTTGCTGGTTTTTTGTTTTTTTTAGCCCCCTCGTTTTTGGAAAAAAACAACCCATTTATTTCCTTCGAAAAAAATGATAGAGGCAAAGGAAGAGAATGGGAGAAATGGATGAAGTTATTTAGGAGTTTGAAAATGATGTGTCATAAATCAGAAAGGTTTGACACGTTTGACACAAAGGTTTGAAAGTGCGTGTCATCTTCCGTGTCGAACCTTGAACATTTTTTTTCCTGTTTCTCAGCTAGAGCTCAGAGGTTCATTAGTGGTGACATTTCACTATGCGACTGTTTTTAAACGACCATCATGAAGGTAGTCGCATTCCAACTTGAAATGTATGCTGGGTATGTTCAAGTTTCCGTTTGCCACTGAAGGCTGACATGAATTATTGGGTCTTGAACGTGCTTATTCAACATGCAATGTCTTAACCAGCCTGCCACCTTCCTCATATGTATATTAATTTGTGTCTGTGCATTTCAGGGTGGATGTTCCATGATAACCAAGGACTGGTGGTGCCATCTTTTTTTGTGGTAAGTATTCAGTTTGTACATTTTGGGGTGGGGGGTTGTGTATAGAAGGTGTCTATATATTGTGTTTGTGCTTTTCAGCGTTGGTGTTCCCAGATAGCTGAGGACTGATGGCGCCATTTTTTTTCTTCTGGGGTAAGTACTCAGTCTGTACATTTGTGTCTTGTCCTGGGTGAGAAGGGGGGGGGGGGGGGGCGGAATTTCATGTATTTGTGTGCAGCCATGTTCTACATCTGTTCTTTTCTGTGTGTTACATGTAAGTACTGCATACGTGTGTGTGTTTATTTGTATTTGAAATTTGTTACATTTTATTTTGAGGATATCAGAATAAGCACTTCTGTGCCTTATGTGTATGCATTTTTGTAAATTTTCTTATCCGTTCCAACTTGCACATAATAGCTTACTGTTTCAAAAAGAGGAATGGGTTTAATATGTGTGCAAGATGTTTTTTGTGTGTGTGTGATCCTGTAGCAGAGTAGCTTGTTTCAACACAATTTGCTGAGAGAGTTCTTGCTTGCAGTTTTTTATTTTTTTTTATTTTATCAAATCCCTTCTTTGAAAAAAAAATGACAGAGGAAAAGGGGGAGAATGGGAGAAAAGGATGAAGTTATTTAGGAGTTTGAAAATGATGTACTTCATAAATCAGAAAGGTTTGACACAAGTGCGTGTCATCTTCCGTGTCGTACTTTGAACATTTTTTTTCCTGTTTCTCAGCTAGAGTTCCGAGGTTCATCAATGGTGAGATTTCACTATGCGACTTTTTTTAAATGACCATCATGAAGGTAGCTGCATTCCAGCTTCAAATGTATGCTGGGTATCTTCATGTTTCCATTTGCCACTGAAGGCTGACATGAATTATTGGGTCTTAAACATGCATATTTTATCTTTTGCATTTGTATTCACATGAAAAGCATTAAGACACTGGCAGGACTGCACTTGAAGTTGACTTGGGTTGTCATAAAAATCCCCATGCTTCAACTCAGTGGACTTTGCTGAGGTTGAAACTTATGACTTGATGGATCCATGGTATTGAAGTTGAATGGTTTTAACCACTTGACTGTGGTATCCGTCGAACCATGAAATGATTTGTTCTGTAAATGAGAGAGGTATAACACAAGTGTTTGTCATCTTGTGTGCTGAAACCCATGCATTTCTCTACAGCTGTTATGTATATTAATTTGTGTTTGTGCGTTTCAGGGTTGGTGTTCTATGATGACCAAGGACTGGTGGTGCCGTTTTTTTCTGTGGTAAGTATTCAATTTGTACATTTTCGGGTGGGGGGTTGTGTATAGATGGTGTGTATATATTCTGTTTGTGCTTTTCAGCGTTGGTGTTCCCAGATAACTGAGGACTGATGATGGCGCCAGGTGGGTGGACATAGGTGGTTCTCGCAAGCGGGGAGGATCATGCTTGGCTCACACAGGCAAGTTCCTGGCTGGCCCGTCCTGGGAGCCACTGCGCCCTCCTCTACTGGTCAAATGTAGCCCAGTACTACCTGTCGCATTCGGGCAGATGGGACTCGTTAGCCCAGTAAGGCAACTCACCTACGAGAAGGAAAACTCTGACCCCAAACCTCTACTGCCTTGTGGATTGCCCATTGGGGAGAAAGGCTTCGGGAGTAAACGCTGAGGAAAAATCCGGAGATGGAGTCCCAAAGGCGGTCCGCTTCTGACTTCAGTAACGTTCCAGCAACTCCTGAGACACTGCAGGTGCCAAACTGTATCAGCTTCTGCTGTTTCTTTGGATCCATCATCAGTGTGGAGAGGGAGACCTGCTATCTGGGCAGCACCTTGTCCTCCATACCATCTGCCCAGCCTTGCACCCTGGAGAGGTCACTCCAGCTCGCCTCACAGCGTGGACACAACACGGGAAGCAGCAGTTACGGTTATAAGCTGCAATGCTCGACTGACCAGCCACAGCCGGCGTTGTCGCTGAACAAATGACCTTTCTTTTGGCGTGAATTCTATAGTCGACACCGACTGTCAGAGGCCTACTAGTACTACTGATGAGGGCGCCATCTTTTTTTTCTGCGGTAAGCACTCAGTGTGTACATTTGTGTCTTGTCTTGGGGGGGAGGGGAGAGGCAAGGGGGGGAGAGGGAGGTGGGGGGTGTGATTTCATGTATTTGTGTGTAGGCATATTTTACATCCATTCTTTTCTGTGTGTTACATAGAAGTACTGTGTGCGTGTGTGCGATTATTTGCTTTAAATGTTTTTTTTATATTTATTTTGAGGATATAATAAGCACTCGTATGCCCTAAGTGTATGTGTTTTTGTAAATTTTGTCATCTGTTCCCACTAGCACATAGTGATCTACTGTTCCAAAAATAGGAATGGGTTTTAACATGTGCGCAAGATGTTTTGTTAATGTGTGTGTGTGTATTCCTCTAGCAGAGTAGCTTGTTTCCACAGAATTTGCTGAGAGAGTTCTGGCTTGCTTTTTTTTTGTTTTTTCTAAGTCCCCCCCTTTTTGAAAAAAACAACCATTTATTTCCTTAAAAAAAAATGATAGAGGCAAAGGAAGAGAATGGGAGAAATGGATGAAGTTATTTCAGGGTTTGAAAATGATGTGTCATAAATCAGAAAGGTTTGACACAAGTGCATGTCATCTTCGGTGTTGAACCTTGAACATTTTTTTCCTATTTCTCAGCTAGAGCTCCGAGGTTCATCAGTGGTGAGATTCCGCGTATGTGACTGTTTTTTAAATGACCATCATGAAGGTAGCTGCATTCCAGCTTGAAATGTATGCTGGTTATGTTCATGTTTCCGTTTGCCACTGAAGGCTGACATGAATTATTGGGTCTTGAACGTGCTTATTCAACATGCAATGTTTTAACCATCCTGCCCCTTCCTTCCCCATATGTATATATCAATTTGTGGTTGTGTGTTTCAGGGTGGATGTTCCATGATGACCAAGGACTGGTGGTGCCATCTTTTTTTTGTGGTAAGTATTCAGTTTGTACATTTTGGGGTGGGGGGTTGTGTATAGAAGGTGTTTATATATTGTGTTTGTGCGTTTCAGCATTGGTGTTCCTAGATAGCTGAGGACTGATGGCGCCATCTTTTTTTCTTCTGGGGTAAGTACTCAGTCTGTACATTTGTGTCTTGTCCCGGGGAAAGGGGGGGGGGTAAGGGGGTGGAGGGAAGAGGTGGGGTGTGAGGGGGGGCGGAATTTCATGTATTTGTGTGTAGGCATGTTCTACATCTGTTCTTTTCTGCGTTGCATGTAAGAACTGCATACGTGTGTGTGTGTTTATTTGTTTGAAAATTTTTTTAAATTTTAATTTGAGGATATCAGAATAAGCACTTATGTGCCCAATGTGTATGCGTTTTTGTAAATTTTGTCATTCGTTCCAACTTGCACATCATGGCTTACTGTTTCGAAAAGAGGAATGGGTTTTAACATGTGCGCAACATGTTTTGTGTGTTCCTGTAGCAGAGTAGCTTGTTTCCACACAATTTGCTGAGAGAGTTCTTGCTTGCAATTTTTTATTTTTTATTTTTATTAAATCCCTTTTAAAAAAAAAATGACAGAGGAAAAGGGGGAGAATGGGAGAAAAGGATGGAGTTATTTGGGGGTTTGAAAATGATGTGTGTCATAAATCAGAAAGGTTTGACACAAGTACGTGTCATCTTCCGCGTCGAACCTTGAACATTTTTTTCCTGTTTCTTAGCTAGAGCTCCGAGGTTCAATAGTGGTGAGATTTCACGTATGGGACTGTTTTTAAATGACCACCATGAAGGTAGCGGCATTCCAGCTTGAAATGTATGCTGTATTCATGTTTCCGTTTGCCACTGAAGGTTGACATGAGTTATTGGGTCTTGAATGTGCATATTTCATCTTCTGCATGTGTATTCATATGAAAAGCATTAAGACACTGACAGGACTGCACTCGAAGTTGACTTGGGTTGTCATAAAAATCCCCTCGCTTCAACTCAGTGGACTTTTGCTGAGGTTCAAACTTACGACTTGATGGATCTATGGTATTGAAGTTGAACGGTTTTAACCACTTGACTGTGGCATCCATTGAACCTTGAAATGATTTGTGTTGTAAATGAGAGAGGTATAACACAAGTGTTTGTCATCTTGTGTGCTGAAGCGCATGCATTTCTCTACAGCTGTTATGTATATTAATTTGTGTTTGTGCATTTCAGGGTTGGTGTTCCATGATGACCAAGGACTGGTGGTGCCATTTTTTTTCTGTGGTAAGTATTCAGTTTGTACATTTTCGGGTGGGGGGTTGTGTAAAGATGGTGTGTATATATTGTGTTTGTGCTTTTCAGTGTTGGTGTTCCCAGATGGCTGAGGACTGATGGCGCCATCTTTTTTTTCTGTGGTAAGTACTCAGTCTGTACATTTGTGACTTGTTGGGGGGGGAGGGGGGGGGCGGAGGAGGGGAGAGGCGGGAGAGGCGGGTACTGGGGGGGAGGGGCAGAGGCAGGGGGGGAAGGTTTGTAGGGGGGGGGGGGGTTCATGTATTTGTGTGTAGGCATGTTCTACATCTGTTCTTTTCTGTGTATTACATGTAAATACTGTGCGCGTGTGTGTTTATTTGAGTTTTTTTTTAATATTTATTTTGAGGATATCAGAATAAGCACTTATGTGCCCTATGTGTATGCATTTTTGTAAATTTTGTCGTCCGTTCCCATTTGCACATAATGGCTTACTGTTTTGAAAAGAGGAATTGGTTTTAACATGTGCGCAAGTTTTGTGTGTGTGTGTGTGTGTGTGTGTGTGTGTGTTGTGTGTGTGTGTGTGTGTGTGTGTGTGTGTGTGTGTTCTGTAGCAGAGTAGCTTGTTTCCACACAATTTGCTGAGAGAGTTCTTGCTTGCTGTTTTTTTTTTTTTTTTTAAATTCCTCCCTCTTTTGAAAAAACTATTTCTTCCTTTGAAAAAAAATGATAGAGGAAAAGGGGTAGAAGGGGAGAAAAGGTTGGAGTTATGTAGGAGTTTGAAAATGATGTGTGTCATAAATCAGAAAGGTTTGACACAAGTGCATGTCATCTTCCGTGTTGAATATTGAACATTTTTTTTCTTGTTTCTCAGCTAGAGTTCGAGGTTCATCAATGGTGAGATTTCATATGCGACTGTTTTTAAACAACCACCATGAAGGTAGCCGCATTCCAGCTTGAAATGTATGCTGGGTATGTTCATGTTTCGTTTGCCACTGAAGGCTGATATGATAAGCATTAAGGCACTGGCAGGCCTGCACTTGAAGTTGACCTGGGTAGTCATAAAATTCCCACACTTTAACCCAGCGGACTTCGCTGAGGTTCAAAATTACAACTTGATGGATCCATGGTATTGAAGTTGAATGGTTTTAACCACTTGACTGTGGCATCCGTCGAACCTTGAAATGATTTGTTATAAATGAGAGAGGTATAACACAAATGTTTGTCATCTTGTGTGCTGAAGCCCATGCATTTCTCTACAGCTGTTATGTATATTAATTTGTGTTTCTTTGTTACAGTGTTGGTGTTCCATGATGACCAAGGACTGGCGGTGCCGTTTTTTTTCTGTGGTAAGTATTCAGTTTGTACATTTCAGGGGAAGGGGGGGGGTGTTTGTGTATAAATTGTATGTCTATTATTTTTTATTGTTTTTGCGTTTCAGTGTTGGCGTTCCCAGATAGCTGAGGACTGATGATGGTGCCTCTTTTTTTTCTTGGTAAGTATTTCGTATGTACATTTCTGTGTCTTGTTTGGACGGGAGTGGGGGGGGGGGGGGGGGGTGTATTTCATGTATTTGTGTGTAGACATATTCTACATGTGTTCCTTTCTGTGTGTTACATGCAAGTACTTTGTATGTATATGTGTTTGTATCTTTATTAATGTTTTTGTTCTTTTATTTCAAGGATAATAAAATAAACACTTTATGTATGTGTTTTTGTCAATTTTGTCATCGTACCCACTGGCACATTATGGCCTACTCTTCTGAAAAGAGGAACGGTCATTAATATATGCATTAGATGTTCTTGTGTGTGTGGTGTGTGTGTGTGTGTGTGTGTGTGTGTGTGTGTGTGTGTGTGTGTGTGTGTGTGTTGTGAGAGAGATAGTTTTGTTCAAGTACCAGTTCTACAAGCTCACATATTAAAGGTTTTTTTTAATATAAATTATTTTGTTATTGATTGGAGAAATGAACTTCATGACAATAAGTAGATGTCTTTATCATAAAAACTATAAATTTGATTTTGGTATGGAAAATACATAACTGCTTATCGCATGTATTTATGTACGCTCTTATCAAATTTCATTGTGATTGTCACAAGGTCCTGTTGAGGTTAGATGTTTTTGTTAATATTCCATGGACGAAGAATATGTTGCAAATGCAATTTGTGGATTCCATCTCACTTTGTTGTATATACAATGAAAAAGTTTGTGTGTGTGTGTTGTGCAGTTTGTAGTTGGTTTGTGTTTTGTGTGTGTGTGTGGTGTGCGTGTTGTTGTGTGTGTGTGTGTGGTTCATCTATGTAGTGAGATAGCTGTTGTTTCTACATGTTCACTGCTGTATGTTATAGGGTTGGTTAACCAAGACTGAAGAGATCGGAACAGGAGCTGCTAGCTCCATACAAGTTAAGTGCACTCTGTGTGTGTGTGTGTGTGTGTGTGTGTGTGTGTGTGTGTGTGTGTGTGTTTACCTGGGACTGGAAGATGAAAGGTGAGAAGGTCAGAGGCTGGTATTTTCTCCACACCGAAAAAGCATGTCAACTATTCACAGTCATTCTCTTTTTGTTGGTCATGTTTTTACTAACAGACACAAATGGCCAGTCGGGGGGGGGGGGGGGGGGAGGTGGGGGTATGATTTACTGAGTGTTTTATTTCAGTGTTGTGTTTATTTAGTTAGGTGTGCACAGGTGAGCATGGTGTTTGTTTAGTCTTCAAATTAGCATTTTTGTGTATGCAGGAACATTAGAGGAGGATTTTTTTGTGTGTGTGTGTTGCATTGTCAGTGACTAAAGTATTTATTGTGTGTTCACAGGGTTGTCACATACAGACAGCTGAAGACTGTGCAGAGAGAGGAGACAAGATTTTCTGAATGGGCATCTACATGCAGGTGAGGTGCTGTACATACCTCTTGTCAGTCACAGCAACAATTTGCATGAAAGTCAGGCTGCTCTCCCAGATGAGAGCATGTATCTCAAGAGCGGCCACCTATTTGAAATTAAAAATTAAAATTGTCTGCATGTGTATTTGTTTAGCTATGAGAGTAGTGATTTTATACAAATTGTTGCCAGGAACAGACCTCTTTTTGCAGTGTTTGGTCTGTTTTTTTTTTTTTTTTTACATGTGAGGGACAGTTTTGTTCAAATATCAATTCTACAAGCTCACATATTAAAGGCAATTTGTTGGATTCTTTCTGACTTTGTTGTATATTACAAAAAAAAGTTTGTGTTTGTGCATGCTTTTTGTCTCTGTGTGGGTGGGTGTGCTTCATGCATGTAGTGAGGTAGCTGTTGTTTCTACATGTTCACTGCTTGTGTTACAGGGCTGATAACCAAGACTAAAAAGATCAGGACAAGAGGCTGCAATCTCCTTCACAAGTTAAGTGCACTGTGTGTGTTGCGTGCGTGTGTGCTGTGTGTTTACCTGTGACAGGAAGATGAAAGGTGAGGTTAGAGGCTGGTCATTTTCTCTTCATCTAAGAGCATGTCACCAATCCATTGTCATTTTTTGATGGTTATGTTTTTACTAACCAACACAAATGGCCAGTCATGGAGGGGGTCATTTTACGGAGTGTTTTTGGTTTGAAATGTTGTGTTCATTTAGTTAGGTGTCTTCAGGTGAGTGTGGTATTCATTTAGTCTTCAAATTAGTATCTTTGTACATGCAGGAACATGAGAGGAGTTTTGTTTTTTGCATGTGTGTGCTCGCATTGTCAGTGACTTACAGTGTTTATTGTGTGTTCACAGGGTTGGCACATGCAGACAGCTGAAGACTGTGCAGTAAAGAGAGACAGGATTTACTGAATGGGAATCTACATGCAGGTAAGTGCTGTGCATACCTCTGTCAGTCATAGCAGAATTCTCTGCTTGAAAATCAGGCTGCTCTCCAAGGGAGAGCATGTAGTCTCAGAGCAGCACCACTCATTTGAAATTAAAAAATAAAATTGTCTGCATGTTTATTTGTTTAGCAATGAGAGTAGTGATTCTATACAAATGTTTCCAGGAACAAACCTCTTTTTGAAGTGTTTGGTTTGTTTGTTGGTTTTGTTTGTTTTTTTTTACATGTGAGGGACAGTTTTGTTCAAATATTAATCTTACAAGCTCATATATTAAAGGCTTTTTAGATTTGTTTTTTGTTTTGTTATTGATTGGAGCAATGTGCTTCATGACAATAGTACATGTCTTTATTATAAAACTATAAATTCTATATGGGTTTGGAAAATACGTATCTGTCGCATATATGTATCTACGCTTTTATTCTAAATTCATTGTGGTTATCACAAGCTCTCTGTTGAGGTTAGATGTTTTCTTAATATTCCAGGGAAGAAGAATATGTTGCAAATGTAATTTGTTGGAATCCATCTGACTTTGTGGTATATTACTATAGTAAGTTTGTGTGTGCATGCTTTTTGTCTCTGTGTGTGTGGATAGGTATGCTTCATGCATGTAGTGAGGTAGCTGTTGTTTCTACATGTTCACTGCTGTGTGTTACAGGGCTGATGAACCAAGACTGAAGGGATCAGGACAAGAGGCTGCCATCTCCATCACAAGTTAAGTGCACTGTGTGTGTTTGCGTGCGTGCTTGTGTGTGTTTACCTGTGACAGGAAGATGAAAGGTGAGAAGGTCAAAGGCTGGTCATTTTCTCTTCACCTTGGAACATGTCATCAATCCACCTTGCTCTCTTTTTGTCAGTCATGTTTTTACTAACCATCACAGTTGGCCAGTCAGGGGGGGGGGGGGGGGGGGTGTTGGTGTTTACTGAGTGTGTTATTTCAGTATTGTGGTCATTTAGTTAGGTGTGCACATGTGAGTGTGGTGTTTGTTTTGTCTTCAGATTAGCATCTTTGTGCATGCAGGAACATGGGAGGAATTTTGGTTTTTGCATGTGTGTGTGTGGCATTGTCAGTGACTAAAGTATTTATTGTATATTCACAGGGTTGGCACATGCAGACAGCTGCAGACTGTGCAGAGAAAGAAGTCAGGACTTGCTGAATTGGGATCTACATGCAGGTGAGTGCTGTACATTCCACTGTCAGTCACAGCAGAGATCTCTGCATGAAATTTGGGATGATGTCCCCAGGGAGAGCATGTGGTCTCAAGAGCAGTGCCACATATTTAAAGAAAGATTTAAATCATTGAAAAGACACAGATAAAACGTGTGTTGGATTCCACCTCACTTTGGTGTATATTACAATATAAAAAAACTTGTAATTGTCTTTGTGTTTCTGTGCTTATTGCATTGTCCTTGATATAAAAAGAAAGAATAAATAAATAAATGAATAAAAAAGACACATATACACATATAAACTTTCATATATGCGCGCGCACATGCACACACTGAGATTAAAAAGAATTTTATTTTAGGAACAATCTGAAATGTCAAACAAAAAAGTTATATCTGGTTACAATTTCATCCATGCTTTTAGGTTCATTCCTTATAGAGACAAAAACAGAAACGAAAACCCCAAAATTTGTACTTATACCATAACAATCAAATAAACCAAAAAATCAGTCTAGGGAATCGACAATAATGATTATGATGATAACACTACAACAATATGATAATCACTCATCCCCACTAAGCGCAATAACACAACAACTGAAAAAAAAATTAATTGAAAAAGGATGAGGAGGGGGGGGGGAGAGAACACAATCAACCAACAAAAAAAATTAATACATATATAAAAGTTTTATAAGCAAACAAGAACTCCTACATGATATAAACAAAACAAAACCCAAAGCTCACAGTCAGCAGACTATCAAACAAAACAGTAACAATTATGACATACTAATAATCCCATCACTAACATCCATTATAAACCTATTAAAGTGAATAAAGAAGCTAAAAAAAAGACCCCCACAAAAATCAAGTCACATTATCTTTACGGCACGTCAGTTATTTGCTGTTCTCCTTTCCAAAGTTGTTATATTTGCAATGTGTGTGTGTGTGTGGTGTGTGTTGTGTGCGTTGTGTGTGTGATGTGTGTGTGTGTTGTGTGAGAGAGAGAGAGATTTTCTATGTAGTGAGGTAACTGTTGTTTCTATGTATTCACTGCTGTGTTTTACAGGGCTGATGAACCAAGGCTGAAGAGATTAGGACAGGAGGCTGCCATCTCCATCACAAGTTAAGTGCATTGTTTGTGTATGTGTGCGTGCGTGTGTGCATGTGTGTTACGTGTGTGTGTGTGTGTTTACCTGTGACTGGAAGCTGGAAAGGTGAGAAGGTCAGAGGCTGGCTACTTTCTCCACACCTCATTGCATTGGCACTTCCTTTTTGTTGGTTATGTTTTTTACTAACCAGCACAATTGACCAGTCTAGTATTTTGCTGAAAGCGATGTTATTTATTTAGGTGGACAGGTGAGTGGATATTCATTGTTTGAAATGTTCTTTTTATAGCGGAATAGGGATTTGTTGTTGTTTTTTTGCATGTGTGTGTATGTATGTGTTGTGTGGTGCGTTACATTGTCAGTGACTAAAGTATTTATTGTGTGTTACAGGGTTGGCACATGCAGACAGCTGAAGACTGTGCAGAGAGACACGAGTCAGGACTTGCTGAATGGGAATCTACTGGACAGGTGGTTATTTAAAAAAATGTATTTTATTACCATTTTATGTCACAGCACATTTCTCCACATGAAATTCAGACCCTGGTTTATAGCCTCATCCAAAATTGTGTTTCTTTTTGGGTTTTTTTTTTTAAAACATGGGATCTCAATTTCTTGTCTTTTCTGAAAGACTAGCACCACTCGTGTTTGTCATTTCTGTGCTGACACCCATGCATTTCTCTGTAGCTGCTATCTATAGTTATTTCTGTTTGTGTGAAGTCACATTCCGATTTGAGGAATGTAGGCTGGGTATGTTCATGTTTTCATAACTCACCAAATGCCGAGATGAATTATGGGATCTTAACATGCATATTTGATCTTTTGTATGTGCATATACATGAAGGGAATTAAGGCACTAGAGGTAGACCTGGGAGATTGTAAAAATCTCCACCCTTAAATTGCCAGACAACCTTGAGATTCAAACCTACGACTTGATGGACATGAAGGATTGATGTTTGTTTGTAAGCACACACATGAATGTCTTCAAAAAACTCCTTGAAAATTCTTTGGAAAGTCTTGAATGTGATATTGAGAGATGTGTTTGAACCATGTACATATCTAATGGGGAAACGTCTTCAGGCCTGTGCTCACAATCCCACACATGCTGACACACTTCCTGCTCAGGCTAGCTCACACAACAATGCTGCCAACACTATTATTTCTTGACTGTGGTTATTTTAGACAGTAAAGGCATGTTCAGTATTTTCACACGTGATAGGTTTTCATTAGGAGAAAGTTTGTCTACTTAAAAAAAATAATAACAGGCTTCAGTTCAGGGGGCATAGCCCCTGACTCTGCATTTAGGAGGGGAAGGGGTCACACCTCTCCCGTGAACTTATCCACTGTAATATTCCCCATATTTTTTACTCTAAAAACTCTGCTTTGCTCTGTTATTCATGCAGTGTGTATTTCAGGTATTCACTTACAGCTTTAGACATCTTTGTTTGTGATGATTATTTGATAAAGACTAGCGTGTATGGGCTGGCTATGGTTAAAAAAAAAAGTTCAGTATTGGTAAAAAACATAGTTGAAAATCACCCCTGTTAGAGAGATTAGGTGCACAAAATATCTTTCCTTCCTTCATTCTTACTTTCTAGACTGGTGTAGTATGATTAGACCATTGAGCCAACGTTGCTGATGTTATGTGTTATGTGGTGACTGACGTGTCACTGATGCTGTTATGTGGTGACTGACGTGTCACTGATGCTGTTATGTGGTGACTAACGTGTCACTGATGCTGTTATGTGATGACTAACATGTCACTGATGCTGTTATGTGGTGACTATGTGTCACTGATGCTGTTATGTGGTGACTGACGTGTCACTGATGCTGTTATTGCAGTGACTATGTGTCACTGATACTGTTATGTGGTGACTGATGTATCACTGATTCTGTGTTATATGGTGACTGGTGTTTCACTGATGTTACTGTGTTATGTGGTGACTGACATGTCACTGATGCTACGTGTTATGTGGTGACTGATGTATTACTGATGCAATGTGTTATGTGGTGACTGATGTGTCACTGATGTTGCTGTGTGCAGATGGTGTCTGTCCATGATGGAAGGGGCAATGTGCAGCACAAGTGTGTATCAAACACGGCCACACATCTTGCAACACATCATCGCATCAAACTACGGCCACACATCTTGCAACAGGCATTGTGTTGGGAGGCAGGAGATGTGACTGCTGAAATAAAAGAAAGTGTCATTACAACCATCCCCCACTCTCCTGCCTCTCAACATGTTCATTTCCAGACTGTGGATTGCTTTCTTTGTGAGCTTCTTGTACATACCCCCAAATTTGTGTTTTTTTCTTTCTGAGGGGCATGTGCGTGAATTGCATGTGTGTGTGTTTGGTGGAGAGAGAGAGAGAGAGCAGTAGACTGCTGCAGCTCTGAGGTTCACCAATGGTGAGATTTTGCATACAACCATTTTTGCTCACCATGAAGGTAGCCACATTTTGACTTTGGGGAGGCATGTCATCTAAAAACACCAACATTTTATCCTCTGAAATAAAATAACTAAAATACAAATATCTAAAAATACCAACATGTAAACCAGACGAATAAATAGCTAAAATACACCTATCTAAATTGGTCAATAACGGCCATATAAATGGGCTCAAATACAGCCATCTAAAGATATCAACAAATAAATCGCGTGCATAAAATGACTAGATACAGTCGTCTAAATCTCGCACATAAAATGGTTAAAGTACAGATACCCAAATGGGCTACAGCCATCTAAAAATACCAACATTTATATCGCTCACATAGTAGTAGTAGTAGGCACTCATCAGTCTCAGGAAAAACTATGGAGTTGCGCTCTAGTGTTTAGAGCGTGTAAGCCACTGGGCAAGTATGTATGGGGGGCCAGCTGTTACCATGCAGCAGACCCCCCCTCTCCACGGCACTGGAATGATCCATTAGGAAGGGCATTGACCAATATGAATGGTTCCAGTACCATCGCAGGAGCCACCAGAACGTTGCCATATACCTACAGCCCCGAGCGCTCAGGGACTCCAACTCCCCGATTTTTCCTCAGGGATGGTGTCTAAACATGACACCTGTGTGCATGCTGGTTTGTTATAATTTGTCATCCACTCCTACCGGCACACGATGGCCTACTCTTCCGAAAGGTGGAATGGGGGTTTTAACGTGTGCGCAAGATGTTCTGCATGCATTCACACACGGGCCTCAGTTTCGAGTCTCATCCAAATGACTTTGACATTCAGTTGATTTTTTCGTCAAACTGGGAAGAAAGGGCGAGGCTGGGTACGAACCCAGAAACTCACGATTTACATTTTGGCAGGCAAATGTCTTAACCATCCTGCCACCGTCCTTTCTTCACACACATAAAATGGCTAAAATAGCCCATCTAAGTGGGCTAAAATAAACCTAAATGGGCTAAAACACTCTAAAAATACGAACTTGACGGGGGAAAGCAAGCACTCTGACCACTTGGCTATCACGCCCTCATAAAACCATCAAAATGAGTTAAAGTAAAACCATCTAAATGGGTTAAAACAAAACCATCTAAATGGGCTAAAATATTAATATAAATGGGCTGAAACAAAACCATCTAAATGGGCTAAAAGAAAACCATTTAAATGGGCTAAAATAATCTAAATGGGCTTAAAAAAACATCTAAATGGGCTAAAATAATCTAATGGGCTCCAATCCAATGATGTTGCTTATAGCCCCCCAACCACATAGACCATGTCAGGGCTTTCACCTTGTCACATTTTAAAACTCGTATTAAAAGTGTGTGACTATGTACAGTTTAAAACGAGGTATAAAACCAACTCAACTGTCCTTGCTTGTACTACGCCCTGACAACCATAAGGGTCAACCCAAGACGGCCACTGTGTGTGGGAAAACACGCATCGATCACACTTAAAACGAGATAAAACCAAAACCAGATTCCTTAAACCAACCTTGTTCTCGAGACCAACCATACCACCTTCACTGTATCAGACAAAAAAAGCCGGATTCTCTCAGGAAGTTAAAAATGGTGTCCAGTGGAACATCTCAAAAGTTTTGGATCGGTAAAATGCTTGTGCCTAATATCCTGAACATCCCGAAAACTCCATGAGTCAGATGCCTGATGGTTACCTGCACGTCACAAGTCCTCACAAGTCCGCACCACGGGGTTCCCTGCCTTTTCAGCAACTGGACATGAGTGATGTGAGTGATCTAAATGGGCTAAAACAAACCATCTAAATGAGCTAAAATAAAACCATCTAAATGGGGTTAACAAAACCATCTAAATGGCTAAAATATGATATAAATGAGCTAAAATGAAACCATCTAAATGGGCTAAAATATCTAAATGGGCTAAAATAAAACCATCTAAAGGGGCTAAAATGCAGTCGTCTAAATGGGCTAGAATAAAACCATCTAAAAAAAAATATATTAAAAATAGTCCAGAAAGGTGTCCCATAACCTAGGCAGTCATAGGGGAGTGAGGTCTATTCCTTGGCTTCTCTAGGGGCCAGCATATTTAGGGTGGAGCCCATCTCCTCTCTCGCACTGCTTTACCTTCCTTGACCCTAAGAGGGCAAGTACCCATTTACAGCTCGGAGGAATATACTGAAGCCAAGGTGCTGAATACAGTCACCCATTCAACCAGTAACCATACTTGAGGAGGATGCTCAACTTGACTGGGGAAAGCAAGCCTCGTGACCACTTGGCTGTCATACCTCCATAAACCATATAATGGGCTAAAAAAATAATCTAAAAGTATCGACATTAAAATCACACACATAAAATGGCTAAAATAGAATAGTCAAAATATACCATAATTTAAATCATTTTAAAATGGCTAAAATAGTAGTAGGTACCCATGAGTCGCGGAAGACTATGGAGTTGCATTCTAGTCTTTAGAGCGCAAAGCCTGGGAAGTAAATTTTGGAGGGCAAACTGTTACCCATGCAGCAGACCCACCCTCTCCACACCACTGGAATGATCCATTGGAAAGGCAATGACCTGTAGGAATGGTTCCAGTACAGTTGCAGGAGCTACCAGAACGTTGCCATATACAGCCCTGAGCCACCCTGGGACTCCAAACCCCTGATTTTTCCTCAGGGATGGTGTCTACGACACCTATGTGCATGCTGGTTTTTTAAAAATAATGTTGTCATCTGCTCTTACCCAGCACACGATGGCCTGCTCTTCCAAAAGGCGGAATGGGGTTTTAATGTGTGTGCAAAATGTTCTGCGTGCGTTCGCACACGGGACCTCTGTTTACAGTGTCATCCGAATGACTTTGGCATTCAGTTTGATATTTCATCAAACTGGGAAGAAAGGGCGAGGCTGGGTACGAACCCAGGAAACTACACGGTTTACATATTGGCAGGCGAACGTCTTAACCATCCTGTCACCTTGGCTAAAATACAACCATATAAATGGGTTAAACATTTGAATTGCACAGATAAAATGGCCAAATATAGCCATCTGAATCTTGTACCTTAAAATCGCACAAATACAATGTAAAAAAATAGATCCTCTAAAAATACCATACTTTAAATCACACACATAAAATGGTTAAAATACAGCCGTCTAAATGGGCAAAAAATAAATATGTCTAAATGGGCTAAGATACAACCATGTAAACGTCTAAATGAGCTAAGATACAACCATGTAAATGGTTGTAAAATACAACCATCTAAATGGGCTTCAATAAAACCTAAATTGTCTCAAATACAGCCATCTAAAAGTATGAACATTTAAATCTTGCACATGAAAGGACTGAAAACCATAACATAAATAACTGACCAATGATAATTATCCAATGATATCTCAACCAGTTTAAATCATCATCATAAAACTGGGCACAACTTTAAAGCCCATGTAACCACAGAAACCAAAACTAGGGATTATAACACACACTGGTAAAACTTCACTGACTTTAACTGACAGAAATCTCTTCCTCACCTTACTCCTCCTTACACATACCTAGGCACTGGGTGTTTTTGAACCACTACCATACAAGGATGCAGTCACCTTTTTTAATATTTTTTTTAAAAAGATAGGGGATCACAATACAGGTAAAATGCCACAAATCCTCTGCGATGTCACCTTCAGTCACCAAAGGTGTAAATCCAAAGGAACACAATGAGTTCAGTAGTAGGCACCTGTCAGTCTCAGAAGACTATGGAGTTGCCCTCTAGTCTTTAGAGCGCAGACTATGGAGTTGCCCTCTAGTCATTAGAGCACAAAGCATGGGTTGGTAAGTATGGAGGGTAAGCTGTTACCCATGCAGCAACCCCCCCCCCCTCTCCACGCCACTGGAATGGTCCATTGGAAAAGCAATTGCCCATATGGATGATTCCAGTACCGCATCCAGTACCATCGCAGGAGCCCCCCAGAACATTGCCATATACAGCCCTGAGCCACCCTGGGGACTCCAACTCTCCTATTTTTCCTCAGGGATGGTGTCTAGACACACACGTGTGTGCATGCTGGTTTTTTTTTATTATATGATTTTGTCATCGGCTCCTACTAAATGGCCTGCTCTTCCAAAAGGTGAAATGTGCCGCGCCTAGATGTTTTGTGTGCGTTCACACACTGCCTCGTTCATTGTCTAATCCAATAAAAAGGAAAGACATATGAAACTAAAGTGAATATTAAAAAAACAAAATCAGAAAAAAGCATCTGTATATGGACTCTGAAATATCATTTAAAAGTAGACATTTAAGATGTGTATAATATAATTAAAGACCTTAAACATAAAAAATCCAACAGCCAAAGTGCATATCCATAACGAGCTTTTGAATACTGACTTCAAATAGATGTAGTTTACCAATGTCAAAAATGTAGGCCTATATTTAAATACCAACTTCAAATAGGTACATGCTGACATCAGAATTACACATTTGAGTACAGACATGGAAATAGATAGGCTACAATTTGCATATAATATTAAGGCATATACCCATGTCAGAAATCTACTTGAGATATTAATGTTGCCCCCCAAAAAAAAAAACAACAACAACTAAAATTTTGGATACTTAATCTGGGCTTTTAAATTGATTACAGATGTGTTGATGCCGGTAACTACTACACAAGATGAGGCATCTAAAAATGAAGATTTCACTTTCTTTTTTTTTCTTTTTTTTAAAAATTTGCTTCCCTAGGGATCAGAGGTTACCCAATGACAAGATTTTGTTGTATTTGAACCCCACCCCCTCCTGATTTAGGTAGATGCAATTCAATTTCAGGGATGGTGTCTAAACATGATACCTGTATACATACAATTTTACCTGCTCCTATAGGGCAGGGGTGTATGGGGTGCTTAAGGAGAGGTGGTACCTTTGTAAACCTGGCAGTAGCATCCTTTGGGATGGACGGGAGCACTGGTCCTCACTTGGCACTCAACTCTCACTTCTGGGTCCGGTAACCGCTTCTACTGGTGGGCGAAACGTTGTGAGGAGCTGGTGCATTCTTACCCACCAGTAGGAGTCTTGGAGAGGAGATGGGCGCCACCAAGCTTCCTCAAGCCCACTGCAAGGACATGATGAGAAAAACGAAACAGAAATACATGCCGGATCGGTCGAGGCCCGGATCAACAACGACCGCGCTACCCACTGCAAGCCTCCAGGGTGGGAGTGACAAGTGTGCTACTGGGGCAGAACCAACTCTAAAGCTTCCAGATAAAGGGGCAACCATTGGTACATGGAATGTAAGGACTCTGTACCAAACAGGAAGAGTACAGGAACTTACACATGAATTACAGAGGTATAAATGGGACATCCTAGGGCTTGCGGAAGTCAGATGGATTGGCTTCGGAGAAACAACCACGCTAGACGGCCACAAAATATGGTACAGCGGAGAAGAGAAACTACATCAACATGGAGTAGGCTTTATTGGCAGGAAAGAGATTGTGTCAAGCATCATCAGCTGCACACCAGTATCCAGCAGACTCATCTCAATCAGAGTTTCTGCAAAACCCCAGAATCTCACCATCATCCAAGTGTATGCTCCAACATCTGACTATGATGATGATCAGATAGAAGAATTCTATGAAGAACTTGAAAACATCATCTCCAAAACGCCCAAAAAAGACATCCTTATTGTGGAAGGCGACTGGAATGCTAAGGTGGGACCTGACGCCTATGACACCTGGGCAGGAACCACGGGACGATTTGGACTGGGAGAAACAAATGACAGAGGACAGCGGCTGCTGGAATTTGCAAAGAAGCACAAACTGACTTTGGCTAACACACTCCACCCTCACAAGCCATTCAGAACATCAACCTGGCACTCACCAAATGGTCTGATTCATAATCAAATTGATTACATTCTGTCACCCCAAAGATTCAAATCCAGCATAAACAAGGCAAACACAAGAACATTCCCAGGAGCTGACATTGGCAGTGACCACGACCTTGTACTTACCACCATCAGGCTGAAACTGAAAGCAAAACAACAGCCAAAAAGCCCACGCATAAGATTCGACCTGGAAAAACTCAAAGACCCAACAGTGGTTGAGATCTTCCAAGCCAACATAGAAGGAAAGTTCGCCGCACTCACAGCCATTGACAATGATGTGAACACACTAGCCAACAACATCAAAGAAGTGCTAACGACAGCAGCAGAAGAAACATTAGGAAGAAGCAGAACAAAGAAACAACCCTGGGTGACAAATGAGGTTCTTGACCTCTGCAACAAAAGAAGAGAACTTAAGAAACAAAAGTTCACAAGTCAAGAAGCTTACGAGAAGTACATGGATAGCCACAGAGAAGTGAGGAAAAAGATGAGAGAAGCCAAAGAAGCGTGGATAGAAGAACAATGCAACAACATCGAAGCTGGAATGGCCAAGGGAAACAGCAAAACAGCTTACAACACTTTGAAAGCACTAACGAAAACCACACAGCCTAAAGCGTCTGTTATTGAAGACAAAGAAGGAAATCTTTTAACGGAAAACAATGCCATCCTCCAACGCTGGACAGAATACTGTGAGGGATTGTACAACTACCCACTACGCCCAGATACCAACATAGTTTCTGACAAACCCCCTGAACACCAAGATAAAGACCCACCAATACTAAGGTGTGAAGTAGACACAGCTATTAAACAATTGAAGAAGGGGAAGTCCCCTGGAATCGATAACATCCCAGCTGAACTCATAAAAAATGGAGGGAATGAAACAGCAAGGCGATTCACAGAACTTTGTCAGAAGATCCACAACACCAAAGAATGGCCAATAGAATGGACACAGTCTCTTGTAATACCCCTGCCAAAGAAAGGAAACCTCAAGCAATGCCAGAACTACAGAACCATCAGTCTCATAAGTCATCCTAGCAAGATCATGCTGCAGGTAGTCCTCAACAGACTGAAAAACCAAGCGGAAAAACTCCTGGCAGAAGAACAAGCGGGCTTTAGACCAAAACGCAGCACAATGGAACAAATTTTCAATCTGAGAATTCTGATAGAGAAGCATCTCCAACACCAAAAAGACTTGTACCACAATTTCATAGACTTCAAAAAGGCCTTTGACAGGGTATGGCATGATGGCCTCTGGCAAGTACTCAGGCACTTCAACATTGACAGCTGCCTAATTGAAGTCATCAAGGCTATGTACGAGAACGCAAAAAGTGCAGTTTTCATGAACAATCACGTGGGCAAGTTCTTCAAGACCACGGTTGGGGTTCGCCAGGGCTGCCTTCTCTCACCTGTACTCTTCAACCTCTTCCTCGAAAACATCATGACAGAGACACTGCAAAACCACACACACTTCCATCTCCGTTGGTGGAAGACCCCTTTGCAACCTGAGATTTGCATATGACATTGTCCTCATGGGCAGCAGCAAACAAGAACTGCAAATCCTCACAGACAATTTAACAGATCGAGCGAGTGCATACGGCATGGAGGTCAGTACAGAGAAATCAAAGATCATGGTCAACAGCATGAGTAATGACATCACGGAAATAAAGATGAATGGAGAAACACTAGAAGAGGTGAGCCAATTCAAATACTTAGGCTCCATCCTAACAAAAGATGGCACATCAAACATTACCCAAACCTGTCAGTCATGCTACTATCAACTACGGCGTATTAGCGCAATTCGTAAGTACCTGTCCACTGATGCAACATCCAGACTTGTGACTTCTCTTATTCTCTCACGTCTGGACTATTGTAATTCTCTTTTGGCTGGTCTGCCAGCATCATCCATCCACTCCCTACAACGTATACAAAACTCTGCAGCTCGTCTGGTCCTCAGAAAGAAAAAATCCGAGCACATTACCCCTCTCTTGCAACCTCTCCATTGGCTGCCCGTACCACAGAGAGTAAACTACAATATCAATACCCTCTGTTACAAATGTCTCCACAATACTGCACCCTCCTACCTCTGTGAATGTCTTCACTTGTACACACCTTCTTGCTCCCTCCGCTCGTTGGCAGATACTTTGTCTTTAAGAATACCCAGATTCAACCTATCTACCGTTGGCCTCCGCTCTTTCTGTTTCTGGTCCATTGATCTGGAACGACCTTCCTCTCTCCCTCCGGCAAAAGCCTACTTATGACACTTTTAAATCCAACCTCAAGACACACTTATTTCAAACCTTAGTTTTTCTCCTTCCGCTTCCATCTCTTACCTGTCCCTGCCTTCAACATCCACCTGCCAAAGTGCTTAACGTTTGTAGGTGTGTGTACGCGCGGGCATGCTGCGTGCATGCGTGCGTGCGTGTTGTGTGTGTATATTTGAATTTGTTAAAACTGTAAACAGTTGTTGATTGTGTGTTGTGTAGGTCGAATGAAAGCACTTTGATTTGTTTTTACAAGAGATAGCGCTATACAAATTCCATGTATTATTATTATTATTAAGTGAAAGCTCGCATTGCAACAGCAACATCTGCTCTAGTCAGACTCGAGAAGATCATCAGAAGCAACAACATCAGCTTCTGCACCAAATACCACCTTAACAAATCCCTCGTGATATCTATCCTCCTATATGGCTGTGAATCATGGACTCTGACAGCAGAGTTAGAGAGGAGAATCCAAGCATTTGAGAACAAGTACCACAAAAGACTCCTGAAAATATCATACAAAGAACACAAGACCAATAACTATGTGAAAGAAGAAATCAAAAAGCGTGTGGGCCCCCAAGAGCCTTTGCTCTCCACCATAAAGAGGAGAAAGCTGATGTGGTTTGGTCACACCACAAGACACAACACCCTAGCAAAAACCATCCTGCAAGGAACAGTCGAGGGCAAGAGAAGAAGAGGCCGCCAAAAGAAATCATGTGTTGACAACATCAAAGACTGGACCGCCCAACCCCTACAATACCTACTAGCCACACAGGATCGTGAAGCATGGAAAAAAATCTCTGTTGCGTCTTCTCTCATGTCCCCCTACGTCCTTTGGGACATGGGACTGAGTGAGTGAGTGATAGGGCAGAAAATGGCCTACCCTTCTGAATACATATGGCCAGAGTAATTTGCCTGTGTTTGCACACATGGCCTTGGTTTACAGTCTTGTTCAAAGGATTAAAAAAAAGTAAGGTTATGGGTTATTGGTAAAGGTATCCCATAACGTGTGGTCATTAGCCAGTGAGGTGTTGGAGACCTTAGCTCCTCCAGGGGCCAGCATATTAAGGGTGGTGCCCATCTCCTCTTCCTTGCTCCTAAAGAGGGTGGATACCCATTGACAGATGGGGGACTGTATTCGTGGTTGGAGCAGTCACTTTCCCTAATAAGGTTGAGCAACATTAAACGTTGTCAGCAAATGGATGGGTGACCATTTGCTGCCATGGCTTCAGCACAGTCACCCAGTTTATAAATGGGTACCTGCCCTCATCAGGGTCAGAATAGGTAATGCAGCGAGGGAAAGGAGATGAGTTCTGCCCTCAGTATGCTGGCATGGCTCCTGGAGAAGTTTGACGTCTTGCTCCCCAATGACTGCATTAGTCATGGAACACCTTTACCTACGTACCTTTACTTTACCAAAAGATTAGGCTTAAAAACAGAGCTATGCACCAACTATTAAAATGACATACAGATATTTCAGATTTGTTTGAACTAACACTAATGTGCTCACTTGAAGGATTCATTTCTCCATCCAGAGTTAATATAATACAAATATTTCACCAACTTAATTTAAAGTCGACATCTAAATGTAAACGTGCAATTCATCCATCATGAAGGAAGGTGACAGTACAATTGTAAATGTTGACCTGGCATCAAACTGTGAGGTTCAGGGTTCTATTCCTAGCCTTGCTCTTCCCAGTTTCATAAGAAAAATAATGTCAAAATCCTTTGGATGAGACTATAATTGAGGCCCTAGGTGCAAATGCATGCAGAACATCTTGGGTGCATACTAAAAACCCATTCTGCTGTCTGGAAGAGTAGGCACTTTTGTGCTAGTAGGAACGGGATGCTCATGTAAACTCCACCACTAACGTCTGACTCCTAAACTGAGGGGAAAGGTAGCAAATGCACAAATCTTGCCTTTGGTTAACCTTGGAGCTCAAACCAAGGACATTAATCAGGAATATATAGAGACACAGACATGTGAATTCAGGCATAGGAGATGTGGACATATGAAATGCATGCCAGGTGTACTAAGAATATACCTACACTGTAAACATTGATATACAGATAATTATCTAAAGTATAAACCCTAAAATGCATGTAAGATGTAGACATCTTCATTGACGTATAGACAGTGAAATACAGATATTTGAAATGTGTTGCTGATACAAAATGCCCAAATACAACTTCTAAAATGCATATAGATACAGACATAAAACGCCTCTAAAATACAGACATTTCAGATGCATCTATAGTTGTTTTCCACACTTCCAAATTCAGATTATAAATGAATACATGTATTAAAATGCATACAAGACAAAGATATAAAAAATACATATCGAGAAAGATGCATTTGAATACATAGATATAATGGTCCTCTAAAAATACATCCTTGAGTGAAGGTTTTGAAAACGGCCATCCCAAAAAAGATGCCTGAAATGTATCACAGACATCTGAAATAGGGCCAGCTAAAGTATGTACATGTACCCAGATGCAGACTGTACTGATTAAAATACAGGTATTCTAATGTCAACTTCTGAATATAGAATTAAATTCACTGAAAATACACTTCCATCTAACTTGCAAGCTTTGAATAAAAACAGAAAAAAAAAAATTATAACAACTTGGAATATAAAACATCTGAGAAACAAACGTCTAATGAGGACATCTAGAAAAGAAAGATTTGGATGCGCATGTACTATACATCTATTACATAACAAACTTATAAAATGCAGACATTATACAACAGGCACCTACACACTGAAACGAGTCTGAACATATTCCAAAGGGGACACCTACACACACTTTGACCAGTGTGACAAATGAAAAGAACTGAAGAAAAAGAAGAACGAGATAGAAGGAGTAAGGCAGTATAAGGCAATCAACAAAGAAATTAGAACAAGCATGAAAGAGGCAGCAGAAACCTGGATTGAGAGAAGTCCAAGGACATTGAAAAAAATCTTAGCAAGAACAACAGCAATAAAGTGACCAGCTAGTAAAAGACCTGACAGGTACAAAACAGGGGAAATCCAGCACCATACAAGACAAAAATGGAAAGATACAGGATATTCTAAAGAGATGGACAGAATATTTCGCAAACCTGTATAACCACAAAACCTCAGGAGATCCAGAGGTACTGAATATCCCACCAACGACAGTCACTGACAACTACCCCATTCTTCGGGAAGAGGTGGAAGTAGCTGTGAAATCGATGAAGAAGAGGAAATCAGCAGGAATAGACAACACCTGGCAGAACTGGTCCAAGCAGGGGGGGTAGCCATGATAAACACCCTACTATAATCTGCAACAAGATCTGGCAGACAGGAGACTGGCTTTACACCATGGACACAATCATAATCATCACCCTTCCCAAGAAAGGCAACCTACAATGCCAGAACTATCGCACAATCAGCTTGATATAATCCAAGCAAAGTCATGCTGAAGATCCTACTGAATTGACTGAGACACAAGCAGAGATGATCATTAGTGAAGAACAGGCAGGCTTCAGGGCAGGACGAAGTACAACAGAGCAGATTTTAAATCTAAGAATATATGCAAAAAGTACCTTCAGCATTAGCAAGACCTTTACCATGTTTTTGTGGATTTCGAAAAGGCCTTTGACAGGGTATGGCATGCAGCTCTGTGGGCTACCATGAGGCTGTACAACATCATACCAACATGATCAGAGTCATTGAGGAGCTCTACAACAAGGCCACTACGCAGTCTATTTCAATGGTGGTATAGGGGATTGGTTCAGGATGACGGTTGCGTCAGACAAGGCTGCTTGCTCTCACCTACTCTCTCTTAACATCTTCTTGAGAGAATCATGACTGATGCATGGAAGATCATGAAGAAACAGTCGGCAATGGAGGCAGAACAATTACCATTTTGCGTTTTGCTGAATGACATTGATGGACTGGCAGGGAAGAAGAAGAGTTAGTTAGGTTAGTGGAACACCTCGACAAGACTTCAACAGCCTATGGCATGGAGATCAGTGTGAGAAGACCAAGCTGATGACCAACAACATCAACTGGCTTCGACACGAACATCAGGGTTGGTGGTCAAAATTTGGAAAGGTACAAAGCTTCAAGTATCTGGGAGCAATTGTAACAGACGAGGGATCCAAGCCTGAAATACTCACAAGGATTGCACAGACAGTTACAGCACTGACAAATTGAAGACCATCTGGAAGAACAGGAACATCTTGCTCAGCTCAAAGATCAGGCTGATGTGCACTTTGGTCATCTCAAATTCCTCTATGCTTGTGAGTCATGGACCCTCACAGCGGATCTGGAGAGGAGAATACAGGCCACAGAGATGAGATGCTTTCGCAGACTCCTTGGCATCTCTTACAAAGACCAACATTACTAACGAGGAAGTGAGAATTAGAATCGTCAAGCCATCGGGCCCTTTGAAGATCTCCTGACCACAGTCAAAAAATGCAAACTGAAGTGGTATGGGCATGTCGCAAGATCAACAGGGCTTGCCAAGACAATTCTGCAGGGAATGTGGAAGGTGGGAGAAGGAGAGGCAGGCAGAGAAAGAGATGGGAGGACAACATGCAAGAGTGGACGGGCCTCAGGCTGAGTGACACCCTGAGAAAGGTGAGGACAGAGGGAAATGGAGAGAGCTGGTTGCGAGGTCTTCTGTGGCGCCCCTACGTCTAAATAGACTACCGGATAGAAGAAGAAGACACACACTGAAATCCTATGAATGCAATCTTGACAAAACCCATTCTACAACAGGCACATACACAAACAGAACAACATATTCAACACATTATATAATGGGACCTTCTGTAACAAACACATGCAAACAACACATCTGAATGCATTCTACAGTGAACACATCTACAATGAGCGCATTCTAGGAAGGACAGTATACATGCAGATTAACATGTCTGAACACATTGTACAAGCCTACACATGCTGAATAACACATCTGAATACATTCCATGACACCTAGGCTATACACACAAAACAACTGGTCTGAACGCATTGTGTTATGAACATATTCTACAATGGGCACATACAAACTCGTAACAACACATCTGAACATATTCTATAACAAACACATTTTGTAGTGGATGCCTACACATGTGGAACAACACATACAAAACACATCTGAACATATTTTTATAATGGGCACCTACACATGCAGAACAACATTATTATCTGAACACATTGTACAATGGACACCTACACATGCAGAACAACACACCTGAAAGCATTCTACAATGAAACACATTCTACAACAGACACACACACTTAACAACATGTCTGAATGCATTCTACAATGAAACACATTCTACAACAGACACACACTGAACAACATGTCTGAATGCATTCTACAGCTGACCTGCTGAACAACATGTCTGAACGCATTCTACAATGAACACATTATACAATGGACACCTACACATATGACACAAGATGTCTGAACACTACCTATACATGCAGAGCAACACGTCTAGAAACAGTATAATGGATACCCATAATACATACATTGGATAATGGACACCTACAGATGCTGAATAACATGTCTAAATACATCATATAATGTATTCCTACAGGTGCTGAATAACATGTCGAAATACATTATATAATGGACACCTACAGATGCTGAATAACCTGTCTAAATATATTATATAATGTACACCTGCAGATGCTGAATTACATGTCTACATACATTATATAATGTACACCTGCAGATGCTGAATTACATGTCTGAATACATTATGTAATGTACACCTGCAGATGCTGAATAAACTGTATAATGTACACCTGCAGATGCTGAATTACATGTCTAAATACATTATATAATGTACACCTACACACAGTGAATAACACGTCTAAATATGTTATATAATGTACACCTACACACACTGAATAACATGTCTACATTATATAGTTTACACCTACACACTGAATAACGTGTTGAAATACATTATATAATGTACACCTAGAGATGTTGAATAACATGTCAAAATACATTATATACTGTACACCTACACACACTAAATAACAAGTCTAAATACGTTATATAATGTACACCTACAATGAACACATTCTACAATAACACGTTGGGATAGCTTAGTGGTCAGAGTGTTTGCTTTTCCCCAGCCAGGTTAAGCAGTGTAGTTGCCAATTGGATGGGTTACCCTTTGCACACTTTGGCTGCAGTACAGTTCACCTAGCTCTAAATGGGTACCTGCACCTTTGAGGGTCAGGGAAGATAAAGCAGTGAGAGAGTAGATGGGTACCACCCTCAACATGCTGGCTTCTAGAGAAGCTGAGGATGCTGATGCCTTGCTCCCCTATGACAACACAGATTATAGAACACCTTTACCTTTGACTTTTTAATGTACACCTTCACACACTGAATAACATGTCTAAATACCTCATCATCATCATGGCTTGGCTTCGCGAACGAAGATTAAGGGCACTGTCCACGTCTGGTGCAGGCTCGCTGGTGGCTGTTCAGTCCAATGCGTGACAAACAAACCCGGCCGCAGCGGCTGCAGGGAAAAGTCGATTCTGGGGTTGATGTAGAGGGGACGTGGTTCTTCCTCCTCATTCGCTTCTCCTCAAGGGCCACTCTGCAATTATCCTCAAAGGAGGAGACCGACTGATGCACAGTGTGTCGCCAGGCCTGCCGGTCAGCAGCAAGGACTGACCACTGGTTATGGTCTATGAGGCAGGCTGACAGAGATTTCTTCAGAGAGTCTTTAAATCTCTTCTTTGGTGCGCCTCTGTAGCGGTGTCCGGTGGAAAGTTCACCATAGAGAACCATCTTCGGTAGGCGATGGTCCTCCATTCTAAAGACATGCCCTGCCCAGCGTAGCTGCGTTTTCAGCAACATGGCCTCAATGCTGGTGATCCCTGCTTGCTCCAGAACCTCAGCATTCGTGGTGAAGTCGCTCCAGTGGATGTCGAGGATGGAGCGGAGACAGCGTTGGTGGAAGTGTTCCAGAATTCGCAGGTGGTGTCTGTATGTGACCCATGACTCAGAGCCGTACAGGAGGGTGGTCAGTACCACGGCTCTGTAGACACTGATCTTGGTGTCTTTCTTCAGGTGTTTGTTTTTCCAGACACGTGGTAGAGTCTGCCAAAAGCACTGTTTGCCTTTGCCAGTCTGTTGTCTACATCTTTATCAATCTTTGCGTCAGAGGAGATTGTGCATCCCAGGTAGGTAAACTGCTGGACTGTCTCCAGTTCTGTCTCACCAATTGTAATGTGAGGTGGGTGGTACACTACCTGAGGTGCGGGCTGGTAGAGAACCTCTGTCTTCTTCAGGCTGACTTTGAGTCTGAAGAGCTGGGCTGCCTCTGCAAAACAGGATGTTACATGCTGCAGGGCGGTTTCTGTGTGGGCTACAAGGGCAGCATCATCAGCAAAAAGTAGCTCTTGAATTTGTTGCTCCAGGGTTTTAGTGTGGGCCTGAAGACGCCGCAGGTTGAATAGGCTGTCATCTGTGCGGTAGCGTATGAAAACTCCGTCTTTGTCATCAAGATCTTCTGTGGCCCGCTGAAGCATCATGCTGAATAAGATAGTGAAGAGGGTTGGTTGTCTAAATACATTATACAATGAACCTACACACACTGAATACATGTCAAATACATTATATAATGTACACCTACACACACTGAATTACATGTCTAATACATTATATAATGTACACCTACACACACTGAATTGCATGTCTAAATACTTATATAATTAAACACTATCACACTAAATTGCTGTCAATACATTATGTATTAACCTACCACCTGAAACAGTCTAATGTCTACGCTCTAAGTCTGGCCTCCATCAATACATTCCAACTTTAGAGCAGCTCACTAGTATTTAAATGAGAAATATTTTTAAAATTGCTTTAAAAAAAAGCAAGACATCCTGGAAAGACAGGACGACAACTTGGAGAGATGAGCTGACATCGGAAAGACTGAGGATGTGGGGAAAGACCAACGGTGGTAGGGGCCAACTACCCATGCCACTGCAAAGATCAGTCACGTCAACCAAAGGAAATGAAAAGCCTGGGGATCCACTGAGAGGGGGGAGTGGAGATGGATCCAAAAGGATTGATTCAACTGACAATAACCCAAGCATGGACAGGACCAAGGAGTCAGGAACAATGAGAAAACAGCTTGAGTGCAAACAGTGCAGCAGAAGGTTTGACACCTGGCGGGGTTAGAGTGCATTAGGGAAGACGTGTATAAGGGAGAGAAGACAGTGCAGATCAGCAGATGTAAGACAGAAGCAAATCATCCAGGATGAAAACCACAGTGGATCAGCTAGTGCTTCTGCCAACTCTCCTTACCCAGACCCAGAGTGGTGCAGATGAGCAAACTCAGGAACCGGGAGCTAGGAAGCTGAGAATTTGTGGCCTGCTGCCAACAAACAGGCAAAATACATGGTACTGGAGGAAAAAGTCATGAAGAAACTGGAAGAAACAAAGAAGAAGTCCAGCAGAAAAGGATGCCAAAGAGAAGCTGAGTGTGTTTTCGAAAGATCATCTGTGAGGTTGCAATGGAAGAGTTTAGGCAGAAGTGAGGGAAAGAAGAAAGCACCAACACAGAAGGGAGGATTGAGCAGAAGACAAAGAGTTCTAGCAGAGTTATGGAGGCAGAAACGAGACCTGAAGAAGCGGAGAAATAATGCACCACCAGAAGAGGAGGAAGGCTTGAAGACCTTGTTTGAAGACCTTAAGAAAAAGAGCAGGGACCTGCAGAGACAGGAGAGAAGGTGTACCAGAAAAAAGAAAGGAGAAGAGCACAAGAGCAATTTTTTGAAAAACCCATAGAGACAGCTAAGAAACTGTTTGTGGAGGCACACAGTGAGAAGTTGACATGTACAAAAGAGGAGCTTGATGCTCATGTGCAGAAGACCTACAGCGATCCAAAAAGAGATGAGCCACTGCCAGACATAAAAGGCCTCAAGCTCCTACAGCCCCTGGCATGAAATTCCAGCTTGGACCATTCAGAGAGCAAGAGGTGAATGAGTTTGTCAGAAAAGCAAGAGCAAGAGTGCACCTGGAGGAGATGGCAGTGTCCTACAAGGTCTTCAAATACTGTGACAAGCTAAGGCACACCCTGTTCACACTGCTCAGAGACTTGTGGGACGACAAGGAGATTGTGGCAGAGTGGTGCAGGGCTGAAGTGTGTACTTGCCGAAAGAGCAGAATGCAGAGAACATTGGTCAGTTTTGGCCTATCTTCATCATCAATGTGGCATGCAAGATCTTCTTGGGAATACTGGCAAAAAGACCGTGACATACTGCAAAGCAATGACTATATGAACGAGAGTGGCAGAAAGTGGCATACCAGGAATCCCAAGCTGCATTGAACATGCTTTCTCCATTTGGGATGCAATCCAAGAGGCAAAAAATCCAAAGAAAGCCTCAACCATGGTCTGGTTGGATCTGGCGAATGCCTATGGATCGGTACCCCATGAACTACTGATGAAAGCAATGGAGTTCTTCTACATTCCACAGGAGGTACAGGTATTATGAGAGAATACTACGGCAACTTCCAGATGCGATTCTCCACAAAGATTTCACAACTGAGTGGCACCAACTGGAGATTGGAATTGCAGCTGGCTGCACCATATCTGTCATCTGGTTCATCTTGGTGATGGAGATGCTTCTGGGGCTGCAGACTGCTCCGAGGAGAATGCAAAAGTAAGATCACCAAAGAAAGCCTTCATGGATGATGTGACCCTACTGACAAGGGAAGTGGACACAATGCAGAACATTTTGACCCGGTTGGATGAACTGATCAATTGGTCCAGGATGAAGTTCAAAGCCAAGAAATCAAAGCCTCATTTTACAAAGGGAAGCAGAAGCAACATAAGTTCATCATTTTCAGGAGAACAGATGCCCACAGTAAAAGAGGAAACCAGTGAAAAGTTTGGGGCTCTGGTATGCAGAACTCTGTCAGACAAGATCGAGATGTAGGGATCAGAAAGCAGGCTGAAGATGGACTGAAAGTGATTGACAAGACAAAACTGCCAGGAAAGCACAAAATCTGGTGTCTGCAGTTTGCCGTATACCCACATTTGGCTGGCCCTGACAATGTAAAAGTCACCTTGTCGAGAGTGGAGATGATTGAAAGAGCCTGCAACAATACATCAGGAAGTGGCTTGGACTACTCCGTACAACCAACACATCAGCTCTGTACAGGAGAAAGGCGCGCTTCAGCTTCCTCTCACATCCATCATGGAGATCTCCAAGGCAGGAAAGGTCAGGACAGTGATGATGTAGAGAGAGTCGAGGGATCAAGAGGTCAGTGACAAGCCACCAGAAGTCAAAACAGCAAGAAAATGGAAGGCAGAGGATGAAACTGATAGGATCATCTCTTTACTGGAACATGGCAAAATTGTTGGCCCAGCACAGACTGGCAGATTGGGGCTTGGCAACCAAGACTTCAGACCTTTCAGGAGTATGTCTCAATGTGACAGAAGAGCAGCTGTAGCAGAGCAGGTAAGAAAGACAGAGGCAGAAAAACAGAGTCCATCTCATCCAGTGTGCTCAGCAGGGACAGGTGACCACCTGGGAAGAACTTGTAGTGGAGAGAAAGATTGGCTGGAGTGAGATCTGGAAGTGGAACACGTCGAGACTTAGCTTTCTTCTCAGGTCCACATACAACGTTCTGCCTTTGCCAGTGAACCTGGTCAGATGGAAAGTCCAGGAAGATGATAAGTGCAGGTGCGGCAAACAAGGAACAATAAAGCATACCCTCTCCAACTGCCAGCTGGCCCTGAATAGATACTCATGGAGGCACAATGAGGTGCTCAAAGTGCTCACAAAAACAGCAAAAGAACAAGTGAAAGAGGGAAAATAATTATGCTCCAAGGAAACAGAGTTGGTGCGAGATACACTTTGTTCCCAGCCACAGAAGGACTGAGCAGAGGACAGTGGGAGGTGGCAGCAGATCTAGAGGGCTGCAAGAGATTCTTCCCAATTCCATCAACAAAAAAACCTGACTTGGTGATATGGAATGAAGAAGAGAAAGAGCTGCACCTGGTGGAACTCACTGTGCCCCATGAAGACAACATCAGCACAGCACACGAGCGGAAAGAAGATCGCTACGAGGCACTTGTTGAGGAATGTGGGGAGGCAAGATGGAAAGCAACACATTTCCCTGTCAAAGTTGGCTGCAGAGGTTTCATTGCTGATGAGCATCGGAAAGTGGTTGAAAACGGCTGGACGTGGACCAAAGAAAGAGAACACTGTGACAAAAGAACTGCAAGACACTGTCCAGAAAGCCAATCATTGGATCTGGTTGAAGAGAGAGGACACCAGCTGGCACAAAGCCTGAGGTTGACAAGAAGGCTGACAGGCAACCTGACAGGGAGACCCCACATCAGTGAGGGGGCTCTGTGTGTCATAACAAGCTGTCAAGAGGAGGAGCCCAAAACAGCGACACATTTCTCTCCTGACGATCTCCCTGTCGGATTCCGGTCCACAGAGAAATTGCCTGTCAAGCAGCACAGGCAGCTGTTTTCATCATCAGAATGGGCTGGGTGGGGAGAAACTAGGCAAGAGAAAAGGGAGAAAAATAGATGATAGAAAAGGGGAAATTTCTAGCACTGAATTTGCAGGAAGCAGGAATGCCATTTTTTCTGAAAGAGCCCCCAGGACAAACATAGTCTGAAAGTACAACATTCTGCCTGTTTTGGGATGTGCTGGTCTTGTCTCCAGTCCATGCAAGGGTTGATGTCAGTGTGGTCATTTGTTCATATTAACCTCAACTATCTTATGTACCACTTGCTATGTTTATGTCCCTAGCACTCAGAAATTACAATATTATAAAACCTGATACTTTCGCCAAATGACAATATGATAATAATGATAATACATGGAATTTGTAAAGTGCCATATCTTGCAAAAACAAATCAAAGCACTTGTTTCGACCTACACAACACACAATAAACAACAACTTACAGTCTCAACAAATTCGAAGCACACACACACAGCACGCACGCACGCAGCACGTGCGCGCACACACACCTACAAACGTTATGCACTTTGGCAGGTGGATGTTGAAGGCAGGGACAGGTAAGAGATGGAAGTGGAAGGAGAAAAACTTAGGCTTGAAATAAGTGTGTCTTGAGGTTGGATTTAAAAGTGTCATAAGTAGGCTTTTGCCGGAGGGAGAGAGGAAGGTTGATCCAGATTGATGGACCAGAAACAGAGAAAGAGCAACAGAGAAAGAGCAGCAGCCAAACGGTAGATAGGTTGAATCTGGGTATTCTTAAGGACAAAGTATATGCTGAGGAGCGGGGGGAGCGAGAAGGTGTGTACAAGTGAAGACAATCACAGAGGTAGGAGGGTGCAGTATTGTGGAGACATTTGTAACAGAGGGTATTGATTGTAGTTTACTCTCTGTGGTAGGGCAACCAATGGAGAGATTGCAAGAGAGGGGTAATGTGCTCAGATTTTTTCTTTCTGAGGACCAGACCAGCTGCAGAGTTTTATATATGTTGAAGAGAGTGGATGGATGATGCTGGCAGACCAGCCAAAAGAGAATTGCAATAGCTCAGACTGAGAGAATAAGAGAAGTCACAAGTCTGGAATGATATTATTATGGGATGTGTGTTGCCGTGGGTCATTTATGCATACACTGTACCATGTTTCTTAGCCCCAAACTTGGCTATGAACAAGCGGGGTAGCCATCTTCGGGGCGGTGGCGTCGCCACAAATACAGCGCCACACACCTGAAAAATGGTTGGCAAGTTTGTATGCATAGAGTAGAATAGGGTCTTGGTACCCTGGTCTCTGTAAGTGCACAAAAGTGCATGTGTCAGGGGCCGGGAACCTGCGATTTCGTCAATCTTGGGAGATGGCCTATAGCTTTATGCATGGGAGGGTGTGTATGCATGCGCGCACGCGCGCGCGTTCGCTGGTGTTCGCGTGTGCGTTTTTTTGTGTTTGTGCGTGTGTCCGAGTCCCTACAGTTTGCTGTGGTGTATGATATTGTATGATATTATTATGGGATGTGTGTTGCCGTGGGTTATTTATGCATACACTGTACCATGTTTCTTAGCCCCAAACTTGGCTATGAACAAGCGGGGTAGCCATCTTCGGGGCGGTGGCGTCGCCACAAATACAGCGCCACACACCTAAAAATGGTTGGCAAGTTTGTATGCATAGAGTAGAATAGGTCTTGGTACCCTGGTCTCTGTAACTGCCAAAAGTGCGGGTGTCAGGGCCGGGAACCTGCGATTTTCGTCAATCTTGGGAGATGGCCTATAGCTTTATCATGGGAGGGTGTGTATGCATGCGCGCGCGCGCGCGCGTTCGCTGGTGTTCTGCGTGTGCGTTTTTTTTGTGTTTGTGCGTGTGTCCGAGTCCCTACAGTTTGTGTGGTGTATGATATTGTATGATATTATTATGGGATGTGTGTTCCGTGGGTCATTTATGCATACACTGTACCATGTTTCTTAGCCCCAAACTTGGCTATGAACAAGCGGGGTAGCCATCTTCGGGGCGGTGGCGTCGCCACAAATACAGGCCACACACCTGAAAAATGGTTGGCAAGTTTGTATGCATAGAGTAGAATAGGGTCTTGGTACCCTGGTCTCTGTAACTGCACAAAAGTGCGGGTGTCAGGGCCGGGAACCTGCGATTTTGTCAATCTTGGGAGATGGCCTATAGCTTATGCATGGGAGGGTGTGTATGCATGCGCGCGCGGCGCGCGTTCGCTGGTGTTCGCGTGTGCGTTTTTTGTGTTTGTGCGTGTGTCCGAGTCCCTACAGTTTGCTGTGGTGTATGATATTGTATGATAATATTATGGATGTGTGTTGCCGTGGGTCATTTATGCATACACTGTACCATGTTTCTTAGCCCCAAACTTGCTATGAACAAGCGGGGTAGCCATCTTCGGGGCGGTGGCGTCGCCACAAATACAGCGCCACACACACTGAAAAATGGTTGGCAAGTTTGTATGCATAGAGTAGAATAGGGTCTTGGTACCCTGGTCTCTGTAACTGCACAAAAGTGCGGGTGTCAGGGGCCGGGAACCTGCGTTTTCGTCAATCTTGGGAGATGGCCTATAGCTTATGCATGGGAGGGTGTGTATGCATGCGCGCGCGCGCGCGTTCGCTGGTGTTCGCGATGTGCGTTTTTTTGTTTGTGCGTGTGTCCGAGTCCCTACAGTTTGCTGTGGTGTATGATATTGTATGATATTATTATGGGATGTGTGTTGCCGTGGGTCATTTATGCATACACTGTACCATGTTTCTTAGCCCCAAACTTGGCTATGAACAAGCGGGGTAGCCATCTTCGGGGCGGTGGGTCGCCACAAATACAGCGCCACACACCTGAAAAATGGTTGGCAAGTTTGTATGCATAGGTAGAATAGGGTCTTGGTACCCTGGTCTTGTAACTGCACAAAAGTGCGGGTGTCAGGGGCCTGAAACCTGCGATTTCGTCAATCTTGGGAGATGGCCTTTAGCTTTATGCATGGGAGGGTGTGTATGCATGCGCGCGCGCGCGCGTTCGCTGGTGTTCGCGTGTGCGTTTTTTTGTGTTTGTGCGTGTGTCCGAGTCCCTACAGTTTGCTGTGGTGTATGATATTGTATGATATTATATGGGATGTGTGTTGCCGTGGGTCATTTATGCATACACTGTACCATGTTTCTTAGCCCCAAACTTGGCTTGAACAAGCGGGGTAGCCATCTTCGGGGCGGTGGGTCGCCACAAATACAGGCTTTTTTTTTTTTTTTTTTTTTTTTTTTTTTTTTTTTTTTTTTTTTTTTTTTTTTTTTTTTTTGGGATGTGTGTTGCCGTGGGTCATTTATGCATACACTGTACCATGTTTCTTAGCCCCAAACTTGGCTATGAACAGCGGGGTAGCCATCTTCGGGGCGGTGGCGTCGCCACAAATACAGCGCCACACACCTGAAAAATGGTTGGCAAGTTTGTATCATAGAGTAGAATAGGGTCTTGGTACCTGGTCTCTGTAACTGCACAAAAGTGCGGGTGTCAGGGGCCGGGAACCTGCGTTTTCGTCAATCTTGGGAGATGGCCTATAGCTTTATGCATGGGAGGGTGTGTATGCATGCGCGCGCGCGCGCGTTCGCTGGTGTTCGGTGTGCGTTTTTTTGTGTTTGTGCGTGTGTCCGAGTCCCTACAGTTTGCTGTGGTGTATGATATTGTATGATATTATTATGGGATGTGTGTTGCCGTGGGTCATTTATGCATACACTGTACCATGTTTCTTAGCCCAAACTTGGCTATGAACAAGCGGGGTAGCCATCTTCGGGGCGGTGGCGTCGCCACAAATACAGCGCCACACACCTGAAAAATGGTTGGCAAGTTGTATGCATAGAGTAGAATAGGGTCTTGGTACCCTGTCTCGTAACTGCACAAAAGTGCGGGTGTCAGGGCCGGAACCTGCGATTTTGTCAATCTTGGAGATGGCCTATAGCTTTATGCATGGGAGGGTGTGTATGCATGCGCGCGCGCGCGCGCGTTCGCTGGTGTTCGCTGTGGTTTTTTGTGTTGTGCGTGTGTCCGAGTCCCTACAGTTTGCTGTGGTGTATGATATTGTATGATATTATTATGGGATGTGTGTTGCCGTGGGTCATTTATGCATACACTGTACCATGTTTCTTAGCCCCAAACTTGGCTATGAACAAGCGGGGTAGCCATCTTCGGGGCGGTGGCGTCGCCACAAATACAGCGCCACACACCTGAAAAATGGTTGGCAAGTTTGTATGCATAGAGTAGAATAGGGTCTTGGTACCTGGTCTTGTAACTGCACAAAGTGCGGGTGTCAGGGGCCGAAACCTGCGATTTCGTCAATCTTGGGAGATGGCCTTAGCTTTATGCATGGGAGGGTGTGTATGCATGCGCGGCGGCGCGCGTTCGCTGGTGTTCGCGTGTGCGTTTTTTTTTGTGTTGTGCGTGTGTCCGAGTCCCTACAGTTTGCTGTGGTGTATGATATTGTATGATATTATATGGGATGTGTGTTGCCGTGGGTCATTTATGCATACACTGTACCATGTTTCTTAGCCCCAAACTTGGCTATGAACAAGCGGGGTAGCCATCTTCGGGGCGGTGGCGTCGCCACAAATACAGCGCCACACACCTGAAAAATGGTTGGCAAGTTTGTATGCATAGAGTAGAATAGGGTCTTGGTACCCTGGTCTCTGTAACTGCACAAAAGTGCGGGTGTCAGGGGCCGGGAACCTGCGATTTCGTCAATCTTGGGAGATGGCCTATAGCTTATGCATGGGAGGGTGTGTATGCATGCGCGCGCGCGCGCGTTCGCTGGTGTTCGCGATGTGCGTTTTATTGTGTTTGTGCGTGTGTCCGAGTCCCTACAGTTTGCTGTGGTGTATGATATTGTATGAAATTATTGGATGTGTGTTGCCGTGGGTCATTTATGCATACACTGTACCATGTTTCTTAGCCCCAAACTTGGCTATGAACAAGCGGGGTAGCCATCTTCAGGGCTGTGGCGTCTCCACAAATACAGCGCCACACACCTGAAAAAATGGTTGGCAAGTTTGTATGCATAGAGTAGAATAGGGTCTTGGTACCCTGGTCTCTGTAATGCACAAAGTGCGGTGTCAGGGGCCGGAAACCTGCGATTTCGTCAATCTTGGGAGATGGCCTATAGCTTTATGCATGGGAGGGTGTGTATGCATGCGCGCGCGCGCGCGTTCGCTGGTGTTCGCGATGTGCGTTTTTTTGTGTTTGTGCGTGTGTCCGAGACCCTACAGTTTGCTGTGGTTTATGATATTGTATGATATTATATTGGATGTGTGTTGCCGTGGGTCATTTATGCATACACTGTACCATGTTTCTTAGCCCCAAACTTGGCTATGAACAAGCGGGGTAGCCATCTTCGGGGCGGTGGCGTCGCCACAAATACAGCGCCACACACCTGAAAAATGGTTGGCAAGTTGTATGCATAGAGTAGAATAGGTCTTGGTACCCTGGTCTCTGTAACTAGCACAAAAGTGCGGGTGTCAGCGGGCCGGGAACCTGCGATTTCGTCAATCTTGGGAGATGGCCTATAGCTTTATCATGGGAGGGTGTGTATGCATGTGCGCGCGCGCGCGTTCGCTGGTGTTCGTGTGTGCGTTTTTTTGTGTTTGTGCGTGTGTCCGAGTCCCTACAGTTTGCTGTGGTGTATGATATTGTATGATAATTATTATGGGATGTGTGTTGCCGTGGGTCATTTATGCATACACTGTACCATGTTTCTTAGCCCCAAACTTGGCTATGAACAAGCGGGTAGCCATCTTCGGGCGGTGGCGTCGCCACAAATACAGCGCCACACACCTGAAAAATGGTTGGCAAGTTTTTATGCATAGAGTAGAATAGGGTCTTGGTACCCTGGTCTCTGTAACTGCACAAAAGTGCGGGTGTCAGGGGCCGGAACCTGCGATTTCGTCAATCTTGGGAGATGGCCTATAGCTTATATGCATGGGAGGGTGTGTATGCATGCGCGCGCGCGCGCGTTCGCTGGTGTTCGCGATGTGCGTTTTTTTGTGTTGTGCGTGTGTCCGAGTCCCTACAGTTTGCTGTGGTGTATGATATTGTATGATATTATTATGGGATGTGTGTTGCCGTGGGTCATTTATGCATACACTGTACCATGTTTCTTAGCCCCAAACTTGGCTATGAACAAGCGGGGTAGCCATCTTCGGGCGGTGGCGTCGCCACAAATACAGCGCCACACACCTGAAAAATGGTTGGCAAGTTTGTATGCATAAGTAGAATAGGGTCTTGGTACCCTGGTCTTGTAACTGCTAAAAGTGCGGGTGTCAGGGCCTGAAACCTGCGATTTCGTCAATCTTGGGAGATGGCCTTAGCTTTATGCATGGGAGGGTGTGTATGCATGCGCCGCGCGCGCCGTTCGCTGGTGTTTGCGTGTGCGTTTTTTTGTGTTTGTGCGTGTGTCCGAGTCCCTACAGTTTGCTGTGGTGTATGATATTGTATATGATTATATGGATGTGTGTTGCCGTGGGTCATTTATGCATACACTGTACCATGTTTCTTAGCCCCAAACTTGGCTATGAACAGCGGGGTAGCCATCTTCGGGCGGGGCGTCGCCACAAATACAGCGCCACACACTGAAAAATGGTTGGCAAGTTTGTATGCATAAGTAGAATAGGGTCTTGGTACCCTGGTCTCTGTAAACTGCACAAAAGTGCGGGTGTCAGGGGCCGGGAACCTGCGATTTCGTCAATCTTGGAGATGGCCTATAGCTTTATGCATGGGAGGGTGTGTATGCATGCGCGCGCGCGCGCGTTCGCTGGTGTTTGCGTTGTGCGTTTTTATTGTGTTTGTGCGTGTGTCCGAGTCCCTACAGTTTGCTGTGGTGTATGATATTGTATGATATTATTATGGGATGTGTGTTGCCGTGGGTCATTTATGCATACACTGTACCATGTTTCTTAGCCCCAAACTTGGCTATGAACAAGCGGGGTAGCCATCTTCGGGGTGGCGTCGCCACAAATACAGCGCCACACACCTGAAAAATGGTTGGCAAGTTTGTATGCATAGAGTAGAATAGGGTCTTGGTACCCTGGTCTCTGTAACTGCAAAAGTGCGGTGTCAGGGCCGGAAACCTGCGATTTCGTCAATCTTGGGAGATGGCTATAGCTTTATGCATGGGAGGGTGTGTATGCATGCGCGCGCGCGCGCGTTCGCTGGTGTTTGCGTGTGCGTTTTTTTGTGTTTGTGCGTGTGTCCGAGTCCCTACAGTTTGCTGTGGTGTATGATATTGTATGATATTATTATGGGATGTTGTTACCGAGGGCCATTTATGCATACACTGTACCATGTTTCTAGCCCCAAACTTGCTATGTAGAGCGGGTTGCCATCTTCGGGCGTGGTGTCGCCACAAATACAGTGCCACACACATCAAAAATGGTTGGCAAGCTTGTATGCATAGGGAGAATACGGTCTTGGTGCCATGGTCTGTGTAACTGCGTAAAAGTGCGGGTGTCAGCGGCCCGAAACCTGCGTTTCGTCAATCTTGGGAGATGGTCTTAGCTTATTCATGGGAGGTGTGCATGCATGCGCGCGCGCGCGCGTTCGCTGGTGTTTGGATGTGCGTTTTTTGTGTTTGTGCGTGTGTCCGGGCCCTACAGTTTGTTGTGTGTATGATATTGTATGAAATTATTATTGGATGTGTGTTACCGGGGCCATTTATGCATACACTGTACCATGTTTCTTAGCCCCAAACTTGCTTGATGAGCGGGTTGCCATCTTCGGGCGGTGGTGTCGCCACAAATACAGTGCCACACACATCAAAAATGGTTGGCAAGTTGTATGCATAGGTAGAATACGGTCTTGTCCATGGTCTTGTAATGCGTAAAAGTGCGGGTGCAGCGGCCCGAAACCTGCGTTTTCTCAATCTTGGGAGATGGTCTGTAGCTTATCATGGAGGGTGTGCATGCATGCGCGCGTGCGCGCGTTCGCTGTGTTTGGATGTGCGTTTTTTGTGTTTGTGCGTGTGTCCGGCCCTACATTGTTGTGGTGTATGATATTGATGAAATTATTATGGATGTGTGTTACCGAGGGCCATTATGCATACACTGTACCATTTCTTAGCCCCAAACTCTATGTTCGGGGCCCGGGTGGTGTCGCCACAAATACAGGCCACACACATAAAAATGTTGGCAAGTTTATGCATAGGGAGAATAGGTCTTGGTGCCATGGTCTGTGTAACTGCAAAAGTGCGGTGTCAGCGGCCCGAAACCTGCGTTTTCTCAATTTGGAGATGCTGTAGCTTATCATGGAGGGTGTGATGCATGCGCGCGGCGCGCGTTCGCTGGTGTTTGGATGTGCGTTTTTGTGTTGTGCGGTGTCCGGCCCTACAGTTTGTGTGGTGTATGATATTGTATGAAATATTATGGATGTTGTTCCGAGGCCATTTATGCATACACTGTACCATGTTTCTTAGCCCCAAACTTGCTTATGTATGAGCGGGGTTAGCCATCTTCGGGGCGGTGGTGTCGCCACAAATACAGTGCCACACACCATCAAAAATGGTTGGCAAGCTTGTATGCATAGGTAGAATACGGTCTTGGTGCCATGGTCTGTGTAACTGCGTAAAAGTGCGGGTGTCAGCGGCCCGAAACCTGCGTTTTCGTCAATCTTGGGAGATGGTCTGTAGCTTATTCATGGGAGGGTGTGCATGCATGCGCGCGTGCGCGCGTTCGCTGGTGTTTGGATGTGCGGTTTTTTTGTGTTGTGTGCGTGTGTCCGGGACCCTACAGTTTGTTGTGGTGTATGATATTGTATGAAATTATTATTGGATGTGTGTTACCGAGGGCCATTTATGCATACACTGTACCATGTTTCTTAGCCCCAAACTTGCTTATGTATGAGCGGGGTTGCCATCTTCGGGGCGGTGGTGTCGCCACAAATACAGTGCCACACACATCAAAAATGGTTGGCAAGCTTGTATGCATAGGGTAGAATACGGTCTTGGTGCCATGGTCTGTGTAACTGCGTAAAAGTGCGGGTGTCAGCGGCCCGAAACCTGCGTTTTCGTCAATCTTGGGAGATGGTCTGTAGCTTATTCATGGGAGGGTGTGCATGCATGCGCGCGTGCGCGCGTTCGCTGGTGTTGGATGTGCGTTTTTTTGTGTTTGTGCGTGTGTCCGACCCTACAGTTTGTTGTGGTGTATGATATTGTATGAAATTATTATTGGATGTGTGTTACCGAGGCCATTTATGCATACACTGTACCATGTTTCTTAGCCCCAAACTTGCTATGTATGAGCGGGGTTGCCATCTTCGGGGCGGTGGGTCGCCACAAATACAGTGCCACACACCATCAAAAATGGTTGGCAAGCTTGTATGCATAGGTAGAATACGGTCTTGGTCCATGGTCTCTGTAACTGCGTAAAAGTGCGGGTGTCAGCGGCCCGAAACCTGCGTTTTCGTCAATCTTGGGAGATGGTCTATAGCTTATCATGGGAGGGTGTGCATGCATGCGCGCGCTGCGCGCGTTCGCTGGTGTTTGGATGTGCGGTTTTTTGTGTTTGTGCGTGTGTCCGGACCCTACAGTTTGTTGTGGTGTATGATATTGTATGAAATTATTATGGGATGTGTGTTACCGAGGGCCATTTATGCATACACTGTACCATGTTTCTTAGCCCCAAACTTGCTATGTATGAGCGGGGTATGCCATCTTCGGGGCGGTGGTGTCGCCACAAATACAGTGCCACACACATAAAAATGGTTGGCAAGCTTGTATGCATAGGTAGAATACGGTCTTGGTAGCCATGGTCTTGTAACTGCGTAAAAAGTGCGGGTGTCAGCGGCCCGAAACCTGCGTTTTCGTCAATCTTGGGAGATGGTCTGTAGCTTATTCATGGAGGGTGTGCATGCATGCGCGCGTGCGCGCGTTCGCTGGTGTTTGGATGTGCGGTTTTTTTTGTGTTTGTGCGTGTGTCCGGGACCCTACAGTTTGTTGTGGTGTATGATATTGTATGAAATTATTATTGGATGTGTGTTACCGAGGGTCATTTATGCATACACTGTACCATGTTCTTAGCCCCAAACTTGCTTATGTATGAGCGGGTGCCATCTTCGGGGCGGTGGTGTCGCCACAAATACAGTGCCACACACATCAAAAATGGTTGGCAAGCTTGTATGCATAGGGTAGAATACGGTCTTGGTGCCATGGTCTGTGTAACTGCGTAAAAGTGCGGGTGTCAGCGGCCCGAAACCTGCGTTTTCGTCAATCTTGGGAGATGGTCTGTAGCTTATTCATGGGAGGGTGGGGGGGGGGGGGGGGGGGGGGGGGGGGGGGGGGGGGGGGGGGGGGGGGGGGGGGGGGGGGGGGGGGGGGGGGGGGGGGGGGGGGGGGGGGGGGGGGGGGGGGGGGGGGGGGGGGGGGGGGGGGGGGGGGGGGGGGGGGGGGGGGGGGGGGGGGGGGGGGGGGGGGGGGGGGGGGGGGGGGGGGGGGGGGGGGGGGGGGGGGGGGGGGGGGGGGGGGGGGGGGGGGGGGGGGGGGGGGGGGGGGGGGGGGGGGGGGGGGGGGGGGGGGGGGGGGGGGGGCGGGGTTAGCCATCTTCGGGGCGGTGGCGTCGCCACAAATACAGGCCCACACACTGAAAAATGGTTGGCAAGTTTGTATGCATAGAGTAGAATAGGGTCTTGGTCCCTGGTCTCTGTAACTGCACAAAGTGCGGGTGTCAGGGGCCGAAACCTGCGATTTCGTCAATCTTGGGAGATGGCGTATAGCTTATTCATGGGAGGGTGTGTATGCATGCGCGCTGCGCGCGTTCGCTGGTGTTGCGATGTGCGTTTTTTTGTGTTTGTGCGTGTGTCCGAGTCCCTACAGTTTGCTGTGGTGTATGATATTGTATGATATTATTATGGATGTGTGTTCCGTTGGTCATTTATGCATACACTGTACCATGTTTCTTAGCCCCAAACTTGGCTATGAACAAGCGGGGTAGCCATCTTTCGGGGCGGTGGCGTCGCCACAAATACATGCGCCACACACCTGAAAAATGGTTGGCAAGTTTGTATGCATAGAGTAGAATAGGGTCTTGGTAGCCATGGTCTCTGTAACTGCACAAAAGTGCGGGTGTCAGGGCCGGAAACCTGCGATTTCGTCAATCTTGTGAGATGGCCTATAGCTTTATCATGGGAGGGTGTGTATGCATGCGCGCGCGCGCGCGTTCGCTGGTGTTGCGATGTGCGTTTTTTTTGTCTTTGTGCGTGTGTCCGAGCCCTACAGTTTGCTGTGGTGTATGATATTGTATGAATATTATTATTGGATGTGTGTTGCCGTGGGTCCATTTATGCATACACTGTACCATGTTTCTTAGCCCCAAACTTGGCTATGAACAAGCGGGGTAGCCATCTTCGGGGCGGTGGTCGTCGCCACAAATACAGGCGCCACACACCTGAAAAATGGTTGGCAAGTTTGTATGCATAGAGTAGAATAGGGTCTTGGTACCTTGGTCTCTGTAACTGCACAAAAGTGCGGGTGTCAGGGGCCGGAAACCTGCGATTTCGTCAATCTTGGGAGATGGCCTATAGCTTTATTCATGGGAGGGTGTGTATGCCAATTCAATCCAATCCAATAATGGTGCTTTTAGCCCCGCCGACCACATAGGCCATATCAGGGCTATCGCCTCGTCACATTTTAAATCTCGTATTAAAAGTGTGCAACTATGTACAGTTTAAACCGAGGTATAAAACCAACTCAACCGTCCTTTCCTGCAACGTCCCAGTCGACCATAAGGGTCAGCCCAGGACGGCCCCTGCGTCGTGGGAAAACCCACATCGATCACACTTAAAACGAGATAAAACCAAATCCGTGTTCCTTAAAACAACCTTGTCCTTAGAGACCAACCATACCACTTTCGCTCATATCAGACGAAAAAAGCCGGATTGTCTCAGGAAGTTAAAAATGGTGTCCGGCGGAACATCCCGAAAGAGGATCTTTAGGGAGTCCGCGGTAAAATGCTTGTGCCTAATATCCTGAACATCCCTACACTCCAGGAGCAGATGCCTGACGGTCACCCGCACGTCGCAAGTCACGCACCACGGGGTTCCCTCGCCTTTCAGCAAGTGAACGTGAGTGATGTGAGAATGACCCGTGTGTATCCTGGTGAGCACTGTCTCCTCCTTTCGGTTTTTCACACCCAGAGGGAAAACCTCTTTCAGGTTGGGACGGATCCGAAAAAGCTTGTTGTCCGTCTGAGCGTTCCACTCCTCCTGCCAGAGAGAATGCACGTATTGCTCGCTCCTAGGTTTCAAATCCGTGAACGCCACCGTGGACCCGGAAACCTCCCGCTCCGTGGCGCGCCTGGCGAGTCGGTCAACCGTCTCGTTGCCCCGAATGCCCGCGTGCCCCGGAACCCACACCAAAACCACGTCACACCCGTCCCGTCTCAAGGAAGTATGCAGCTCGTAGAACTCCTGAAGCCTAAGGTGGTTCACGTTCCTGCAAGCGATAGCCTCCTGAGCAGAGAGCGAATCCGTACAGACCAAGAAGTCTTTCCTTCCCGATCGCCTGATCAGTCGCAGGGACAAGACCAGAGCGGTCAGTTCGGCCGTGTACACCGAGGCATCCGAAGGCAGGCGCTCCGAAAGCGCCGACTCCTTGATGGCGGGACAATAGGTAGCGCAGGCCACCCCCTCCTCCGACTTGGACCCGTCCGTAAAAACCCTGGTGTGGGACGGATACGACGCACAGAGCTCTCGAAAGAAGGCCCCGTACGCCGTGGAGCTGGTGACGTCTTTCCTGTGAGCGGCCAGATCGAAACAAACCACCGGGGTCTCCATCGTCCACATCGGCTTCTCTGGGTACTTAGGCAGGTCACAAATAACCCCCAGATCGATGCCCGCCTTCCGGAGATGGGGAAGGATCCGAATGCCAAGAGGCGGAGCGGCAGAAGGCGATTTGTCGAACTTGGCCTGAAACCGGGGGTTCATGACGCAATCGTACGCGGGGTTGTTGTACTCTGAATACAGTTTGAGGTAATAATTCAAAGTCAGTTTTAGACGGCGGTTTTTTAATGAAGGCTCTCCCGCTTCCGCGTACAAACTGTACACCGGCGTCGTCCGGAAGGCTCCGAGACAGATCCGGAGCCCCTGGTGGTGGACGGGGTCCAAAGTTTTCAGGTAGGAAGGCCTCGCTGAGCCGTACACCTGGCATTCGTAGTCCAGCTTGGAGCGCAACAGCGCCCTGTAAACGTGCAGCAGTGTTCTCCTGTCCGCTCCCCAGTCACTATGGGCGATCACCCGCGGGAGGTTCAGGGCTCTCTGACACGACGCTTTCAGCTGTTGAATGTGGCTCCTGAAATTGAGCTTCCGGTCAAAAACAATGCCCAAGAATTTGGCCTCCGCCACCGCCGGGATGGTGGATTTTCCCAAGCGGATGACGGGGTCCGGGAAGTGCTCTCTGGACTTGTTCGTGAAGTGAATGCACTTCGTTTTGGCGACCGAAAACTTGAACCCATTATCTTGCGCCCATTCCTGAACCTTGTTCACGCAGAGCTGTATCTGCCTCTGAACCCCCGCAAACGTACTGCCCGTAGCGTACAAAGCGAAATCGTCCACGAACAGCGAACACTCCACCCCCTGATGGACCGACCTGACGATGTCGTTGATCTTGACGCTGAAGAGAGCCGGGGAAAGGATACTCCCCTGAGGAACCCCCATCTCCTGCTCGAAAATCTCTGAGAGCGTGGAGCCCACCCTCACTGGAACCGTCTCTTGGCCAAAAAATTCTGCAGAAATAACGGCAACCGACCCCGAAGCCCCAAGTCCCGCAGGTCCGACAGGATGCCGTACCTCCAGGCGGTGTCATAAGCCTTCTCCAGGTCGAAGAAAACGGCCACCACGTGCCGCCCGTTGACAAAAGCGTTCCGGACTGTCGTCTCGAGGCAGACCAGGTGGTCCACGGTGCAACGATTCTTGCAGAAACCGCACTGCTCCCTGGCCAGAAGGCCCTTCGCCTCCAGATGCCACACCAGGCGGCTGTTGACCATTTTCTCCATCACCTTACAAACGCAGCTAGTGAGCGCGATCGGCCTGTAATTGCCGGGGTCCTTAAGGTCCTTGCCAGGTTTCAGGATAGGGACGAAGCAGGCCATCTCCTAGGACGGGGGAAAAAAACCCATCGTCCAGATCCGGTTGTAAACCTTCAGGAGGGTCCGCAAGCAGACTTCCGGAAGGTGCCTCAGAAGGCCATAATGTACCTCGTCCGGGCCCGCCGAAGTCTCGTCGCAAGACTGCAAGGCGCTCTTCAGCTCCGGGAAAGAAAACGGCAGGTTGTAGACCTCCTCGTCGCGGGACTCAAAACTCAAAGGCACTCTCTCCCGACGCCGCTTCGTTCTCAAGAACTCCTGGGTTTTCGTTTCCGCCGACGAGTTTGCCCCCAAGATGGCGGCCAACAAATTAGCCACCGCCTCCCTGTCGGTGACCAAAGCGTCTCCCGAGCGCAAATGGTTGATCGACGTGGAGGCGCCCTGCCCCTTGATCTTCGCAAAAGTCAAAGTCAAAGTCAAACTTTTGTTTTCAGATGGTACATTGAGTAAGCATCGATTTGCTTTTTTTCATCAAGCCATTTATCTATAAAAAAAAAGCAGAGAAAAAACATTTCACCAATGGGAGAGTATGCATGCGCGCTTGTGTTTGCATGTGCGTTTGTTAGTGTGTTGGCATGTGGCGATGCTGTGGTGCATTATATTGTCTGGAGGTGATTTATGCCTACACATACCGTGTTTCTTTCTGACAAACTTGGCAATGTACAAGCGGGGTTGCCATCTTCGGGGCTGTCGTGTCGCCATAATTACAGTGCCATACACATTAAAATGGTTGCAAAGATTGTATGCACATAGTAAAGCACGGTCTTGGTGCCGTGGGACTCTGTATCTGTGCAAAAGTACGGGCGGCAGGGGCCCGAATCGGGCGTTTTCGTCACATCTTTCGTAACTGAGCCTGTACCTTATTCATAGGGGGATGTGTATGCATGCGCGTGTGCGCGCACTCGCTGGTGGTTGGATGCGTGTTTTTTTGTGTGTATGCGTGTGGTGGAGACTCAACACTTTGCTGTGGTGCATAATATTGTATGATATTATTAGTTGATGTGTGTTCTAGGGGTCTTTATTGCCTACACTACCTTTTCTGTCCGAGAAACTTTAGCTATTTGCAAGAGGGGTTGCCATTTTCGGGGCTGTGGTGTCGCCATAATTACAGCGCCACAAACCACAAAATGGTTGTCAAGATTGTATGCACATAGTAGAGCACGGTCTTGGTGCCGTGGGCTCTGTAACTGTGCAAAAGTGCGGGTGGCAGGGGCCCGAAACGTGCGTTGCATCACATGCGCCTTTAGCTTATTCCAGGCTTGGTTCGGAGAGGGGGGGGGTATGCATGCGTGCTTGTGTTTGCATGTGCGTTTGTTAGTGTGTTGGTATGTGGCGATGCTGTGGTGCATGATATTGTATGATATTATTAGTTGATTTGTGTTCTGGGGGTGATGTATTCGGGGCTGTCGTGTCGCCATAATTACAGTGCCACACACATTAAAATGGTTGTAAAGATTGTATGCACATAGTAAAGCACGGTCTTGGTGCCGTGGACTCTGTATCTGTGCAAAAGTACGGGCGGCAGGGGCCCGAATCGGGCGTTTTCGTCACATCTTTCGTAACTGAGCCTTTACCTTATTCATAGGGGGATGTGTATGCATGCGCGTGTGCGCGCGCTCGCTAGTGTTTGTGTGCGCATTTTTGTGTGTGTATGCTTGTGGTGGAGACCCAACACTTTGCTGTAGTGCATAATATTGTATGATATTATTATTTGATGTGTGTTCTAGGGGTCTTTATTGCCTACGCTGTACCATGTTTCTGTCCGAGAAACTTGGCTATTTGCAAGGGGGGTTGCCATCTTCGGGCTGTCGTGTCGCCATAAGTCCAGCGCCACACACCCCCAGAAATGGTTGTATAGATTGTATGCATAAAGTAGAGCACGGACATGGTGCTGTGGGCTCTGTAACTCGTTCCGATAAACTTGCTCTGTTCAAGACAGTCTGTCCTGTTTGGGGCTATGGTGTTGCCAGAAGACCGGCGCCATACATATCATAGATTGTAGGAAAGTGTGTATACATACAGTAGAGCACGGCACAGCACCTCCCGCCGCTCTTCCTTTATCCGAGCTAAAGGGCTCTGTTACTGTGCAAAAGTCGGGGTAGGATGGGACTGAAACCGGCCTTATGTGACATCTTTTCGAAATGCACCTTATTCTTGGGGGAATATCCTTATAATACTTTCTGACAGGAATAATGTTGTGACGTTGTGATTTTTTCCTATTTTTGAAGGAGGGGGGACGCTATTGGAAACGTAAATTGTGAAAGAATGATAAATTATTAGTATAGGCCACAAAGTCCAGATAAACAAATAGCAGAATACTGTAGATGCTGGGCGGTTTTTCATATTATTCATGTGAGTGATTTACGATCCACGAAGTGTTTGAATTTTGTCGTATGCTGGTGTTTGAACCTTGATGTCAATGCAAGTAAAATGTTTTATTGAAATTGTGGAGCAGAGGAAGAGTTACGGGGGAGTAAATGGAGGCAAGTTTGTTTTATTTATGTTATTTTCATATTTATTTCATACCACTTTATGTTACAGCAGATTTCTCGCGTGAGATTCAGGCTGCTCTCCCTGGGAAGAGCACATAGCCACAAGTGCAGCGCCTACCCATTATTATTTTTTCCCTGTCTGCAACTGTATTTGTTTCCCTTATCAGAAGGGGCTTTTTCTACAGAATTTTGCCAGTTCTTTTTCTTCTTCACACGCTCAGGCAGCAGCTGTTGTTGTCTGTCATAGGAACGAAAATGCGTCACTCTGCCATCAAGCAACCTGACAAGTCAGGCCCAGCGCATCCCACTTCGACTTTAGAGATAATTGTCATTTTTCAAGTCGTTCTGGAAAAAAAAGGCGGGAACATGGACCAAGAAGGCAGAAAGTAGACAAGAAGGAGGTGACTGAAAGAAAAGAAACAAAGCAGAAACAAAATGAGAGAGAGAGAAAGCAGAAATTTCTGGTACAATTTTGCAGAAAGTGGGGATGCTATTTATGCTGAAGAGTCGCACATAGCAAAATTTGGGACAATTGCAGGAAGGGGGAGGTGCTATATGCTGACAGGTCCCGTTATACATACAATAGTGGGGGCCGTGAGGGGAGTTCTTACATACATAATGAGTATCATTTATCCGCAGCTGCGATATGCACCTGTGTTCTCCTCTAGTGCAACGGCTCAAACCACTCAAACCACTCCACTGAGGGACAACAAGAGAAGTTGGTAACCACGGGTGCAGTTTATATGTGACCCTGTGTCAATGTGTGACCCTGTGTCTTTAACCCCGTCCCCCCTCCTTTACTACTCAGTCCAGATGCACTAAGTCCAGAGACACTAACAGTCACCACTGAGCCACCACTTACACACCTGTTCGAGAGGATTTCTCCCCATGGAGTTAACATTTGTGATGATTCTACTCCCCTAAAAATCCTTGAATTTAGATTATAAACCAAGTTCCCAGGTGCGACTATACGCAGAACATGTTATGCATATGTTAAAACCCGTTCTGCTCTTTGATTGAGTAGCCAATTTGTAAGGGTCCAATCCAATCCAATCAAGTTGTTTATAGCCCTGTCGACCGCACAGGCCATATCAGGGTTGTCGCTTTGTCAAATTTTAAATCTCAAAATAAAACTGTGCAACTATATACAGATTAAAACGTGGAATAAAACCAATTCTACGATCCTTTCTTGTGTTGATGCCATGGTAAACCATAAGGGTTAACCAAGGGCGGGCACCGCGTTGTTGGTGGAAAACAACATCAATCACACATACAATGAGATAAAACTAAAAAACCAAAACCAGATTCCTAAAAACATCCTTGTTCTTTGTTACCAACTCTGACCCTTTTACTCATATCAGATGGGGAAAAAGCCAGATTCATTCAGGAAATTAAAAAAATGGTGTCTGGTGGAACATCACAATAAAGGATCTTTATGGCGTCTGCAGTAAAATACATGTGCCTAATATCCTGGACATCTCGACACCCCAGAAGCAGATGCATGACAAGTCGCACACCATGGGGTTCCCTCGCCTTTCAACAAATGAACATGAGTGATATGAGAATGACCCGTGTGTATCCTGGTGAGCACTGTTGTTTCCCTTCGATTTTTGACACACAGCAGGAGGACTTTTAGGTTATGGTGAATCTGGAAAAGTGCATTGTCTGTTTGAGCGCATAACGTTTGCTTTTAGGTTTCAGATCTGGCTATGGCATGGTAGACTTGGAGATCTCCTTTCCCGTGGTACACCTGACAAGCGGGTTGACCGTTTTGTTGTCCTGAATGCCCATGTGCCCCAGGATCCATACCAAAACAATTTCACACTTGTCTCATCTGTTTTGGCAGTTACTTTTTAGCAAGCTCCCCCCCCCCCCCCAGCCTCAGCATTCAAGTTCTTAAGACACTAATATGGAAAATGTGGTACCTCCTAAAAAATAGGGTAGTGCGTCCAGTAATTGTCCCCCTTTTACCAAAAACTTTGGGAGTGCACAAGGTAGTCCCCATGCTGAACGGAAAGGACCCCTCAGGTGTCCCAGTGATGTCAACAGTGGAGTTTCCTTCCTAACCTTCAAGGAACAGTTGCCATCCTGGACTCACCAAGCTGGATCATCTTCCTCCAGCTTCATCTCGTGGACCAAGAACCCAGGAGATTGTAGAAACTGCACTGGGTAAATATCCTTTGCTACAGGCAACAGCCAGTCTCAGACTGATGGCAATGTACATCAACCCCTTTCTGCCCCAATGGCTCCACTAACTTTCCATTCCCCTTCAACCCCTGAGCTGCATGCACTCAGCGAACTCCGGGCGGGCGAGAGACGATGGGAAGACAGCATCAGAGAGTGGACAAGCCTTGGGTGGAGCTATGTGCTACGGAATCCAATCCAATCCAATGATGTTGCTTAGAGCCCCGCCGACCGCACAGGCCATATCAGGGCTGTCACCTCGTCACATTTTAAAACTCGTATTAAAAGTGTGCGACTATGTACTACGTGCTACGGATGGCGGAGGACAATGGGATAGTGGAGGAAGCTGGTTGCAAAATCTTCAGTGGTGCCTCCATGGTCTGCGGGACTATGGGAGACTTGAAATAAGTTGAAGCGAACACCCAATGACTAGTTTACGGTTTAAACGAACCGCCACCCCATTTACAGAGGTGTTAACACCTCTGTTAATTGAATCTCCTACTGATTTATATTACTGCACATGACTAGCGAGAGAATACCCCGTGTTAAGAGGCAGAAGAAAAAAGTTGATTTTGTTCTATGTTGCCCTTTTCTAACAATGATTCGAGAACAATCTATCAAGCCCATGCCAATCCAATCCAATGATGTTGCTTAGAGCCCCGCCAACCGCACAGGTCTTATCAGGGCTGTCACCTCGTTACATTTTAAAACTCATATTAAAAGTGTGCAAGCCCAAATATTACAGACAGCCATCATTGTTTAAATTAACCCTGTTGATGTCATCCTCATCTTTTGAAGTATTCCGTAATTTTGTCTTGTATTTATACAAAGCATTTAAGCTTAGAGACCTTGTTATGTCGTGAGAATTATTCTATGACATGGAATCAGTCTGTATTAATTTTTGTACATTTTGATCTTACTACATTTGTTTGTTATCATATCATGTTGGTATACCTCTTCATAAGGGGCCTTGGTCTATGAATGAATAAACCATCCAAATCCAAATCACCCTCTCTCTTTGTTATGTTTTGGTTCAGTAGAGAACCTTAGGGCTTTTCACCATAGCCGTGTGTTTACTTTATATTTGTCTAGGTCATTAATTCCGGATTTTTTATGATTTTTGTAAAATAGTTTTTGTCCAGCTGACTATAAATTAACGTTTGTATGTAGGTATGCCAGTGACGCAAATATGCCTGAGAAAGACTGGAAAAGACGTGTTCAACAATATGCGGAAAATATTTGTTGAACTAATATTTATGCATTTATTGATTTACGCGTTGATACTATCCATTATTTCACTTGCTTTTTTTATTTGTTTATTGATTTTTCTTCTTCTTTTGATGAGTTCCTTGTGTAAAGAAGCCACTGGCTTATCCAAATACTCTCAGTAAAACAATCGAGTTTCTGTTCTCAAGGAAGTATTATTTCTCTGAAACTCGTGAAGCAAAGGATGAGTTATGTATGTTCCTACACCGACAACCTTCACAGCTGAGAGCGAATCTGCAAATACCAAGAAATCTTTCTCTTTGGATCTCATCCCTGAATCAGTTTTTGGACAATGTTTTGTCAGGGGATGATCACAACTAGTCAGGTGATGATGACAATGTCAGGTGATGATGACAATGTCAGGTGATGATGACAATGATCAGAAAAGTGATGATGATAATGATCAGTAATGTGATGACAATTTGTCAGGTGATGATGGCAATGATTTTTCAGGTGATGATGACAATTTTTCGGATGATGATAACACTGATCAGTAAGGTGATGATGACAATGATTTGTCAGGTGATGATGACAATGATTAACCAGGTGATGATGACAATGATCGGTAATGTGATGATGACAATGATTTGTCAGGTGATGATGACAAGGATATGTCAGGTGATGATGACAATGATCAGTCAGATAGTGGTAGCAACAATCAGTCAGATGATGATGACAATGATTGTTCAGGTGATGATGACAATGATTTGCCAGGTGATGATGACAATGATTTTTCAGGTAATGATGACAATGATTTGTCAGGTGATGATTACAATAATTAAGCAGGTGGTGATGATAATGGTCATTCAGGGGATGATGACACTGATCAGTAAGGTAATGATGAAGATCTGTCGGGTTATAATGACAGTGATTTGTCAAGTGATTATGACAATGATTTGGCAGGTGGTGATGACAATGATTAAGCATTGGTGAATGATGACAGGGATCAATCAGGTATGATGACGCTACTATGTTGGATGTTATGCTTACAGTAGTGTGTTTAAAAATGGAATGTCAAGATCGTTTTGAGCACCGAGTTGATAATGCTTTTTTAGGCAGGGCGTGGACACTGTGGCATCTGGACACGATGCCACGCCAAAACAATCCAATCCAATCCAATCATGTTGTTTACAGTCCCGCCGACCATAGAGATCAAAATGTTAAATCTCATAGTATAATTGTGCAACTATATACAGATTAAAACAGGGTATAAACTCAACTTTACTGTCGTTCCTTGTATGAACGTCTCAGCTATGAAAAATTCAAATCTGCAGTAAAGTTTAGACCGTAAGACCAGTAAATGAGAAAGTGGAACACTGAAATACATGAACGGGAATTGTGTTACAATTTCTGGCTATACAAAGAAGACTTTTGCTTTGAAAAATATATTACTATACTTCCAAATGATTTAGGAATCCCTCGCATGAAATTTAGAACATAAAATTATAAATTGCCAGTCTAAGAAGGCAGGTTCAGGGGCAACGAAAAAAGTATTTAAAAAGTGTAGAAAATAAAACCAAAAGAAATTTGGTGAATTCCATTATATTTGCAAAATTCCATATTTTGAAGAAAGCAGAGAAAAGCTGTTAAGAGCATATTAGTATAGACAGCCCAACGTCCTAAACTTTCACATAGTACAAATTGGAAAAAAAATAGTGCTCTTACACCTAGCAAAATTGACACAAACCATGATTATTGAGTTGCATTGAGTAGCAAAATTGATTTTGATTCGTTGAAACTGTTTAAATTTTTCAGGTGGATAGTTTATTGTATTTCTTTTTATTTATTTGTTTATTTATTCCTTTATCTCGAAGATAATGTATTAAGCACCCCCGGTTTTTTTGTTTTGTTTTCTTTTTACATCCAATCCACGTATGTATGCGATTTTGCAATTTTTGTCATCTGTTCCCACTGGCACACAATGGCATACTCTTTTGAAAAGCGCGACAGGATTTAACGTGTGTACAAGATGTTCTGCGTGCATTCGCATACGGGGCTTCGATTTATAATCTCATCGGAAGGACTTCTGGGGGGAGTGGAGTCTGCACTGATGTTATGTCCAGGGAAAAAATCCCCTCGAACGGGTTCAAATCGCCGCGGGTCCTCAGATTACGAGTTTGTCAGATTGTTCAACAGTTTTGTGTGTGTGTGTGTGTGTGTGTGTGTGTGCGTGTGCGTGTGTGTGTGTTGTGTGTGTGCGCCGCGCGCGCGCCGTGTGTGTGTAATTTTGTTGTGGTTGTGGTTTCCCACTTTAAGAGTGAGATCTTTGTATGGTTAGCTCTTTTAACTCAAAAATGGTCGTCATCCTGCTTGATAATTGTGTGTAAAAGCTAATACTTTAGTTTGCTGTCTGTGAGGGATATTTATGTTTGATTATTATTTTCTGTGAATGCCACCACTTTAATAATTGTCTGTGAATGCTACCACTTTAGTTTAATAATTGTCTGTGAATGTTACTTTAGTTTAATAATTATCTGTGAATGTTACCACTTTCGCTTAATAATTGTGTAAATGCTACCACTTTAGTTTGATAACTGTGTGTAAATGCTACAACTTTGGTTTGATAATTGTCTGCAAATGCACATCAATTTGATAATTGTCTGTAAATGCTACCACGTTAGTTTGATAATTGTCTGTAAATTTTACCACTTTAGTTTGATAATTGTGTGTAAATGCTACCACTTCAGATTGATAATTGTCTGTAAATGTTACCATGTTAGATTGATAATTGAGGTAAATGCTACCATGTTAGTTTGATAATTGTGTGTAAATGGTACCATTTTAGTTTGATAATTGTGTGTACATGCTTCCGCTTTAGTTTGAGAATTATGTGTAAATGCCACCACTTTAGTTTGATAATTGTCTGTGAATGCCACCATTTTAGTTTCATAATTTTCTGTGAATGCTACCACTTTAGTTAAACAATTGTCTGAATGCTACCACTTTCGTTAAATAATTGTCTGTGAATCCTACCACTTTCGTTAAATAAATGTCTGTGAATGCTACCACTTCAGTTTAATAATTGTATGTGACTGCTACCACTTTAGATTATCTTTGAATGTTGCCACTTTAGTTTTATAATTGTCTGTGAATGCTAATCAAATGATTGTCTGTGAATGCTACCCCTTTAGTTTGATGATTGTGTGTGAATGCTACCACTTTAGTTTGATAATTGTGTGTAAATATTACCATCTTAATTTGATAATTGTCTGTAAATGCTACCACTTTAGTTGAATAATTGTCTGTAAATGTTACCATGTTAGATTGATAATTGTCTGTGAATGCTACCATGTTAGATTGATAATTGTGTGTAAATGCTACCACTTTATTTTGATAATTGTGTGTAAATGCTACTTTAGTTTGATAATTGTGTGTAAATGCTACCACGTTAGCTTGATAATTGTGTGTAAATGCTACCGCTTTAGATTGATAATTGTGTGTAAATGCTACCGCTTTAGTTTGGTTATTGTGTGTAAATGTTACCACTTTAGTTTGATAATTGTTTGTAAATGCCACCATTTTAGTTTCATAATTTTCTGTGAATGTTACCACTTTAGTTAAATAATTGTCTGAATGCTACCACTTTAGTTAAATAAATGTCTGTGAATGCTATCACTTTAATAATTGTCTGTGAGTGCTACCACTTTAGTTTATTATTACCTTTGAATATTACCACTTCAGTTTGATAATTGTCTATGAATGCTAATTAAATAATAGTCTGTGACTGCTACCACTTTATTATTATCTTTGAATGTTGCCACTTTAGTTTGATAATTGTCTGTGAATGCTACCACTTTAGTTTGATAATTGTCTGTGAATGCTACCACTTTAGTTTGATAATCGTGTGTAAATGTTACCACCTTAATTTGATAATTTGGTGTAAATGTTACCTCTTTAGATTGCTAATTGTGTGTAACAGCTACCACTTTAGTTTGATAATTGTGTGTAAATGCTACCACTTTACATCGATTATTGTGTGCAAATGCTACCTCTTTACATCGATTATTGTGTGCAAATGCTACCTCTTTACATCGATTATTGTGTGCAAATGCTACCATTTCAGATTGATAATTGTGTATAAATGTTACCACTTTAGATTGATTATTGTATGTAAATATTACCATGTTAGTTTGATAATTGTTCGTGAACGTCACCATTTAATTTGACTATTGTGTTTAAATGCCACCACTGTAGTTTGATAATTGTCAGTGAATGCTACAACTTTAGTTTGATAATTGTCAGTGAATGCTACAACTTTAGTGAGGCATTGGAGATGTAAATCCACACTGCTCCTGTATCTTTCATTATCTTTATCTTTATTTTTAACATTTTTCAATCACATTGTATTATTTAGAGCAGATTTACCAAACAGGGCTGTGAGATTTGAACCGCGAAACTCTGAGGATGCTGCAGTGTTATTCCGTCTCAGCAACTTCTGTATTTTGTTTCTTGTGTCCTGTGAATGAAATGTGTTAGTTTTGTGTTGTTTAAAGTTGATTAAATGTATCTATTTTCATATCTGTCCCTACCATCAACAGCCCAAATCCCCATTACCTTGGCAAAGTGTATAACCTGTTTAAAATTAAATTTGCTAAAATTATTATATTACCTACATATGTAAGAATTGATTTCAACCAACTACTTAGATTTGTTTTTTACAAGATATAGCGCTATATAGATTATATTTTTAAAATGAAAAAAAAAAAAAAAAAAAATATATAATAATAATAATATGATTTTTCGGACAGGAATATTACTGTCAATTGGGAGGAGGGGAGGGGGGGTCCAATCCAATCCAATGATGTTGCTTAGAGCCCCGCCGACCGCACGGCCATATCGGGGCTGTCACCTCGTCGTATTTTAAAACTCGTATTAAAAGTGTGCGACCAAATTTTGATTCGGAACTTTGGATATATTTGTCCTTTCAAAACGTTATAGTAAATTATATGGCAGAGCTTTTAATATGTCTATTGTGTAAGGATTTAAAAGAAGATGAGGTTCATTTTGTACTTTCTTGTCCAGAATCGAATATTAGAGAACAATTCATTCCAGCAAAATATTTCAGCTACCATGTTTCTTTAAACTCGTGTTGTTAATGTCAGCAACAAATGAAACTACAGTTAAGAGATTAAGCATGATATTATATTTGTACAAAGCATTTTAAAGGCGAAGCGAGTGTGTAGCAAATGCATAATGTGGATGTGTCTTGTCAGCAGTGTATTGTACAACCCTCTTCTAAGGGGCCATGGCCTTTATAAATAATCTCTCTCTGTTGTTTAGATTCAGTAAAAAACCAAAGGGCTTCTCACTATAGTCGTGTGTTTAGAACTTTGCCAACCTATGGAATATTTGTCTCGGTCATTAATAACGGATTTTGATGATTTTTTGTAAAATGATTTTTGCCCAGCTGATTACTAATTAGTGTATGTATGTAGGCATGTCAGTAACGTTAACATTCCTGAGAATGACTGGAAAAGACGTGTTTGATAATATGTGGAAAATATTTGTTGAACTAATATTATTATTGCATTTATTTAATCATTTGAGTGTTGACGCTATCCATTATTTCATTTGCTTGTTTTCTTATTTTTTGTATTAATTTCTTTCTTCTTTTGATGAGTGCCTGGTGTAAAGAAGCCACTGGTTTATCCAAATACCCTCAATAATACATTGTTTTGTGTTCTCAAGATGGTATTCATTTTCTAAAACGGGTGAAGCTTAGGATGATTTATGTTCCTACACGCGATAGCCTCCACAGGTGAGAGCGAATCTGCACATACCAAGAAACCTTTCTCTGAATCACATCCCTGCATCAGTTTTTGTGACAATGATTTGTCAGGTGATGATGACACTGATTTTTCAGGTGATGATCATTGTCATGATGACAATGATTTGTCAGGTGATGATCACAATGATCTGTCAGGTGATGATGACAATTTCATGTCAGGCAATGATGACAATGTCAGATGATGATGACAATGATCTGCAAGGAGATGATGACAATGATATGTCAGGTGATGATGACAATGATTAATCAGGTGATGATGACAATGATCAGTAAGGTGATGATGACGATTTGTCAGATGATGATGACAATGCTCAGTAAGGTGATGATGACGATTTGTCAGATGATGATGACAATGATTAGACAGGTGATGATGACAATGATCAGACAGATGATGATGACAATGATCAGTAAGGTTATGATGATGATTTCTCAGATGATGATAACAATGATCAGACAGATGATGATGACAATGATCAGACAGATGATGATAATGATCATACAGATGATGATGACAGTGGTAAATCATGTGATGATGAAAATGATTTGTCATATGATGATGACAATGATCAGTCAGGTGGTGATGACGCTACTATGTTGGGTGTTGTGCTTACAGTAGTGTGTCTAGAAATGGCATATCAAGATAGTTTTGGGCACGGGGTTGATAATGCTTTTTAGGCAGGGTGAGGACATTGTGGCATCCGCACACGATTCTTAGCCAATCCAATACAATCCAATCCAAGCATGTTGTTTATAGCCTCGCCGACCACAGAGGCCATATCGGGGCTGTCACCTTGTAAAATGTTAAATCACAGGATAAAACTGTGCAACTATATACAGATTAAAACAGGGTGCAAAATCAACTTTACTGTCGTTCCTTGTATCAACGTCTAAGATATGAACAGTTCAAATCTGGAGTAAAATTTAGACTGTAAGACCATTATATACATAAGTGGAACACTGAAATACATGAATACGAAATATGTTACACTTACTGGTTATAAAATAAACATTTTCGCTTTGAGAAATATACTACTATTCTTCCAAATAATTTGAGAATCATTCTCATGAAATTCGGAAAATGAAATCACAAATTACCAGTCCAAGTAGGCAGGTTCAGGGACATTGACAAAAGTAAAAGATTACGCAGAAATTGCAACCAGAAGAAATTTGGTGAATTCCATTAATTTCTCAAATATCCATATTGTCAAGAAAGCAGGAAAAGCTGCTAAGACCATTATAGACAATCAAACTTAAAAACTTTCAGGTAATGTTTAGTACCAATTCAACAAATTAAAGTGTTCTTACACCTGGCTAAATTCATACAAACCGTGAATATTAAGTTGTATTAAGTAGCAAAATTGATTCTGACCAAAATAAAATCTTTGTATTTTTCAGGTGAATAGTGTGTGTGTGTGTGTGTGTGTGTGTGTGTGTGTGTGTGTGTGTGTGTGTGAGTGAGTGAGTGAGTGAGTGAGTGAGTGAGTGAGTGAGTGAATGAGTGTGTGTGTATGTACTTTTGTTGTGGCAGTGGTTTCCCACTTTAAGAGGGTTGTCTTTATGTGTTTAGCTAGCTCTTTTGAACTGGAAAATTATCATCTGGCTGGCTGCTGAATATTTTGATGGATTTGTGTATGCTTTTCCATGTACCCAAATATAGTGTGTTTTTAATAAAGAATTGGACTTTTTTTTGTTCATAAAACAAGAAGCCACAGAAAAAGAAACCCCCTGACGCAAGTTAGTAAGCGACACCCTTTTTTTCTTTCTTGCAGGGGCTACCCCTACGCTTGTTTTCTGTGAAAAGTGTTTTTCACCTATCTGAAGGGTTGTACCCGGTTTGATTTAACGGTCACTTTTGCTTCCACTGGCAACGGTGCCTGGGTGGTCATCTTCTAGATGACCCAAAATAACTGACTGACCTAGGTGAGTATATGACAGGAATGGTGATGAGAACCTCCCCCTAAACACTAGTGAGGTAGGTGTTTATGGAATAGGGGGAAAACTTGTATTTTACTAAAGCTTTTTGTGAAAAAAAGAGTTAATTTTTGCAGGCGTTTTCTGTCTGGCTGTTTATCAGCAGTGAAAGGTGCTGCAGAAATATGTCCTTCCTCCTGGAGAAAAACAATGGAGAAGTATTATTTAAAAAATAATTGGAGTGTGATATTTTGTCTGTAAATGCTAGAACTTAAGTCGATATTTGTGTGTGAATGCTACCATTTAGTTTGATAATTGTGTGTGAATACTACAACTTTAATTTGATAATTGTCTGTGAATGCTACCACCTTAGTTTATCTGTGCACGCAACCACTTTAGTTTGATGATTGTGTGTGAAATCTACCACTTTGACTTGATAACTGTATGTAAATGCTAAAACTTTAGTTTAATAATTGTCTGTGAACCTACTGATTTAGTTTAATAATTGTGAGTGAACGCCACCTCTTTAGTTTGATAATTGTCTGTCTGTGAATGTTTCCACTTTAGTTTGATTTTTGTGCGTTAATGCTGCGGCTTTAGTTTGATATGTGTGTGTGTAAATACTACGACTTTAGTTTGAAATTTGTCTATGAATGCTTCAACTTAAGTTTGATAATTGTGTGCAAATGCTACCGTTTTAATTTGATAGTTGAGTATAAATGAATTGTGTGTAAATGCTACCATTTTAGTTTGATAATTGTGTGTAAATGCTACCACTTTAGTTTGATAATTGTGTGTAAATGCAACCACTTTAGTTTAATAATTGTGTGTAAATGGTACTATTTTATTTTGATAACTGTGTGAAAATGCTAACACTTTAGTTTGATAACTGTGTGTAAATGCCTCAACTTTAATTTGATAATTGTGTGTGAATGCTACCACTTTAGTGAGGCATAGCCGATTTAAATCCAGACCGCTCCTGTATCTTTCGTTATCTTTATCTTGTTTTTCAGCATTTTTCAATCACATTATATCATTTAGAGCATATTTACCAAAACAGTACTGTGATTTGAACCGTGAAACTCTGAAGGTGCTGCCGTAATGTATTCCTTCTCAGCAACTCATGTGCTTTGTTCCTTGGATCCGTGAAGGAAATCTTGTAAGTTTTGGGTTGTGTAAAGTTGATTGAATGTATGTATTTTTATATTTGTCCCTGCCTTCAACAGCCCAAATCCCCATTACCTTGACATAGTGTGTGTGTGTGTGTGTGTGTGTGTGTGTGTGTGTGTGTGTGTGTGTGTGTGTTTAAATTCGAATTTGCCAAAACTATTGTAATTTGCTGCATATGTAAGAATAGGTTGAAGTCAACTGCTTTGATTGGTTTTTGCAAGATATAGCGCTATATAGATTTTATTAAAGTTATTATCATTATTATTATTATTATTATTATTATTATTATAACTATCATTATTATTATTACATGTATATTATCATTATTATTTTTATCAGTATTGTTATTGTTGTTCTTCTTTTTTTGTCTTTTTTTGTACCACTTTATGTCACTGCAGATTTCTCTGCGTGAAATTCGGGCTGCTCTCCCCGGGGAGAGCGCGTCGCCACATGCGCAACGCCTACCCTTTTTTTTCCTGCATGCAACTGTATTTGTTTCCTTGTTGTTGTTATTATTCAAAACTGGAATTGAATTATGCTAGTATATAAGAGAGTAAGCGTTGTAAAATAGAAATTTGTTTGGTAAATAATTGATCAGAGATAAAATAAGTGCCCTAATAATTGACAAAGAACTATGAATTGTGAATGCTTGTGAGCGAAGTAAATAATCTAAGGGAAGTAACTGGCGGCCCCAGCCGTTCATACATTTTGAAAAGGATAAATGGTTTTCTTATTCATTCTTGCCATTTTCCATTATATAGTAATCATGAAGCATTAAATATTGTAAGAGAATTTTTTCTCTACTTATTCTGTAAGTGCTTTTGGGTTAGATTTATTCTGCATTGTTTGGAATAAAATGGGTATACTCCGCACGTGGTGTACACATTGAATGAATATATATATATATATATATATATATATATATATATATATATATATATATATATATATATATATATATCTTTGTGTAAGTGTGTGTGTGTGTGTGTGTGTGTGTGTGTGTGTGTGTGTGTGTGTGTGTGTGTGTGTGTGTGTGTGTGATTTAGGAGTTTTCTTGTTGGAAATGTACATCTTAGAAAATGATACTGTTTGTGTATAGCGTAGTGCCAGAAATGATAAATTACGAAATAAGTAAAGGCCATCCAATCCAATCCATAGATGTTGCTTAGAGCCCCGCCGACCGCACAGGCGGTATCGGGGCTGTCACCTCGTCTCAATTTAACAAATGTATTAAAAGTGTGCAAGTATGTACAGCATAAAACGAGGTATAAAACCAACTCGACTGTCCTTGCTTGTATCGACGACCTGGTCAACCATAAGGGTCAGCCCAGGACGGCCACCGCGACGTGGGAAAACCCACATTGATCACACATAAAATGAGACAAAACCAAAACCAGATTCCTTGAAACGACCTTGTCCTAAGAGACAAACTATGCCACTTTCACTTACATCAGACGGAAAAAGCCCGATTCTCTCAGGAAGTTAAAAATGGTGTCCGTGGAACATCCCGAAAGAGGATCCGAAAATCCGCGTACATAACTTTCTTTTACAGCCTAGTGTTGGTGCCAGCTGCGTCGTTTGAATGTTGTTACTCTGTATCTGTTTCACAGCAACTGGAGTCCTAAACAAAATGCCAAATCTTGGTCAGACACAGTCAGGTCGTAAAAGTTGGCTTCAGCTTCAAACTCTTGCCCGCCATTGCTTGCAGAAGAATGTGTTTTATCACATGCACAGCGAAAAAGGTTATTTTGTTTACTACTTCATTAATCCAGCCTCCGAGGTCTGCTTTTGTTTGTTACACGGAATTGAATCCATAGTTTTTAATTTGCCTTGTCTCGAAAATCCAATCCAATCCAATCCTGTAGTTTACAGCCCCACCAACCACACAGGCCATATGTGGACTGTCACATCGTCAAACTTAAAACCCAGATTAAAACTGCAATTACATACAGGTTAGAAAGGAATTTAAATTAACTTTTCTATCTTTGCTTGAATGGGCGCCCTGGTCAACCATAAGGGTCAGCCCAGGACAGCCACTGCGTTGTGGGAAAACCCACATCGATCACACATAGAATGAGATAAAACCAAAACCAGATTCCTTAAAACAACCTTGTCCTTAGGCGAAAACAGTTATTTTATTTGTTGCTACTTCCTTAATCCAGCCCTCCAGCTCAGCTTAATTTTTTTTTAAACACAGGATTGAATACGTAGTTTTTAATTTGCCTTGTTGTTTTGAAATTGACCCACTAAACTTTAAAAAAAATCACCCAACGAGAGCCATTGGTGGACGAGACCTGAGACTTACTGCGCATACGCCAAATTAATAACTACTTCCCTTGAACACTTTGTCGTCTGCTATTCGGTGTCTATTGTGTCCACGCACTTGAACTTTTATCGACTCTTTTCGCACAAAAACGTATCCTTTTTTCACTATTAAGGAGAACACTTTCGATAAACAAACCCTTATTTTTACGAGCTTTCTCAGGGGTGTTTGTCACAGGTTGTCATTTTCAAAAGGATTCAAAGTCTTGGACCTAGTATATCTTTTTTAAAAAAAAGAGATTTTTTTTTAAAAATCCGATAAAGGGCAATATGGAATTCCTTTAGAACAGAAGAAACATCACCCATGCGTTTGTCTGCTTCTCTTGTATGCTTTTCTTTTCTTCTTTTTTTTGTTTCTTGCCCACTGTTCTCTTTTTCACACTTTTATTCTGTTCTTTACACTTTTCTTTTTCAGTCTCTAATTTCTTTGTTGTTGTTGTTGTCGCCGTTTTTGGTTTTGTTCATTTCTTCATTTTGCAATATTCCAAGGGTGTGTGTGTTGCTTTTGCTGGTTGTTCTCGTATTTCTACCACTTTCTTTCTTGTTAGCCTTCCTCTGTTTTATTTCCACTTTCGTCTTTTTCTATCCATTATTTTCTTTTTTCTTTTTTTGTTGCGCCTCTCCTTTGTGTGTTTCTCTATCTTGTATTTCTACATCTGTTTTTTTCTCCTTGGGATTTTTGCGTTTTCTTATGCTTCTCTTTTGAAAAAGAATATCCTTCACCATTTCATTTGATCTAAATAAATTGAAAACTTTAGGAAAGAAGGAATTATGTATACACACTCTTCCGTCCATTTATGTATCCATGCACACATGTCAGTATCCATTCTCTCTCTCGAGCACACACACACACACACACACACACACACACACACACACACACACACACGCACACACACATATATATATATATATGTATATATATATATGTATATATATACATATATATAAATAATATATATACATATATATAAATAATATAGATACATATAGATATATAAGTAACCCCCAACAAATAATCTTGGTAACTGTATTTCCCACTTAACACCACCTTTATATATTTAGGTAAGTATCTATTTTGCTAAAACATTCCCCCCTCCTCTCTTACATCCCCCCTCTCAAAAAAAAGAAAAACCCCAAACAAGAAACGCTTTCCAGTTCCCTATTCTCGCTCTTACACTCACTCACACAGACAACATAGCCCTAACTTCCCATATGCCCCTTCCCACATACAGCTATCCACCCCGCCCCTTCTAACATATTTTTTCCATGAAACACCCCCAATACTCCTCCGTAACTACAAACGCAAGAAACGGAGAAGGATTTGTTCTGTGTCACGTCTGGTATCATGGTGTCTACCTGCCTTTTGTGTCCACATGTGGGGCCAGGTTATAAACAGGTTAGTGTTAGTAATTAACATCAGTAACTGGGAAAGGGGCTGTTGGTCAACTGGCTTCTTTGCCTGTATACATGCATGCATGTGGACACAATGGCACTTAGACACAATGGTACCTAGCTTTTGACACAATGGTTTGGAAGCTTTCTTTCAATCACAAATCACCTGTTCTACCAACAAGCCATGGCTGTTTCTGTTGCCTGCTGAGTGGAATTTTTGTGACTATTGCCCAATTCTAGAATCAGCTCAGTAGTTCCTAGCAGCCTACCCTTGTTTCTAAATGAGCTGTGGGCGTTTTCAAAAGAATCAACAATTAGATCAACGAAGGAACAAGCTCGCATGTGCGGTTATTTCTTATTTATTAAAAAATTCCCCATTGTTAAATTACAATTTTCCAGCTTTGAAATCAGCGATATCCAGCCTACTGTATTTCTTAAAAACTGTATTTGTTTCCAAAAGAAACCAAGCTGAATTGATGAATGAAGATAATCATCATCCCCATATTAAAACCATGCAAGAAAAAACTACTCTTTATTCTATTCCCACTTACCTAGCCATACATATCTTGCCTCTTCCTCCCAATTGACACAAAAACCTAATCGATAAAGAAACATAGCCCTAAAATAAATTATATGCAAAAGCCACTTTTTTATATGTTAGCTTTTTAATTCCATTTCCAATAGCCTAACCACACATAACTTGCCCCCTCTTTCCAATTATCAGTTTCCCTTTAGTACCTTTTCTTCAAAGTCAACTGATTCCCCTCCTCTTCCCCTAAAAAGTTAGTTACATATACACGGACATGCTCTCTCGCTATCTATCTATCTATCTATCTATCTATCTATCTATCTATCTATCTATCTATCTCATTCTCTCTCTTAACACACACACACACACACACACACACACACACACACACACACACACACACACACACACAGAGTTCGCGCACGTGAAAACCTGTTCTGCCTTTTGGAAGAGTAGGCTATTTTGTGCCAAAAGAAATGGATAACAAAATTTCCGTAATCACGTGCACACGGGTACTTGATGTATGCCGACTTATCTGTGTCTTTCAACACTTTAGACCACACAATTTTTCTCTCCCGTCTTCAAGAAACGTTTGGCGTTACTGACACAGTCCTCTCCTGGTTCAGTTCATACCTTACCCACCAATTCCAGGCAGACACAGTAAACGAGATTCACTCAATACCCGCCAAACTGGAATTAGAGTCCCACAGGGATTAGTTCTGGGCCCTGCTATTTTCAATATAAGATTTTCCTTTCTTGTTTCATCTCAATACTGTCCCTGCCTTCTACAGCCAAAATCTCATTACCCTACCAAAGTGCATTGATAATCTGTGTGTGTGTGTGTGTGTGTGTGTGTGTGTGTGTGTGTGTGTGTTGTGTGTGTGTGTGTGTTTTATTTTTTTATTTTATTTCTTTTTTTAAAAATTCTTTTGTATCGAGGATAACAGAATAAGCAATCATGTGTGTGTGTGTGTGTGTGTGTGTGTGTGTGTGTGTGTGTGTGTGTGTGTGTGTGTGTGTGTGTGTGTGTATGTGCACCCACATTTGGATCTGTTGGGACTATTGTTTGCTATTGGTTATATGACTGTGTAAGAATGGGTTGAATGCAAGTGCTTTAATTTGTCTTTGCAAGATTTGCTATATAAATCCCATTTCTTGTTTTTGTTGTTGTTGTTGTTGTATTCTTCAATTTACGTTTCGAATCGGAAAATCACCAATGCGGAATTCCGTTTAGAACGGAAGGAAAATCAAGCATGTAAAATGCATCGACCATTGACCAAAGAACTATGAACAGTGACCCCTTATAAAATAAGCTGAACAATCTAAGGGAATTAAGTGGCATCACTGGCCAATCCAATCTAATCCAATCTTGTTGTTTATAGCCCTGCCGACCACAGAGGCCATATTGGTGCTGTCATTTTGGCAATATTTTTAAATCTCAGATTAAAACTGTCACTGAGTTGTGGGAGAATCCAAACTAAAAGACACAAATGAGATTTTAAAAAAAATTAATAACCGCGGCCGCCGGCCATTTTATGTTCTAAAAAGAATGACTATTTTCTTTTACTTTCCTTGCGGCGTTCAAATATTTTAATGATTATAATATACGAACTGTGAATGCTTGTGATACAGGTTGAACAATTTAAGGGAAGTAACTGGCGGCGCCATCCAATCCAACACAATCTAATCCAATCTTGTTTATAGCCCCGCCGACCTCAGAGGCCATATCGGGGCTGTCACCTCGTCATTTAAAAAAATCTCGGATGAAAACTGTGCAACTATATATACATATTAAATACAGGGTTTAAAACTCGTGTTTATTGTCGTTCCGGAACTGATGACAAAATGTACAAAACTGCATACACACGGTGTCTGGATGTAAAAAAGCACACGAGTGCTTATTCCCTCATCTTAAGATATAAAAGAACAAAGAAAGAAAGAAAGAACGAAATAATGCTCTGGCCAACCATCATGGTCAATCCAGGACGGTTGTGGGAGAACCATCAACGACGTAAAAAAAAAAATGACGTAAAACTGGGGCACGATTCGTTCTATTAAAAAAAAGGAGAGAATAATTTGCTTTATTTTGTTTATGGGGCGTTTAAACATCATAATAATTACGCAGTGATTACAACTGAAAATAGAAGTGTTTTTCCTCTTGCTGTTCTGTCTCGTATTTGTATTTAAAGATTTTGTTTTAGCTATTTAGGAAATAAGATAAGTAGACTCGGCCCATAGCATAATGCGCTGAAGAGAAAAATATCAATATCACTTTACGACAGAAATAATATTCTTGCATTGTGTTTATTTTCGGGGGGAGGGGGTGGAGGTGGGGGAGAGTTATTGAAAACGTAAATAGCGAGAAATTAATAAATTATTTGCTATCTATATAGACCACAGTGTAGGGGCGGATAAATAGCAGAATACGGTTTTTTAAATTATTATTATCATTCATGTGGGTGACTGAAGATCTATTAAAATGTTTGTATTTTGTCGTATGGCTGTGTTTGAAAGTTGATATGAATGCAAGTAAAACGTTAGTTTATAGTTTATTTAAATTGTGAAGCAGAGGAAGAGTTAGGGGGCGGAGGGGGGAGTAGCGGAAGGGCGGTTTCTTCATCTTCATCGTTATGGAACGCTCAGACAACAGCTATTATTGTCTGTCATATGAACGAAAATACATCACGCCGCCGTTAAGCACCTGACTAGTCAGGCCCAGCGCATCTGACTTCGGCATAATAGAGAATTTTGTTATGTCTCTCTGGGGGAAAAAATGGAAGAATGGACCAAAAAGGTAGAAAACAGACAAGAAAGAGGTAGCAGAATGAAACGAAACGCGGCAGAAAGAGGTAGCAGAATGAAACGAAACGCGGCAAAAAACAAAGACAGTGATAGAAAAGAAGACAATGGTCCAGAGATACTAACTTTCACCTCTAATCTACCATTGAGATACCTGCTCAAGGGATTTTCCTCCTGGAGATATCATTGTGCCGACTCTACTTCTCCACATTCATCTGTCCCGAAGTCCCGCGGACCGAGGGGGCACCAATGAAGATTTTGCAACCAGCTTCCTCCACTCCCCACGGCCCTTTGCCCTCCTAGCAGATCGCTCCACTCAAGGCCTGTCCATTCTCTGGTGTTTTCCCATCCTTTATTCTGCCGACTCTGCCCCCCCCCCCCCCCCCCCAAAAAAAAAAAAAAAGAAAAACAACAACAAAAAAACAAATTCCTTCCGATGAGACTAAAAACCAAGTTCCCAGGTGCGATCATACGCAGAACATCTTGCCCACACGTTAAAACCTGTTCCACCTTTTGGAAGTCTGACCCATTTCGTGCCGGAGTAAAAGACTAAAACGTTTCAAAAGTAAATGAATAAATAAAGATGGAACAGGTTTTAACATGTGCTCAAGCTGTTCTGAGTGCGTTCGCATGTGGAACCTCAACTCATAATCTTATCCAAAGGACTTTCGGGGAGTGGAGTCGGCACTGATGTTAACCTTAAAATCCCCTCAACGGGAGTGACGCTGTTACTGTGGTGACTCGAACCTGGGCCGTCAGATTGCCAGCTAACCACCTGGCTAACCCGTCCCCCTAACCATTTACTTACCATACCACTTCTTCCTTCACCTATCCCGTAGTCCTTCGGGCCGTGGGGGCACCAATGAAAATTTTGCAACCAGCTTCCTCCACTCTCCACATATCACACCACATTTTGTCGTAAAACGCGCTGAGGAGGAATAACGCACGATGTCACAATTAGTAACAGAGTACGTTGAAGGGGAATGAATCAACACACCATGCCACAATCAGTGATATAGCCTGTTGAAGGGGGGGGAGGGGGTCAACACACCATGCCACAATCAGTGATATAGCGTGTTGAAGGGGAATCAGCACACCATGCCACAATCAGTGATATAGCGTGTTGAAGGGGGATGAGTCAACACACCATGCCACAATCAGTGATATAGCGTGTTGAAGGGGGAGGGAATCAGCACACCATGCCACAATCAGTGATATAGCGTGTTGAAAGGGGAATCAACACACCATGCCACATTCGGTGATATAGTGTGTTGAAGGGGGGGGGGGGGATCAACACACCATGCCACAATCAGTGATACAGTGTGTTGGGGGGGGGGGAGGAAATCTTGAAAGGGGGGTGACCAACACACCATGTCACAATGGTGATAAGAGGCTCCATGTGCGAACGCGCGCAGAACATCTTCCACACATGTTAAAACTTGTTCCACCTTTCATAAAGCGGCTGTGTGCTGCTGGTGAGAACCGATGACGAAATCCACAAAACCGCGCACACTCGGGGACCGGTTGTAAAAAGATACAAGAGTGTTGCTCCATTATTCTAGGGCTATAAATCTCACACACACACACACACACACACACACACACACACACACACACACACACGCGCGCGCGCGCACGCACGCACGCACGCACGCACGCACGCACGCACACGCACGAATGCACACACACACAGAGCGAGACATACAGAGAAAAGAGAGACAGAGAGAAACAGAAAGAGACAGACAGACAGACAGACAGACAGGCAGGCAGACAGGCAGAGAGACAGAGACAGAGAGACAGAGAGAGACAGAGACAGAGACAGACACAGAGAGAGACAGAGACAGACAGACAGGCAGAGACAGAGAGAGAGAGAGAGACAGACAGACAGCCAGAGAGAGAGACAGACAGACAGACAGTCAGAGACAGAGACAGAGAGAGAATCATGCTACACATTGGCCATACTTACCTGATGCACAGCCTGCCTGCCTGCCTGTCTGTGTGTGTGTCTGTCTGTGTGTGTGTGTGTGTCCATCCTGCAGACAACATAAATATAAACATTGAGCTCTCTCTCTCTCTCTCTCTCTCTCTCTCTCTCTCTCTCTCTCTCTCCTTCCATTATCCTTGATCTCTCTCTCTCTCTCTCTCTCTCTCTCTCTCTCTCTCTCTCTCTCTCTCTCTCTCTCTCTCTCCCCAGGTTCGAGTCCGGTTGAGATTTTTCTCCTGGAGTTAACATCAGTGCTGACTCCACTCTCCCCAAAAGTCCTTCAGATGAGACTTTAAACCGAGGCCCCGTGTGCGAAAGGACGCAGAACATCTTGCGCACACGTTAAATCCTGTTCCGCTTTTTGTAAGAGTTGGCCATCGTGTGCCGGTGGGAACAGATGACATTTACAAAACTGCATAAACACGGGGACTCGACGTAAAAAAGCACAAGAGTGCTTTTTCCATTACTTTTGATATAAAAGAATAAATAAATAAATAAAAGAATAAGCACACACACACACACACACACGCGCGCGCGCGCACGCGCGCGCACACATACAAACACACGCACACATACACACACACACATCGAAATAATAAATAATAAATATGACACTTTCAAATCCAACCTTATAGCCCATTTATTTCAAACCTAAGATTTTCGCCTTCTGTTTCCATCTCTTATCTGTCCCTGCTTTCGTAATGTGAAATCCCGTTCAACCTTCTAAAGTGTATATCCTTTATAAGTGTGCGCATGCAGGCGTATTTGTTTGTGTGCGCGTGTGTGTATTATTTGTTATTGATTGCTTGTGTCTTGTACAGGTCAAATGCAAGCGCTTTGATCGGTTTTTGCAAGATATAGTGCTATATAAATTCCATGTATTATTATTATTTTTATTATTATCATTATTAACTAAAAGAATGAAATGAAAAAAACCACATAAACACACACATACGTGCGCGTACCCCCCCCCCCCCCCCCTACACACACACACAGAGCAATCCTGAGGTTTTCCACAACTAAGAACTACACTGTCACTGTCACAGCCCTGCAGGGACCGACACAATGGGCCAAACACGTGACAGCCTAGCTATTGAGTGCTCAGAATGGCGAAACTTTTACTCTCCATTCTGAGACAGTTTCATTTTAATTACACCCCTTCAATAAGTACAATAACGAAATAATATTGTTTTCAAAACACAATGCAACAACCTTGACTGGATTAGCTTGCCTAGGAAACATCAGTAAAGAAGGAAAGAGGACAATTTACCTTGTGGATGAACAACATTAACACACCAACTGTCATGTTTTGGACGGGAAGCCGTAGTTGAGCATGCGCAGAGGTAGAAAGTTTGACAGGTGTAGAAGCTTACGTCATCTCTTTGTATCACACGGCTGAAGGTCCACACACGTGCTGCACACAGTGTAGTTTAAAAAAAAAGATGGAGGGCGGGGGCGGGGGTAGGTTTGCCCTTTGGCAAAAGTTTGAACATTTTGAAAAAAAAAACGTCGACAGCCGTTATAGTGGAATGGACAGAACGTGTCACTTCCACCAGCCTACAGGGCCATAAAATCGTGGATTTAAAATCTCAGCTACACATACACACACACGCACGCACGCACGTGCACACACACACACACACACACACACACACACACCACACACATACACATTATATATATAATTATATTTATATTTATACACACACACACACACATATATATATATATATGTGTGTGTGTGTGTGTGTGTGTGTGTGTGTGTGTGTGTGTAGGTGCATGTGCGCGCGTTTTATTTTCTTTCTTTCTTTCTTTTATTTTATTTTCTATCTTTTATTTTGAGGATAATGGAATAAGCACCCATGTGAGTATGCAGTTTTGTAAATGTTGTTATCCGTTCCTACCGACACACAATGGCTTACTTTTCCGAAATGTGTGTGTGTGTGCCGCGCGCGCGCGCGCGCGCGCGTGCGTGTGTGTGTGTGTGTGCGTGTGTGTGTGTGTATGTGTGTGTGTGTGTGTGTGTGTGTGTGTGTGTGTGTGTGTGTGTGTGTGTGTGTGTGAGAGAGAGAGACAGAGAGACAGAGAGAGACAGAGACAGAGAGAGACAGAGAGACAGAGAGAGCGCTCGTGTCTGTGTATGTGCTTGCGTGCACTCATGCTTGCTGAAGGCACATACAACTGCCTACTCGTTTGCCTGTGTGCATGCATGCATGAATTGATATGCATGTATCTGAACACCTAAACATTGTATACAAATCAGAGTCAGCAAGGTGAGCGCGATAACCTTCCATAACGAAAGAAAAGAAAGAGAAAGAACGAAAGAAAAAGGAACAGAAAAATATAAAAAAGGAAAAACACACACACATATATATATATAGTTATCCTACACACTATTCCCTTTGTTCTGTCTCCTTCCTTTATCCTTTGCACTGTGGCGTGATGTACTATCAGCCCTACCAATTAACTACAGCACCAGACACGAAGCCAAAAAATGCCAGAGCAGATTGTAAAGAGTCAGTGTCAGTTCCAGTGCCAGTGCCAGTGTCCGTGCCAGTGCCAGTACCAGTGCCAGTGCCAGTGCCAGTGACATTGTCAGTGCCAGTGCTAGTGCCAGTGCCAGTGTCAGTGCCAGCAACAGTAACAATGAATAAACAGCACGTGCACTGTATACTGATTAACAACATCAGTCTGGAACTCGGTGCCAGAGCGCTAGTTAGCAACTGATGATAGTGTTCACGATAGCGTTACTTTTTGTTTGGCAGAACACGGTGCATAGACTGCATCATTCTTGTATTTTCTTGCTTAGGTTATATCATAGTCCCAGCGGAGCTATTCGATTTAGGGACTGTAGTCATTGCAAGTCAGTCTAGTGATTAGAGGATCGCAGTATCAGTCGAGAACTTTGGAAAACTATATATCCTCAAAGTCTAAACGTGACTATATTAATGGTGGGCAAGAACAGTTGCATATGTATACAATATTTTCTATTGTTAATCCTGGGGTCTCTAGCTAAGTATTTAGTTACGGCTTTCATGTTATTTGCCAGAATTATTCCCGAAGTTGGAATATGGGTCCCTATTATAGTAGGGGGAAAAACCGGTTGCATACGCAAAAATCTCACCTTACAGCTCTAGCCAAACAAGAAACGAAGTGCAACAGAATATAAAAATGGTTCGTAACGTATTTAGTTTGAAAAGAAACCCACATAGAACACAAAATCTTTCATAGAAGATAAACAACATAACGTGTAATTGCATAACAAAGATAATACTACAAAACGCCATTGTTTAACGACCAATTCGATTGGATTCAAACATTTTTCTATTATCTTAAAAACAGTGACATTCATGTGGGTTACAAGCCGTACATGAAAAGAAAGTAAATAGGAAAAACTTTCTCACAAAGGAATGACACAGCACAGTACACAACCATTACCTCTGACACTCTACAGGATTATCCCGTGGTAGTATGGTTTGTCATTGCAAATAAGATTGGTTATCCCCAAAGCAATGCATGCTTTGTCATAGCAGTTTTCATTGATTATCCTACTGTGTTACATGGCTAGTCATAAAAATCCTCATAATTATTATCATTGATTATCCCTAGAGCATTGCATGTTTAGTCATCATTCATTATCCTAATGGTGTTACGTGCTTTGTCATTGCAATCATCGTTGATTGTCCCCAAAGCACGGCACGTTTTGTCAATACAAAAACATCTTTGACTATCCCCAACCATACTGCATGTCTTGTCACGACAATTATTATTATTGATCCCAAACAGGATTGCATGTTTTTGTCTTTGCAATCATCACTGATTATCCCACGGTATTGTATGTTTTGTCAGTGCAATCATCATAGATTTTTTTCCCCACCGTGTTGCATTTTCTGTCATTCTCATCGTAATTGATGATCATAGCTGGTTCACCGGGTGTGTGTTTATTGGCGTAGTCTCATGGTGGTCTCACATTTCGCTTTCTCGTCTGTTTCTGATTAAGCCCTTGAAAACCGCTTCTGGTTTTTGAGTGGTGTTGGCAACGGCAGGTGGCTGAAAACCCGTTTGTGTGTCACAGAACACACACGCATGCACGTGCACGCATGCAATTTCTGCGCATAAACATGTACGTAGGTACGCACGCACAACACACACACGCAAGCACGCACGCACAACACACACACGCACGCACAGCGCGCGCGTGCAAACATACACAAACACACAGAGACCCCAAAATTACACACACAAACGCGCACGCACGCATGCACGCATACACACATACAGATACACACACGCGCTCGCCCCCCCCTCAGAGCAGCACAAAAATCATGCAATCAATGAAAATGGAATTCTCTCTCTCTCTCTCTCTCTCTCTCTCTCTCTCTCTCTCTCTCTCTCTCTCTCTCTCTCTCTCTCTCTCTCTCTCTCTCTCTCTCTCTCTCTCTCTCTCTCTCTCTCTCTCTCTCTCTCTCAGAGCAGTCTCTTTTCTGCGTGCATGTGAACTTGCACATCTGTGGTTCAGTAATGAAAAACACAAGTAGCTATTCTCTCTGACACTCCATCCCTCTTTCATGTCGTGTGCTTATTTGTTGTTTGCTAATTATCTGTGGTTTTTTCTCATCCCCATAATGAGATCCTTGGTTAAGTTTCTTCCTCCTTTTTACCCAAAGATTATGATTTATATGATTTATTTTGTTGGTAGATAATGGTGGGATGATATTCTAATTTGCTTAACTCGTTATGTTTTCTTGTTTGCTACTGAGTAGCGTCTTTATATATATATATATATATATATATATATATATATATATATATATATATATATATATATATATATATATATATATATATATATATATATATATCAATCATAATGATCATTTGATTGCTTATTTCTTATTTTAGTTTTCTGTGTGTGCTTTTTGTTATTTATTTTATTATTGTCTTTCTGTCCTTGCTCCATGTCTTCTGTTTGTTACTGTTGTTGTTGTTTCTTTTTTTTAGTTATTTGGTTTATCATTGCTGTTGATATTAGTTAGAGCAGTTTTTCATCTTGATGTTATCCCTGATAAAAGGCGGGACTGGATGTAAAAAGGCACATGGGTGCTTAGGCCATTCATTATTCTCGGAATAAAAGAATTCGACTTCACTTGACTTGTTTTCAATGTGTGTGTGTGTGTGTGTGTGTGTGTGTGTGTGTGTGTGTGTGTGTGTGTGTGTGTGTGTGTGTGTGTGTGTGTGTGTGACTGTGTGTGACTGTGCGTGACTGTGTAGCTGTGCACGTGTTTAGGCACGCGCAGGCGCGCGTGTGTGTGTATGTGCGATGGTATGCAGGTGTGGGGGTGCAAGCGTGCGTGGGTGTGTGTTTGTGCATGTGCTTTTGTGTGTTTGTGTGTGTGTCTGTCTGTCTGTCTGTCCGTCTGTTTGACTCTGCCTTGCATTAAGGGCCAATCAGTCCCCTCTTTCATGTTAACATATCAATTTATTGCATTCCATAAAAGAAAATGACGTTCACTTATTCATTCACCTCTCCAGATTTACACACACACACACACACACACACACACACACACACACACACACACACACACACACACACACACACACACACACACACACACACACACACAGTCTTTCGGATGCGACTCTCTCTCTCTCTCTCACTCACACACACACACACACACACACACACACACACACACACACACACACACACACACACACACATATATATATATATATACACACACATATACACACACACGCACACACACACACACACACACACACACACACTCTCTCTCTCTCTCTCTCTCTCTCTCTCTCTCTCTCTCTCTCTCTCTCTCTCTCCTCTCTCAATCACCCACACAATCACACACACACACAAACACACACACACAAACACACACACACTTTCTCTCACTCACACACACACACACACACACACACACTCTCTCTCTCTCAATCACACACACACACACACACACACACACACACACACACACACACACACACACACACACACACACACACACACACACACACACACACACACACACCACACTTTGCGAAATACACACTTGAACTCACGCCCACACTAGCTGTGGTAGCACAACAGAATTAATGAACCTAACCTTTGGGCAATCCTGGCACCAGCCTGCCCCTCTAGCCTAGAATAGCAGTAAGTTGATACTGTGCCAGAGATATAGGATGCTACAGCGTGTAAGTGTAAGGAACAGGATAGCCTAGTGGTTAGTATTACATTGCCCTCGCAATCTGACGACCCGGGTTCGAATCCTTTTCAAGGGGATTTTTCCATTGGAGTTATTTTTTCGAAATGTATATTTTTAAAAATTTCAAATATAATACAAAAACAGAATTCTTTTCCACTGGAGTTAACATCAGTGTAGACTCCATTCTCCCCACAAGTCTTTCGGATGAGACTCTAAACCGAGGCTCCGTGTGCGAACGCACGCAGAACATCTTATGCATACGTTTGTGTGCCTGAAGGAACAGATGACAGAACTTACAAAACTGCTTACACACGGGGATTGTGTGTAAAAGAAAATCACATGAGTGCTTTTTTCATAATCGTCGATATAAAGGAATAAAATGAATGAAAAAATAAATGAATAAAGATAAGTAAATAAATAAATAAACAAACATACAACCGCAAGAGACCTAACTGGGTCACGTAAAAGAGCTTGATCTGCATTCTTTTTTTTTTTTTGTTAATGTTCTGTCCAAGATTGGCTATTCAGAACAGGATGTTACTCAATGTAAAGAAAACACCTAACTTAATTTGCAATCAATTTTTGTATAATTATAGTCCAAAATTGACGACTGATACAGGATCCTACCAAATAAATTATGCGGACCTACTTGCCTCATTTATAAGACCTCGGTTCATCCTTGAAGTCGGAATGCGGCTACTTTAATGGTGGGTAATAAACGGTTGAAAACGCAAAATATCTCCAAGTAGCTCTGGGCGAAGAACGAAAAATAAAGAGAATGATTTAAACAGATCTTTATTTAGAAGTTTTAGCAGATTTCACACAAATCCATTAGGAAGAGCAACAAGCTAGCAGTTTACTGTGCGATCTCAACACTAAACGCAACGAAATCTGTAGTTAAAGAGCTTTTTAAAAAAATATACCATCATAACAAAAAAAAAACCCAATTCGTTTTTGCAAACAAGCATAAACAATATTTACAAAGCTGCATACACACGGAGACTGGATAAGAAAAGAAAGCACACGAGTGCTTATTCCATTATCTTCGATATAAAAAAATAAATAGATACATAAATTTATTATCTTTTATTTCGTTGCTTTTACATTCAGACCATTTATTTTTTTTTAAAAGAGAGATTAATTACATTTTCAGAATTATAATATAATCTTAATTTAAAAAAAAACCAATATGAGGTGAGAAAAAAAGAGAGAAAAACAGAAAACACGTTGATAGGATTTTCAATTCAATTCAATATACTTTATTATCTCAAGAACAGAGAAATTCTGGTTTTGTCTCAGTAGTGGCTCAAACACCAGTTTGAACCTAGGCAATTAAATCGTAAGCGCTAGGAACAAGATGTTATGGTTAAAGAAAAGTGTTATAGAATAAATAGTCCCAGCGTCGACTGCAGGGAGCATGCTCACAAAAGGAATAATTGAGAGTGTGTGTGTGTTCTTGACGTTCGTTTGTTGACTTGAATGAGAAAGTTAGCAATTTTTTGTTCTTTTATAGCACCCTGCAAGGGACAGGTCTTTCATTGCCGGGGGTTGTTTAACATGCGCTCATTGCATGCTTCACAGGAGGCCTCTATTTTTTCCTTTCTTTCTTTCATTCTTTTATTTCGAGGATAATGGAATAATCACTTATGTGCTTTTTTCAAATCCAGTCCCCGTGTGTCTGCAGTTTTGCTATTTTGTCATCCGTTCCTACCGGCACACAATGACCTAGTCTCCTGAAAAGCGGAACGGCCTTTAACGTGTGCACAATA
>CM060332.1:20587364-20599864 GCA_030674155.1 Stramonita haemastoma
TACTCATGCCTTTATCATCTATTATATTTCTCTAAGCTTCCTTCTCCTTCTTCGTTTTTATCGTGTGGCGATGGAAAGATGTTTCAGAACGTTTATCAGTAGTAAGACATTTCTAACAGATTTTTCCAGGTCTGGTTACTTACTGTTGAGTCCTATCGTCATAACATAGGATCGGCAAGTTTTTGGTCATTTATGTGTGTGCTTTTGTTAGCTTAGATGTTTTGTTGGGGTTTGTTTATTTTTTTTTCTATTTCAAAAGATGTTTTTGTCAATGTCGTTGACATTTTTGAAACTATGGAAATGGACCGTAAGAATAAACTTGGGGCTAGCACCATCTTTTTTGTTACTGTATCTTTTTTTTTTTTATTTGAAAGCCGCCTCCACATGCAAGTGGGCTGGTCTCTCTGAGGGGAGAATAACTATATTACTGCTGTTCATCACGGCTTTCCTCCCCTTTTGGCTGTAATCTTGTTCACTTTCGTTTCTTGCATGCATTTTCTTGGAGTATTTTTTTGTTACGGCTAGTTTGTTTTTATTTTATGTTTTTACCATTTTATCATTTCAGCCTAAGAACTATAAACCCGAGCTCAATGCTTGATCAAATGAGGAAGGAAATCAAAGGCTTTGGATGCTGTTTCAGCTGTTGCTTCTTTCGCAATTCTTATGTTGTCACCAGGGGGACGGGTTAGCCTGGTGGTTAAAATGATGTACTTTATTATCTGCTGACCCGGGTTCGAGTCTCGATCAAGAGAATTTTTCCTCTAAAGTTAACATGAGTGCCGATTGCACTCCCACCAAAAGTCCTTCGAATGAGACTATAAACCGAGGTCCCGTGCGTACACGCACGCAGAACATCTTGCGCACATGTTAAGACCCGTTCCGCTTTCCAGAAGTGAAGACCATTATGTGCCGGTGGGAACAGATGACAAAACTGACAAAACTGCATACACATGGGGACTGTATGTAAAAAAAGCACATGAGCGCTTATTCTATTATCTTCGAAATAAAAGAATGAATATATATTTTTTTTAATAACTTTAAGATCAGCACGAGGTCTTACAGTTCACATTGCATTGCTCAAAATATCATATATCACAGCGCTCAAATCCAACATCACTCAGTCAAGAGTGCTAAATTTGACGCACCCTTTCCAAATACCTAGTCGAGTCCAAGTGTGGTCAGTTTTCTGCTTTAAATGGCACCAGCTGGCTCCATCTGGGCTGGAATTGGATGGATTAATTAGCAACTGAGAGGAGCTGGTCTGCCAACATGCCAGAGAGGAGATGGTGGGGGAAATTGACTGCTGTGATACACACACACACACACACACACACCACACACACACACACACACACACACACACACACACACACACACACACACACACACACATATATATATAATATCATATAATATATATATATATATAATATATATATATATATATAATATAATATATATAATATATATATATATATAATATAATATATATACCTGCCAGTCACAGAGTTGTGCCTGCTTGACATTATCTCCCAGACCAAGACAGTGTGTTGTTTAGTGACTAAGTGCTTCTGACACTTACCGCCTGCCTGGCAGGGACACATGGCTATAACCTAACTGCTGAGTGAATTACTCCTGGCTTTATTATCTCCACCACCCCATCTTCCCTCTCCTGCCTTTTCTTCCTTCTTTTCCTTCTGGTTTTGTCATGTGTAATGAGAACAGACGTTTTAAAGTGTATAGCAGCTTTAAGACTTAAATAGATGGAGTGAATATTACGTAGACTGCTCTCTTTCTCGGGGGGGGGGGGGGGGGGGGGGGGGGGGGTAATTGTCATTATCATTACTGATCGTTTTCTGTTTTCTTGTAGTTTTTGTTAGAATTTTGTTTGCTTACTTGCATCTTTTTTGCTTTTGTTGACATATTTCTTACAGTTTTTTTTAAATTTCATTTTTCTTTCTTTAAAAAAAAATGACCATGATATATTTCTTATAGTTTTTTTTAAAATTCATTTTTCTTTCTTTTAAAAAAAAAAGTACCAGGTGTGTGTGTGTGTGTGTGTGTGTGTGTGTGTGTGTGTGTGTGTGTGTGTGTGTGTGTGTGTGTTGTGTGTGTGTGTGTGTTTTGTGTGTTAGTTATATGCACAAAATACATCAATAGACACAAGAGCTCATGACTGTGGGTGTCCTTACTTTTGTTAAAGTTAATAATAATAATAATAATAATATAATTAAATAATAATAATAAAATAATATAAAATAATGATTATAATAATATAATATAATACATGGAATTTGTATAGCGCTATATCTTGCAAAAACAAATCAAAGCGCTTGCATTCAACCTACACGACGCACAATCAGCAACTATTTACAGTTTTGACAACTTTTAATCAACTGTGTTTGCACCTTCAACTCCAACTATCATCTGGATTTAGAATCTAGAAGAATAAAAAAAATGTAAGAAGCTTTAGTGAGTTTTGAACAGTGGCATCTACTGCTTTTACAAAGTGTGTGTCACCTTTAGACCATCACGCGTGTTATACAGTCCGCACTACCTGTAACACTGTCAGCTACACAGCTGTGTCTGCTCGGCAGCAATGGCAAGGACAAGACGTGATGGATTTTACTGACTTATTACTGCAGACAGATCCTGCTTACCTGCATGAGAGAAGTTTACAACCTGCTGAGGGAATTTACTCTCAGCTTGATCACCATCCTTCTCCCATCTTCTGTCTCTCTCCTCCTGCCTTCTCTCCCTGCTCTTTTCTCCTCCGTTATATCAAGTGGAGTGAAACAAGACATTTTTAAGTGCAGAAAGCTTAAAGGCTTACAACAGATTAACTTGATAAAAAAACGGTTGCTGTGTGTGTGTGTGTGTGTGTGTGTGTGTGTGTGTGTGTGTGTGTGTGTGTGTGTGTGTGTGTGTGTGTGTGTGTGTGTGTGTGTGTGTGTGTGTGTGTGTGGAAGGGGGGGAATGGAGAAACCCATTTTCATCTACATCACTGCTCATTTTCCCCCTTTTCTGTGATTTTTTTTTGCTAGGTTTTTCTGCGCTTGCTCGCTTTTCCTTGTTTTTGGTTTTGATTTTTATTGTTTATTTTTAATTTCATTTTGGTTTTTGTGTTGTGTCCTTGTGTGTGTTTTATGCAAAAGGATATTACTAGACAATAATTTTTAGCGACCTGGGTTCTTTTATTGTGTTAAATTATGCAGCTGCAACTTCGACTAGCACCTGGACTAAGGAAAAGGAATAAGGAAGAACAATTTTTAAAAGCTTCATTAAGTTAGAAACGTGGCATCTTATGCTTTTACAATGTGTATGTGTTATGTACACCATCACTTGTGTTCTGTGTGCCTGACTATCACCCAGCCAGCCCTACAGGTGTATCTACTTGGCAGTAATCCCAAAGATAAGACATGACGGATTTGTTGACTCATTACCGCTGACAGATTCTGCTACTAACTACCTCACCAACTGCACCCTACAGCACCGAATACGCGATACCCGTTCTTAGGTTAAAGTATTCCAGACGGTCGCCACTTAACACAGGAGCATGGCCAGATATTGATATTGCTTATGTGACCTTGCTCCTCTTTTCATCATTCACTGCTACTTTTTTCGTCCTTTCTTCCATTGTTCTGTTTCCCTGTCCTTGTGGGAAGGGATAGCTCAGTGGTCAGAGCACTCGCTCTCCCCAAGCTGAGGTTAACAGCAGTTGAGCGTGGTCACTTGTGGATGGGTGACCGTTTGTGCATCCTTGGTTCAATACAGTACCCCAGTTCACCCACCTGTAAATGAGTACCTGTCTATTTTGGTGACCGGGAACGCAAAGCATCGAGGGAGAGGAGATGGGCACCACACCCGTAAATGCTGGCGCCAAAAGGAGTAAGATTCTGGCACTACACTCCCCAACGATCGTATAGATTAGGGGAATACTTTCAACTTTTTTCACTGCCTTGAGTATCTTCTGTGTAGTTGGAAATTGCATTTATCAAAATATATAATATTGTACTGTTACATCAAAGTCTTTAAATGACAGTGGGGATGCTCTGATATTGGGAAGGATTTTAGTCATGTACTTTGTATTCACCGTTTTCACTCCCGACCCCCCCCCCCCCCCATGTGTTGTTTTAGAAGTTAGGTATTGGTTGGTTGGTTGGTAGGTTGGTGAGTGAGTACGTGACTATACTGACTGACTGACTGACTGACTGACTGACTGAGCTAATTACTTAGTTGGCTAGTTGATTAGCCATAAATAGGTTAGTTAACGAGTTAGCTATTGAGCAGCTTGTTATTGGTTGGTTGTTTAGTTGGCCAGTCGGTTGGGAAGTCATTTGGGTGGCTACTTACTTATTCACTTATCTACTTACCTATCTAATTATCCAGTTGGCTATCTTAGTTGATATCTTAGTTAAACCGAGGCCCCGTGTGCGAACGCACGCAGAACATCTTGCGTACACGTTAAATCCTGTTCCGCTTTTCGTAAGAGTAGGCCATCGTGTGCCGGTGGGAACAGATGACATTTACAAAAGTGTATACACATTGGGACTGGATGTAAAAAGGCACAAGAGTGCTTATTCCAGTATCCTCGATATAGAAGAATGAAATAAACTAAATAAATAAAATAAAAGATTGCTTGTTCCGATTTTAATTAATCATGAGTTAGTGAGATTGCTAGTTGGTTGGTTGGTTGATTCAATCTTTAATAAGTTACTGAGTTAGATTCATAGTTCATTGTTTGGTTCAATCTTTACTTATTTAGTTAGCTAGATTGCTAGCTGGTTGGTTAGTTCAGTCATTAATGATTAGTTATTTATTTGGTGAAATTGATAGTTGGTAGTTTGGTATAGTCTTTAGCTAGTTGTTAAACTAGTTAGATTGCTAGTTGGCTGATGGCTGGTAGATTGGTTAGTTGAATCGTTAGTTTGAATGTGCCTCCGATAATCATTTGGTTAAGCAGTTCGTTGCTAGTTAGTTTAGTTCATTTGTTAGTTTGGTTGGTTGGTTGATTGGTTGTTTGACTGGTTTGTTTGTTCGTTTGTTTGTTTGTTTGTTAGTCAGTTTGTAGGTTGATAAGCTGTTTGGTTGATTGGTTGGTTGGTTAGTTAGTTGGCTGGTTTTTTTAGTTGGTTGGTTGGCTGGCTGGTTGGTTGATTGTTTGGAGGTTGGTTGTTTGGTTGGTTGAGTTCCTTGCATGCTTGCCTGGTTGACTGGCTGATTGGTTGGCTGGTAGGCTACATGCTTAGTTTGCTGGTGGTCGACTGGTTGTTTTTTTGTCTTCTCTCTGTGTGTTTATTCTCCTGGTACCTCGCCAGCCTGAGGTCTGTGTGTCAGTAATTGGTTACAGCGCCAGGAACCACCAGTGATTGTGGTTAGCGAGGTGTTGCAGCAGACTGCTACCGTGTCTGACACTGAGGAGGATGTGAGGCAGTTAGCTTACGAAATGACTTTGTGCTATTATATACTCTTCATCCATTCTCTGCTTTCTCTTCCACTTCAAGCTTGAGTTTAGAAGGAGGAGAGAGAGAGAGAGAGAGAGAGAGAGAGAGAGAGGAGAGAGAGAGAGAGAGAGAGAGAGAGAGAGAGAGAGAGAGAGAGAGAGAGAGAGAAGAGAAGACAGACAGACAGACAGACAGACAGACAGACAGACAGACAGACAGACAGACAGACACACACACACACACACACACACACACACACACACACACACACACACACACACACACACACACACACACAGAGACACACAGAGAGACACACAGAGAGATACACAGAGATACACAGAGACACACAGAGAATTATGGGGGGAATGATGCGAGAACTGATGTTAACTCCAGAAGAAATAACATCTCCTCAAATGGGTGTCTTCGTAATAGTTCAAACCCAGATCGTCAGATTACGAGTGCAACTCTCTAACCACCAGACCACCCTACCCCCTAATGTTAATTAATCTAATCTTTAAAAAAAATGATATTTGATCTCACAATGAATGAAATAACCTTGCATTCACTCTACCACCGCCAGAAACAAACGCTATGCTCCCCCACAGAACTGTTTTCCCCACAGGACCAAACCCAAATCCCCCTCGTCAGATCCAATCGAACTTGAAACACTGTGCCCTCCTCCTCTCTTTGCCATCTTTCTCGGTCTCCATCCAGCGCTAGGCCTAGGCTACAGCGTTTGTCAGAATCGAATTGCTCGCAGTGGCTGTCGGGAAGGGCTGCAGCAGACGACAGAATGCGAGCGCGTGAGCGAGAAATGGCCTGCAGCATCAGTCGTGGTGGCATCAAGCAAGCCTGATCCATGGAATACACAGTCATAGCGGCAGAAAGTGTCTTGTGATAGTGTGGGGTCCGTGGAAGTGGAACAGTTAGGACAGCTCGTTGGGGCACAGCTGGGTTTTTGTGTCTGTGTGTGTGTTTGTGTGTGTGTGGATTTTGGTCAGTGGCTGGTTGTTTTCCTGGTAAACATGGCAACATCGCCTATGGAGAGAGTTGTGGTTCTTGCTGCCGACAACAGCGATCATTCTGTCAACGCTTTCCAGTGTGAGTACTATGCCTACGGCAATATCAACTTTTATTTTTATTTTACATTATTGCTTATGTATGATTTCAATATTATATAAATAAAACAACATTTGAGCATGTCTTTAATAGTGTACTATCATACTCTTCTTTCTCCAACAAGAGAATGGCAGTAGATGCTAGTGTGAATTAAAAACAAAACACATGAAGTTTGTTTGGGTGTCAAGTGTTCTACCTGTGTTTTCATTCTACAGTTTGTGACGGTCCCATTGAGTGCTGCTTTTTTTTCTATGCTAAACTGTAAAATTGTAATGAGTAACTTCTTGTACAAACTTGCAGACATATAGATGAGACACAAATCAAAGAAGGTAGGCTTTGTGCGTGTGTGCGCGCGCACGTGCACACACACACACATACACACACACATACACACACTTATGCACATACATACCCTGGCACTCGAGCATCCCAGCAGACACACACCACTACAAATTTGGAAGACTTGCACTGCTTTTGACGGCCAATTGATTTATTTATTGATTGCTTACACAACAAGAGAGAGAGAGAGATGGGGGGGGGAGGGAGAGAGGGAGGGAGAGAGAGAGGAAGGGAGAGGAGAGAGGAAGAGAGAGAGAGGGGGGCGAGAGAGGAAGGGATGGAGAGGGGAGAGAGGAAGGGAAGAGAGAGAGAGAGAGAGAGGAGAGAGAGAGAGAGAGAGGAGAGAGAGTGAAAGAGGGACTAAGAGACAGACAGAGATAGTGAGAGAAGATGAGAGACAGTGAAAACGTCATGGGAAAGCAGTTAGCAGTTATGAGTATGACTACTGACGAAAGAAATGTCTAGCGCTCACACCATCCAACTCCTGTTCTTACTTAGCACCACGTTTACCCGTTTTACCATATCCACTCCTTGGAGTATGAAAAGGTAAAAGGTAAAGGTGTCCCATAACCTATGTGGTTATGGGGGAGCAAGGCGTCAGAGACCTCAGCTTCTTCATGGGGCCAGCATATTGAGAGCGGCGCCCATCACCTCTTTTTGCTGTTTTACCTTCCCTGAACCTAAAGATGATAGGTACCCATTTACAGCTGGTGAACTGGGAGACTGTACTAAAGCTAAGGTGCACAAACGGAGACCCATCCACTTGGTAACCATGCTCGATGCTGGTTAATATTTGCTTGGGGAAAGTGAGTGCTCTGACAACTGTGCTATCCCATCTCCTTGGAGTAAATAAAATTATATCAAAACATCCAAAGCCCCAGACAGAAAAATACATGGCGGGGTAAGAAATGGACGCCTACAAAACATCATGACTCATAAAAAGCAATATCTGCTTTCTACTCAAACTATCGGACTGCTGTTCTCATTTGGCACTTTACCACCAAGTTTGACATCTACTTCCTCGTCGAAAATTATATTTGAACATACACAACCCAAAACAGAAAAAAATGAGAAGAAAAGAGTTATCAGTCATAAATCTAGCGCTTTGATTTGTGTGCTCCACAAGATTCAGCGCTATAATGATTCAATTATTATTATTATTATATTATTAATTATTATTATAATTATATATAATTATTATTATTATAAATTAATAATAATAATTATTATTATTTTATTAATATATATTTTTTATTGTTATTTGTTATTATTTATTATTATTATTATTATTATTATTATTATTATGATTATGATTATTATTAATGTCCCGACTGATGAAGATAGCCAGTACTAAAAACAACATGCAAATTCTTTTTTTCTTCTCAGTTGGCATGCAGTTTCCAGATTTCAAACGGCGGTAAAGTACATTTGAACACATAGTGCCTACGACAGAGAAAGCAGTGAAAGGAAAAGATTTAGCAGCTGTAAAAAAAAAAAATCATGACTGATGATTGAAAACATCTTGCAACTAAACCACACACCTTCTTTTCTCAACTGGAATGCAGTTTCCAAGTCATCCTTCCCCCCACCCCCTTCCTATCCTTTGCCTTACAGACGATGCATTTGAACTACCCAATCCCCCACAACAGAGAAAATAAAGGTAAAAGGTCAAGGTGTCCCATAGGCCTAACCTTTGTTGTCATAGGGGAGCGAGGCGTCAGAGACCTCAGCTTCTCTAAGGGCCAGCATGTTGAGGGCGGCGCCCATCTCCTCTTCCTCGCTGCTTTACCTTCTCTGACCCTAAAGAGGGCGGGTATCCATTGACAGCTGGGTAGACTTGAGTGACTGTACTGAAGCCAAGGCGTGCAAACGGTCACCCATCCAATTGGTAACCACACACTCCACGCTGCTCAACATTGGCTGGGGGAAAGCGAATGCTCTGACCCCTGCTGAGCTATTCCGTCCCCGACAGAGAAAACACATTGGTGAAAAAGAAGCCAGAATACAGCAACACATCAAGAACTGCCCTATGACAGCCTTTATGAGTACTAAGACTAAGAGCCTGGGTAAAAGTGCGAACTCCTGACTGGTACCTATTGATTTCTGGGGGGTTCCCTTTCACTCCATGGCCTTTTCCTCTCCTGCCCCTACCATCCTTCTGATGGGAGGGAAATGACCTGTGTGAGGGCTTGAACTGAGGTACGGAGGGTGGGTGGGGGTAGTGGTAGGGGTGGACACAGTCTGGAAAATGTCTGTGGTGAATAAGACTGGAAGGGAGGATGGAGTTGGGAGAAGAGGGGTGGGGGTGGAGGTGTTGGCTAGGTGTAAGCTTCTGTGTGTGTGTGTGTGTGGAGGGGGGGGGGGGGTAGGGTGAGATGGGTGAATTAGGGGTATGGTGTGCGTGTGTGCTTGTGTGTGTGTGTCTTTGTGTGTGTGTGTTTGTCTTTGTGTGTGTGTGTCTGTCTGTCTGTCTGTTTATGTGAGAGACAGACAGACAAAGACAAACACAGACACAGACAGACACACATACACACACACTGACACAGACACACAGACACAAAGACACAGAGACACAGAAACACAGACACAGACACAGACAGACAGACAGACAGACAGACAGACAGACAGACAGACCCCACACACACACACACACACACACATACACACACACACACACACATACACACACAGGAATCTTGTGGTCACTTTGGATCGATCAGATCCTCTGCCCATAGATCTAAACATCTTTGTGTACACACTTTCTCTCTCAAGCTATATACATACCCCTCACACCACACATCCTTGATTGTTAACTTTTTTCAACATTTTTAAAAATATTTTTGCTGCCTCATCATCTGTGACGTTCCTGACCCACTTGCTGCTACCAATACATTTATTCCGATCTCCTCTCCACTACAGCAGTACCCAGGTCTGGTATGTAGCATCTTCAGAACCAGAAGTCTATGGGGACCTTATCAAAGTTAGGACACTGTGGAGGCCACAAACCAGAGGCCGGGGCTCTTCATGTGGTGGTGTCTCGAAAACATCTCTCTGATGATACTCTCTTACTAAACCTCTTGAAAGATCTCTTTTATTTCGTGATATTACAACAGATCACTATTCTCCTCTGATTTGAGGGAAAATATCAGAGCAAGTTTTGGTTTCATCTCATTTTATGTGTGGTTGATGTGATTTCTCTCACAACGTGGTGACTGTACTGGCTGACCCTTATAATTGGCTAGGGTTTGGAGAGAGAGAGAGACAGACACCTGCAAGTTTTGTTCAAGTGATGTGACCGACATTCACAAAAATCACACCTTTACAGTAGAATAGACATGAGATTGTGTGGCCCACCTCTTCCCAAAAGAGCCCATAGCAAACTCACTCTTGGATGGAGAGAACCAGCCTGAACCCAAAAGAGTCCTTATAGCCTAGCCAGCCAGCCAGCCAGCCTAATGCTATAATCACAATTCCATTGTGGCTGCTGGCTTCAACAATTGATATTCGCAGACACATCTTCAGCATGGCCTTCCTTCTGCTTTCACACTTGCTGCTTTTTTGGGTTTTTTTCTTTATTTTTTTCTCGTCTCTTGTTTTCCAACTGTAGAATGGGCGTTAGCAAGCAATGCGGAACACAAAAAGTCGATTTGTCCTGCAACGAGAGAGAGAGAGAGGGGGGGGGGGGAGAGAGAGAAGGAGGAGAGGAGAGAGGAGAGAGAGGGGAGAGAGAGAGAGAGAGAGAGAGAGAGAGAGAGAGAGAGAGAGAGAGAGAGAGAGAGAGAGAGAGAGAAGAGAGAGAGAGGGGGAGACAGACAGACAGACAGACAGACAGACAGACAGACAAACAGGCACGCACGCACACACACACGCACGCACGCACGGACGGACACACACACACACACACACACACACACACACCACACACACACACACACACACACACACACACACACACACACACAACTTATCCTTGATTGTAGAATTTTGTTCTTTCCTTGAGTTTGTTTTTTGTTGTTGTTGTTGTTGTTGTTGCTCTCTCTCTCTCTCTCTCTCTCTCTCTCTCTCTCTCTCTCTCTCTCTCTCTCTCTCTCTCTCTCTCTCTCTCTCTCTCTCTCCTCTCTCTCCTCTCTCTCTCCAAACACCCATCTCATCCTTTCATACACCCATCCCTGCCTTCCATTCTTACCATCACCACCCACCCCACCATCCCCTTTCAGCACCCACCCTGCCTTCTTTTCCATCCTTCCTCACGCATTACCAAAAACACGCGGATTGACAGCAGCAAGCAACGCTGAAAAAATCCCACATCACTCACCACTGGAAGAGAGAGAGAGAGAGAGAGAGAGAGAGAGAGAGAGAGAGAGAGAGAGAGAGAGAGAGAGAGAGAGAGAGAGAGAGAGAGAGAGAAGACAGACAGACAGACAGACAGAGACAGACAGACAGAAGACAGAAGACAGACAGATAGACAGAACAGAAGAGAGACAGACAGAGACAGACAGACAGAATAGACAGACAGATCAGACAGACAGACAGACAGACAAAGACAGAAGACAGACAGAGAGACAGAAGACAGAGACGACAGAGAGAGACAGACAGAGACAGACAACAGAGCAGACAACAGACAAACAGACAGACAGAAGAAGACAGACAGACAGATAACAGAAACAGACAGACAGACAGAAGACAGAGAGACACAGACAGCAGAAAGACAAAGACAGACAGACAACAGACAGACAAGCAGACAGACAGCAGATAAACAGATAACAGACAGAGACAGAAGAGAACAAAGAAAACAATCAAACGAAACAGGCAGACAAGACAAAAGCATGATTCAAGAGACAAATCAAGGAGAATAGATAAGCTGTTGCCGTGCTTTTTTTTAAATCATAATTATCTAGTCCCCACCTTTCTTTTTTTTTTTTTTTTTTTTTTTTTTTTTTTTTTTTTTTGCTGCCTCGTCTTCTGTGACGTTTCCGTACTGCTGTTCCCACGCCGCTCATTTCAATCTCCCCGCCACAGCCATACCCAGATTCGTTGTGTCTCACCCCCGGGGTCGGGAGCCCACAGGGAGCTCATCAATATTAGGCCGCCACGGGGCCACCAGCCAGAGGGGCCCTGCACTTCTGCTGGGTCACTTTGGTGGTGTTCAGTGGTGCCTGTTCTGAGCTAACATACGCAGGACACCACCTACTAAGCCCCCTACTAACGACAGTATTAGCTCAGTCGCGGAGCCAGACTGAGTGAGTCACCCACCCAAGGTGGCGACCACCACAACGTCCCTCCAACGACCGCCTCCCCACGAACCCCCAACCCCAAAGGCTTTGACACAAATTCACCACAGGCACAGAAGCGTATGGGGAAACCGAATCTGAGGTCACCATGAGACCAGAGCAACGGAGGCCACCGAATCAGAGGCAATTTTTATTATTGCATGATGATCAATGATGATGAGGATGATGTAATGATGCTGCTGTGGAGGTGCATCCGCTTTGAGACTACTTGACAGGGTTGTTCTCTACGCTTACTGTCATAATATATCCCGGCGTCAACCAGGCCCGAGAGATACAGACACCTGCAGTGTTGGTCAGGTAATTT
>CM060332.1:20607364-20609864 GCA_030674155.1 Stramonita haemastoma
CTTTCTCTAGCATTCTCACCGAGGGTAGATATTTTTTTTTATCTTCCCAGTACATTCTCTCCCTCCTACACACACTCCTTTCCTGTCAGTGAATTTTTTGTTTCATTTCCCATCCCCAGTTTTCAGACAGGGTGGTGAGATGAAGAGGATGCAAGAATACAGTGATGGAGATACATCATTAGAGAGCTTGGAATGGGGAGAAGGATGCAGCTAAAAAAAAAAAAGAAAGAAAGAAAGAATGTCTGTCTTCACGAGTGTGGGAAAAAGAGAAGCAATTACGCAAAATCTGAAAATGTTTTTTTTTATTTTTATTCTTTTAATTTATTATTTATTTCCGTGGATAATGGAATAAGCGCTCTCTTGGTCTTTTTTTAAATCCAGTCCTTGTGTGTATGCAGTTTTTGTCCATTTTTGTCATCCATTCAGTAGTGAGTGCCCTGTTTGAGCAGGCATTGCTTTCTTTATGTACCACAAGCACGGTACAGGGCACTGTCTAAAGTTGCTTCGTTTGCATATCAGATCACGCTATAACCCAATACATTGCTTGTTTTATGCACCCACGAACTTCTGGTAGGTAGGGTAGGGTAGGGTAGGGTAGGGAGGGTAGGGTAGGTAGGGTAGGGTAGGGTAGGATAGGGTAGGGGTAGGGTAGGGTAGGTAAGGATAGAGAAGGGTAAAGTAGGATAGGGTAGGGTAGGGTAGAATAGGGTAGGGTAGGTTGGGTAGGGTAGTTTAGGGTAGGATAGGGTAGGGTAGGATATGTAGGATATAGTAGGGTATGGTGGGTAGGATAGGAGAGGGTAGGGTGGGAGAAGTATGGTAAAATTGGTAGGGAAGGGTAGGGTATGATTTGGTATAGTTTGGCATTGCATTGTTTTGCATTTTGATGTTTTGCATCGTTTTGTATTGCATTATAGTGCTATGCACTGTAAGCCAAATTTAGTTTTAGTCACGGGCAAAATTTCTATGCTTAAGATTCAGGGATGTTCTCCTTTCAGAAAAAAGTACGTCACCATAAGAGCAGCGCAACCCATGTTTTTTCGGTGTGCGTATGTATTTGTTTCTATAAGAAAGTGGTATTTCTTCTATAGAAATTTGCCAAGCACAACTTTCTTGTATCTCTGAGTCCTTGTATATCCATTGATTAACTATGCGTTACCCACGGGATCTGTGTTAATCTTCCAAAACTCAGAGACTAGCCTTCAAAACTCCACTCCAATTCTAGTATATTGGAGAAAATCTTAGGTTCAAGCAGAGATCAAACCTACGACTTTTGAATTCTAGATGGTTGTGTTGCCTCTAGACCACTGATCCACCAACTAATGGACTGCTAGAATTACATTCCACACATTTGCATGCCACAGCCAAGGGTACTGTCCACTGTCCACTATACATTTGATGAGGTAGATGAACCGTGCTGAATTTCCATACATTAGGGAGTACGTTACAGCCTAATATATTGCTGCATTTGCATTCCAAGTGAATACTATTGTCTACGGTGAGATAAAAGCAAGCACAAGCGCGCGCGCGCACACACACACACACACATGCACACACACACACATGCACATACACACACACACACACTCACACACGTACACACATACCATACAACACACACAACACGCGCACACACACACACATGCACATACACACATACACACACACACCACACACTCACACACGTACATACATACATACATACACACACAAACACGCACACACACACACACACTCGCACAATGACACACACAAAGATACATTCACACACTCACAAACACACGCGTGCGCGCGCGCACACACGCGCACAACACACACACACCACCACCACCAACAACAAACCACACCAAATACCCACACACAAAGACACATATGCACACAGACACACACAGACACACACAGACACAGACACACACACACACACACACACACACACACACACACACAACACACACACACACACAACACACAGACACACACACACAGACACACACACACACACAGACACACACACACACACACACACAGACACAACACACACACACACACACACACACACACACACACACACACACACACACACACACACACACACACACACACACACATTACATCACAGTTAGTTCTTCATTCACAGTTCGTCTGGAAACTTAACACCGGAGATAAAAGTTAACTCTGAAAAAAAAAACCCAAAAAACGGGAAAAAAAATCCAAAACCAACCCCAAAAGCCCACCCACTCTGCCCCAATGTCCCAGGGGAAAGGAAGACTGACTGTGCGGCAGCGTCACAGAGATGGCTGACGCTTTGGGCAATCTGCTTACCCCCCTCCTCCCCCCCCCCCCCTTCCTTTTTCGTTTTAGCCTCCCATCGATTTTCTATTGTCTTCTCCATGTGCCCCCATCTCTCTCCTCTACTCGCTGTCTGCGTTTAGAACCAATTACTAAATTACCCTTCCTTCTGTGTGAAAGTGAAAGGATTCTAGTTATTTTTCATAATAAC
>CM060332.1:20624864-20632364 GCA_030674155.1 Stramonita haemastoma
CAATCCTTCCCGTTTATTGGTTAGTCTGGCTCTGAGTGAGAGCATGTCTGATATTTCTGACTACTTCCTTTGTCTCTGTCAGGATTCCATGGGTGTGGTGATTCTTCGTTATTCGTTCAGTACTCTCTGAATTACAGAGGGATGTTGGTGGCCTGAAGGTAGACTCGTTTATCTGGGGAGGAGAGACTTTGTTTGCTTCATACTCTTCTACATTTTTCCTGTCTCTCCACCTCGTTACTCGAGAGAGTTTTTTAAATTTTGTTTTTGGCTTAAAAAGTTATTTTTTGTTCCTCGGCTAGAGCTCCGAGGTTGATGAATAGTGAGGTTTTGTACATACATGACCTGATTGTTGCCCAGCATGAAGATACCTGCATTCCTACTTAGGGAATGATATCTAAGCACACCAATATACACGCTGGATGAGGGTGCTCTTGTTTTTCTACAAATCTTTTTTCTTGGCACTCATATGCATTTCAAAACAAACAAATGACCTTTCGTCCAGACAACATTTCATTATTTTTATTTTACAGACTTACAAATCTACTAGTTACACAAAGTACGAAAACCAGTCATCATTTTGATGTCAAGACAGGATTTATAGTCTACATACAGAATTTTACTAATATGTACTTAACGTAAATGGTACTCCTTAACTTTCTACTTAGTTTATGTACTCAAACCATTCCCCCCCCCCCCCCCCCAAATCAGTAAACTACATGAAAAATAAATACAATTAAAAAAAATTGTTTGCAGTGCTCCAACTTTTCGATCTCATACTCGTATTTTAATTCATTCAGAAAAAAACATTAACATTAGGTTTTGTTTTACTAATTTTATATCATTTTGTAAATAGAAAACTTTTCAATGCATTTCGAAAACATACAATGAGTATTATGGTGCATTCAGAAAACTGAATATGCATTCATAATACATATCAAAGTGTATAATTGATGCCTTCCGAATACAGATCAAAGGGTATATTGCTGCAGACAAGAACCCCATCAAAATGTTGCTAGATACCATTGGGGAATATATCAACAGAGGTATTTAGATGTAATCAGAAAATATATCAAAATGGGGTGCCATGTTATGAACAAAGAGCAGATACACACATACAAATAAACAGCCAGAAGATGAACATTTTCCTGTTGCTGTTTCTTTTTAAACTGAACAACTCCAGCATCTCAGGATTTTTTTCATTCAAAAATGATTTGGCTAAGTCCATCACAGCCCACATGTGGCCGGTGTGGTCAGCAGCACAATAAAAACACGATCCATTGGAGCTGATAAATAAATGCACTTGTCAGCAGGAAGAGGACAAAGACACACACCACAGATCAGCCAGGAACATCAGTCACAGGAGACCCGCTTTTTGTGTGAGGGCAACTGTTTCCTTCCCCAGTGAAGCAGCCCCTCTCCTTTCATTGCTGGCTGAATCTGAGCATGAGTGAGAACATGTCCGATGTTTCTGTGGACCTCCTCTGTCTCTGTCAGGAGGTCCTGGATATGGGGATCTTTTGTTATTGTGCATTCAATCCCTGAATCTTAAAGTTCTGTTTGTGGGCTGGAGATGAAGTCTCCTGTTTAGTGGAAAGGGATTTCTTAAAATATAATTTTAAAGCTATTTTTTGTGGGGATTCCACCAAGAGCTGTCGGTATTAATAGCATAGCATCCTCACCTTCTGGAAATTCTGTGCTAAGGATTTGCCCTTTTCAACCCCTCTCTTTGTTTTTGCGTTGTTCCTTTGCTTCATGTCACCCCCTTCTTGTCTGTTTTCTGCCCTCTTTTGGTCCACATTCCTGCTTTATCCATGAAGATTTAAAAGATAACTATTCTCTCTGACGCCGATGTCGGAAGCGCTGGGCCTGACTTGCCATCCCCACCTCTGAAACCTTCTGTGCTAGGAATTCTGTCTTTCTCCTTGTCTCTGACTTCTTTTTTTTCGTGTCATCTTCTTTTGTCTGTTTTCTGCCTCCCTGGTACAGTCATCTACCCCCCCCCACCCCCTTTAAAGACTGAAAATATAACAATTTTCTCCCCACACCGAAGTTAAATGAGCTAGGCCTGATTTTCCAGGTGCTTAACGTCAGTGTAAAAACATTTTCGTTCATATGACAAACAATAATAGTAGCTGTCTGAGTCATGAGGATTCGACGAAGAAAAAGAAAAAGGAAGAATGCAAAAAAGAAAAACAATGCACAGAAGAAGAATGCAAAGAAGAAGAATGCAAAGAAGAAGTAGAATGCAATGAAGAATGCAAAGACGAAGGAGATGATGATGATGATGATGATGATGATGATGATGATGATGATGATGATGATGATGATGATGATGATGATGATGATGAAGAAGAACGCAAAGAAGAATGCAAAAAAGAATGCAAAGAGGAAGAATACGAACAAGAAGGAGAGGAATGCAAGGAAGAAGAATGCAAAGAAGAATGCAAAGAAGAATGCGAAGAAGAAGAAGAATGCAAAGAAGAAGAAGAAGAAGAAGAAGAATGCAAAGAAGAAGAATGCAAAGAAGAAGAAGAAGAAGAAGAAGAAGAAGAAGAAGAAGAAGAAGAAGAAGAAGAACAACAACAACAACAACAACAACAACAACAACAACAGCAACAACAACAACAGCAGCAGCGCAGCAGCAGCAGCAGCAGCAAGAAGAAGCAGAAGCAGAAGCAGAAGAAGAAGAAGAAGTAGAAGAAGAAGAAAAGAAGAAGAAGAAGAAGATTAACCAGAAAAGTGACCTCTCCTGGGTGCAGTCCTTGACAAAGGTAAAAGAAGGTCTGCTGCCTCTTAGATGACAAGACCTCCCACTGGGCCTAACCAAGGAAATCCAAGGGAATGCGGGGCTTTACATTCGGCGCCAGCTGGGCAGCAGGAGCAGCCAGAATCAAGTTGTTGTCGACATGCAACGGCCCCCAAGACACCACTCCGGATTTATGTTCTGGATTTTCTTCCATAGCCTTTTCCATGTCTGGATTTCGCCCGCAAGGCAGAAGACGTTTTAAAGCGGTTTTCTCTTTCCCTAGACGAATTATCTCCCCAGGATTACGAGTTCCGTCTACCCATAGCAACCCCCCTCAAAGACCCTTAATCTTCCTCAGTAAAAAACAACAACAAACAAACAAACAAAAACCCACACCAAGACAGTAACAATGCATGCCTTTGCTACCTTTTAGAATATACAAAATTGTACATACTAAAATAAAGAAGAAATATCTCTGTTTACACTGGTTTCAATTTAGTTTTGTTTAATTTATTGACGTTTCTTCTGTCTCTGTCTGATCTTTGGCAAGAGTAATTAGTTGTTGGGGTTTTTGTTTTCTTTTAGAACCATTTCTAGTTTGCTTCTTCCCCTTGTCCTCCATCACATTCTCTCTCTACGCATCTCTCCAATACAGCATCGCTCCTCTCCTCCTCTCTCTCGTCTCCATCTCTCTCTCTCTCTCTCCTCTCTGCGTCTTGTTCATCCTCTCACTCCTTCTCTCTCTCTCTCTGTCTCCTCTCTCTGTCCTCTCTCTCTCTTCTCCTCTCGTCCTCTCTCTCTCTCTCTCTTCTGTCTCTGTCTGTCTTCTTCTCTCTCTCTCTCTCTCTCTCTCTCTCTCTCTCTCTCTCTCTCTCTCTCTCTCTCTCTCTCTCTCTCTCTCTTCTTCTTCTCGTCTTCTGTCTCTTCGTCTCGTCTGTCCTTCTTCTGTCTTCTGTCTTCTCTCTCTTCTCTCTCTCTCTTCTCTCTCTCTCTCTCTCTCTCTCTCTCTCTCTCTCTCCTCTCTCTCTCTCTCTCTCTCTCTCTTCTCTTCTCTCTCCTCTCTCCGCTTATTTCACAGCCAATTTATTCTCCGTGTGGGAATGAAGACATGAAATATGCATGATATTGTTACTGATCACCCAGGGAATGATATTCATTGAGGTGTATCTGATCTCTTTATATCTCTCTATTCTTCTTCCACAGTGCCTACCAACAGCGTGGTGTGTGTGTGTGGTGTGTGTGTGTGTGTGTGTGTGTGTGTGTGTTGTGTGTGTGTGTGTGTGTGTGTGTGTGTGTTGCGTGTGTGTGTGTGTGTGTGTGTGTGTGTGTGTGTTGTGGTGTGTGTTTGTGTGTAAGTGTGTGTGTAAGTGTGTGTGTAAGTGTGTGTGTAAGTGTGCGCATATTTGTGTATTTGTATTGGTGTATGTGTGGTGGTGTATGTGTGTGTCTGTGTGTGTTCGTGCGTGCATATGAGAAGTAGAAAGGGAGATAAGACATAAAGACATACAAGCAAATAGACATACAGATGAATTTATACCCCCCCCCCCCCACTTCCTTATCACCAGCCTCCAACAGTGTTGCTAAACCATCAGTTGATGCACTCTGTGTTTCCAGAGGTAACCACCTCCCTTCCCACCTCTCTACGTCTGAAAGCTGAGGCAGAAAAAAAAACCAGTCAACACCATAGGAAAGGTTCTCCTATGATTAACTGTTATCGCTATTTTGACAGGTTCCAGCATTTTTCAGTGTTGTTTTTTTTTCATTCCCGCGGCCTGTTCACGCGCCAGTATTATAGTTTCCAGCATCTTTTTTCCAGAAAAAACAACAACTGATGTCTTAGAAGATACTCGTTTTAACTGCAGAATACGATGTGATGGTAATGTCTTGGTTTCATGCTGTCCATTTTTGTGTTGTTTTCTGCAGCCCCGTGAGTACTAAAGTAAGGTCACTTAGCAGATCATTTTAATACAGCAGATACCATCACGTTGCTGAAGTCATTGTTGTTGTTGTTCTTGTGTGTTCCCCAGCCTAACACTCAAGGATTTACCCCAAATATGCAGACTCACTTCCCACACCATGGAAATCACTTTAAGGTCATGGAACTTAATTCACACTCTATGAATAGTGTGTGTATGGCTTTTTTAAGTACATCGTCTGACAACTGGTCAGCCTTAGAGCTCTAACCCAAATGAAAAATCAAGGCATCATCATCTGGGCAGGCAAACTCCAACTTCAGAGAATTTTGCTTTTTTGTTTGATCATGATTGCAGATTGTTTCCAAAGAATTCATTCTGAATAAAGACAATGTTGATATAAGATTTTAAAGCCTATCAGCATTTAAGTATTGGCCTTGGCACTTTGTCCCATCAATAACTGACAAAGCTTTTGGCCTGGGTCAGAGATGTAACCCAATATGTCGGAGGTACACCATTTTTCCTATGATAAACAGGGTGCTCTGAAGATCAGATCTGGCAACTTGGACTCACGATAATCATCAGGATTGAAGGCCTGTTCTCTTATTCCACAGCTGATGTGTATGTATGACCAGAGACATTCAGATGCCTTGAATGAGCATGACAAATACGCAACAAGGAAAGTTAAGCAAGAGAATGATGCAATAACAGATCCATAGCTTATAGAGTAATATTACTTTTCAGGGGGGCTGACTTAGAGCACTGTCTCTATTTCCTTGATACATCCGTGTCCATTGATACGCGTATCCTGGTGTAGTGAAAACATGCCTGATGCATTATATCTACTGCCTCTTTTATCCGCGTCAGACAAACCCGAGCAAGGTGATTTTCCATGATTGTGCATTAATTCCTGAATGGTAATGATAAGCTGGTTATGGAGATCTAGGGGTTACTGCCCCAATGTAAAGAAGGAGCATGGTTCCATTGACCACCCAAAGCTGTATCCTTTTCTCCCTGATTCCTTAAGTCTTGGCAAGAGGCTTGATAAGCAGTCTCCACACGGGACATGCAAAGGAGGTTCTGTGCGTGTACTTAAGATAACCTAAAGTAATAAGAAATTGTCATTGACATGATTTACAGAAACATCATTCATAAATATGAGCTACTAAAACTAAAGCTATAAGAAACTTTCATTGAAATGATCTACAGAAGTATCATTCATACATACTCCAAACATAGGGAATATGAAAATGTCATTGAAAATCTACAAAACTTCGTTCAAAAGACTATGAAACTAAGACAGACAAGTAGACATTCTGAAAGGAAACATAAAAAGAATGGTGTCATGTTAATTGCAACATCCCTTTTTGTGAAGAGTTGAATTATTTCTGCAACCCAATAACACCAGGTAACACAAAGATACAAATTTCCCCCAAAGAGATAGGACCTTGCTTAGGTAATCAAATTGGGGAGTTTCTTTGGTGACTTCCATATGTGCACTTGTATATGATCAGAATTTTTAATTACAGCAAAGCTTTTACCCCAGCATTCGTCCAAGAACTGAAATTGAAGCTTTATGTCTCCGTGTGAAGGCAGACCCCCCCCCCCCCCCCTCAGGTTTATCCAAGACAGGTAGATCTGATTAAATTTATTCTTTAAAAAAAAAAGGTTACTTACCCCCTGAAACAAAATAATTCTGTTGACAAAACAAAAAACTGGTGGCATTGCACAGTGGGGACACACTCCCCCCCCTACCGCCTTTCCCCTTCTCCTCTATCCTCCCTTATCTCAAAAACTGAGGAGCACAAAATTTCATACAGAGAAACTTGCATAAACTATAAGCTGCGCAAGTAAATGAACAAAAAATCCATCTCTTTGACTCTTGTCAAACGCAGATCAGAGAACTATCACCCGCCACAAGGGACTAATTCCTGTGCCTCTGACTCCATGTTTCCAGACATCTCCATTTCCATTCGGTTACAGCAAGCTCCCTGGCAGCTTAGACCATCGTCTGATATCTCTGCCTGTCTTCCTTGGGCTCCGTCATAAAGCCCTGGGCATAGTAATCTGCCAGAATGGAGCATTCATTCTGGAGTAATAAGGTCCATCTGGCATGGAAGGAAATATGACACCCAGCAAAGTTGTCCCCTGGGGTGATGGATAGCATTGTTGAAGGTCTGCGTGACTGGCGTTTGCAAAAGATTTTTTTTGCGGTGTTGTGTGTGCGGGGATCATGTTGATCACTTTTGAACACATGCATACACACATACGCGCGCGCGCGCGCGCGCTCACTCACACACACATACACACACGCGCGCGTGCACACACACACATACACACACACGCACACGCGCGCGTGCACACACATACATACATACATACACACACGCGCGCACACACACACACTTTTTGCTTTTTGTTTTTTTGGTTTGAATCCATTTTCTGTTAGGGTCGTGTCTTGTTTTTCTTTTGTATGCACCTTACTTGTATTGGAGGAGGGAAATGGGTATAGGTATGTATGTGTGTGTCTTAAACGATTTTAAAGGAAACACTTCATTAGATTCTCTGTGTGTATATTTGTGTGTGTGTGCTGGTGCGTGTGTGTGTGTGTGTGTCAATGCTGCATCTCGTACTACAGTACATAATACATACATACATACATACATACATACATACATACATACATACATACATACATACATACATACATACATACATACATACATACATACAAACAAAACATATTAGCCGTAGTGGCTGAACATTGCGTGCATGTTTGACTCGACCGTGTGTTCGAGTTCCGGTGGGATGTTTGTTTTTGGTGTGTGTTCTTTCAGTGCG
>CM060332.1:20637364-20644864 GCA_030674155.1 Stramonita haemastoma
AATGAATGAATGAATGACACGGCAGTTTACCCTTCCCAAAATCTGACTCTTTAGATAGCGCAAGGCTGGCTCTGTTATTCTGTGACTGACCCTATCCATTCGGCTACACTGTAAGCAAAATTCCATAGCACAGCAGGCAGGCTGGCTCAGGCTCCCTACTATTTCTCTGTATTTGAGAAACCCACGCTTTCCGATTAATGCGACAAAAGTTTTCATAAAATCTAAAGTTGCGTTTCTATGTGAATGTGAATAAGTGCCCAGAGTTGCTCGATATACATGGATTACTCTGTGAAAGAATGGTGCTGTAAAACGATCTGTAAGCAGTAAATGTAACAGCTTGAAGTTCCTCATTTGTGTTATTCAGTGTTCCTTATCTGTGTCTGCTTCATGTGTAGAGCATCTCTGTTAGTGTGTGTTGTGTTAGCAGTGTAAGAGTGTGTGTGTGTGTGTGTGTGTGTGTGTGTGTGTGCGTGTGCGTGAGTGCATGTGTGTGTGCATACCACGTTCAGTGTAAGAGTGGTGTAGGGATTTTTTGTGATTGTCTTCCATCCTCTGGTCACTTTTCGATTCATATAGATCTAGTGAAGAACAAATTAACAAACAAACGAAAGAAAGAAAAGAAAGAAAAAAAAGCTTAGGAAAAGCACATTGTGTCTAAAATTAAATTTCAATGACAGCATTCATTCTCTCTCTCTCTCTCTCTCTCTCTCTCTCTCTCTCTCTCTCTCTCTCTCTCTCTCTCTCTCTCTCTCTCTCTCTCTCCTCTCTCTCTCTCTCTCTCTCTCTCTCTCTCTCTCTCTCTCTCTCTCTCTCTCTCTCATGTGTGTGTGTGCGCGTGCGTGCGTGCGAGCGTGCGTGTGTGTGTGTGTATGTGTGTGTGCGCTCGCGAGTGCACACAGCTACCTTAAAGTAAAATGTCGGGCGTGCTTTTTGGTTTTATGGAATAATTACTGCCTTAAATCTTTGTGTTGAAAAGTAATGTTAGTTATATCTTTAAAAGGGAAGTACATAAAGAGATTTGTACTTTGTGCACTGACCATCAGTATCATAACAGCAACAAAATAATTAGAAGGCATAGACCTTTAGACCTACAGATAGGCTATTTTGTGGACCGCCACATATGGTAGACATCTGTGTTATATTACATCTCCTGGAAATCTGGCCGTTCCACAGGGGGAGGGGGTGGGGGTGGGGGGTGGGAGTGGGGGCTACGTGCCTTTAGGCGAGTTAGTTTGGTAGGCTGCTGTGTAAGGAGCTACTTAACCTCGTTGCAAAAATAGTGCTGTTTGACTGGGACTAAGAGAGACTTTTAGCTATTCTCGCGTTGCAAATGTGCAACGTGGCTTTTGACTCTGGCATTGGGGGATGAGAGGAGGTGAGAAGTGATGCTGGTTTGTTAAGTTTTTCGGCCTCTGCCTTCTTTTCTCTCCCACTGCCGAACTAAAAGTGTTAGAAGGAGTTGGTGTGATGAATGAATGAATGAATGAATGAATGAATGAATGAATGAATATCTTTCTTTTTTATGGTTATAGAAAAGCATTACATACTTTTCTTTCATCCAGTCTTTGTCCTGATTAGGCACTACCAGAACAACAACATCAACAAAACAACAAAAACAACAAAACTTGAACCTTTGATTTAAAGAAAGAAATGAATATGCATCCAACAAACAGAGAGAGGGAGAGAGAGGGGGAGAGAGATAGAGAGGGAGAGAGAGAGATAGAGAGACAAGGCAAGGCAAGGCAAATTCTTTTATTCGAGGATAATAGATAAGCACACATGTGCTTTTTTACATCCAGTCCCCGCCCTTTTCAGGGATAACATCAAAATAAAAGATATTAAACAATAAAACTATACGCAGTACCAAACAACATACAAGAAATAAGTACACTACATATAATAAGGTAAGAGAAATGCGACAGTACACTACATATAATAAGGTAAGAAAGGTACACTTATTCAGAAGACGAAAATCAGAAGTCACAATAAAAATAATTTGGAATATTAAAGAAGAAGAAGAAGAAAACAACAAACAAACAAACAAACAAATAAACAAACAAACAAACCAAACACAAAATCCAAACAAACAAACAAACAAAAAACAAACATACAACCAAACAAAACAAAACAACAACAAAAAAACAAAACAACCCCCCCCCAAAAAAAAAAAAAAAGAGAGAGAGAGAGAGAGAGAGAGAGAGAGAGAGAGAGAGAGAGAGAGAGAGAGAGAGAGAGAGAGAGAGAGAGAGAGAGAGAGAGAGAGAGAGAGAGAGAGAGAGAGAAACGCATTTAATACATTTACTCATTTGTCAGAATTGAATTCATCTTCACGGGAGTTTTCTCTGTGCACAATAGGATTTGCTTTTTCCCAAGACAGAGAGGAGGAAGGGAAGGTGTGAGGAGGATGGGGCATAAGGTAACCTTCTGGAGGAGAGGGAGGGAGGGGGATCATTGGTATAATGCAGTACCACCCATTTGTTTCTGTCTGATTAGTTGGTCATAACAAAATGCTTACACCCTCTTACTCCCTCCCCCTACACACACACACACACACACACACACACACACACACACACACACACACACACACACGCGCGCGCGCGTGCGCGCAAGCATGCTCACACATGCACACACACACACATGCTTACTCATGTGCGCGCACACACACACATACAAACATACACATACCCACATACATTCAGACAGACAAATAGACAGATGGAGGGATGGACAAATGGATGGACAGACATAAATAGATACATACTTGTGCATTTTCCCCCACACACACACACCTCCACAACTACCACTATTCATACATGCTGTTTCTGCAATATGGAATATTTTAGAATTTGTTTGAAAAAGAGCTTTCTGGCTCATGACTTTTCAAGTCAACTTATCTTAGAATACAGTGGAGTTACATGCACTGCATGTACCAAAGTTTTCACCAAAGCACTTGATGTATGCAGCTGCCCAAAATAACTCAGTATATTTTATTCTTTTTAAAAAAAATATATACAGAAAACTTTACAGAACTTAGGCAGGCCTTGAGACTTTAAAAAAAAAAAAAGGTAAAGGTGTCTCATAACCATAAACTTGAACACACACTACATGCACCGAAGATTTGACCAGAGCACGAACTATTACCACCCATGCTATCACCACCACCACCAACAACAACAACACAATCCTCCACCTCTGCCACCACCTCTCCCATTCAACAGAAAGTTACAATTCCTGAGATATGGGAAAGTTTCAAAATTTCCTACAAAAGAGTATCCTGGTTCATGCTTTGGGTGTCAACTTATATCAGAATTCAGTGGGGATGCAAGAGACATGAAAATGCAATGCACGTACCGAAGTTTTTACCAAAGCACTGATGTATGCCGTTGCGCAAAATTACACTGTGTATTTCCTTTTTCTTTTTTTCTTTAAATATATAGAAGACTATCTTATCTATTTAATAGATATATATTTTAATTTCTTCTTTCATAGCAAGGATAATGGAATAAGTGCTCATGTACTTTTTTTTTATACCCAGGCCCCGTGAGTATGCAGTTTTATCAATTTTGCCATCTGTTCCTACAGGCATTTAATGGCCTACTTTTCTGAAAAAACGGCACAGGATTTAATGTGTGCGCAAGATGTTCTGCGCGCGTTCGAACTCGGGGCCTCTCTCATCCGAAAGACTTATGGGGATAGTGAAGTCTGCACTGATACTAACTCCAGGGGAAAAAATAATGCCCCTTGAACAAGATTCGAACCCGAGTCGGGAAATTGTGAGCGCAATGTTCTAACCACTAGACTATCCCGTCCCCTTCTCTATAGAATTCAAGCAGGCCTCCAGACTTAAGAAACTGAAACCCCCCAAACCTGTTAAAACAGTGGTAACAGTCAGTCATCATAGGAGAACCTTTCCTATGGTGTTGACTGTTTTGCTGCCTCAGCTTTCAGACGTAGAGAGGTGGGAAAGAAGGTTGTTACCCAGTAGTCTGGAAACACAAAGTGCATCAACTGATGCTTTTAACAACATTAACACTGTTGGGGCTGGTGATAAGGAAGTAAGAGGGAAAAAAACATACATATATCTGTCTGTCTGTCTGTCTGTCTGTCTGTCTCTCTGTCTCTGTCTCTGTCTCTGTCTGTCTTTCTGTCTCTTTCTTTCTGTCTGTCTCTGTCTCTGTTTCTCGTCTCTGTCTGTCTGTCTGTCTGTCTGTCTGTCTGTCTCTCTCTCTCTCTCTCTCTCTCTCTCTCTCTCTCTCTCTCTCGCTCTCGCTCTCTCGCTCTCTCGCTCTCTCCTCGCTCTCGCTCTCGCTCCTCATTTTTCTATATCAATGATAATCGGTATTCAGGGCAAAGGTTAGGAAAAAAGAAAAACATGTTAATGCTTATCTGTCACCCTCGGAAATAAAGATTTTCTCTGTCTGTCCATCTGTGTGTGTGTGTGTGTGTGTGTGTGTGTGTGTGTGTGTGTGTGTGTGTGTGTCTGTGTCTGTGTCTGTGTCTGTGTCTGTGTCTGTGTGTCTGTGTGTCTGTTTGTTTGTATGTCTCTGTCTGTCTGTTTGTCTGTCTGTGTGTCTGTGTGTCTTGCTGTCTTATTGTCTGTCTTATTGTCTGTCTGTCTGTCTGTCTGTCTGTCTGTCTGCCTGCCTCTCTCTCTCTCTCTCTCTCTCTCTCTCTCTCTCTCTCTCTCTCTCTCTCTCTCTCTCTCTCTCTCTCTCTCTCTCTCTCTCTCTCTCTCTCTCTCTCTCTCTCTCTCTCTCTCTCTCTCTCTCTCTCTCTCTCTCTTTACAGGAGCTTCCCAAATACGCAAAATTCAACCACACACAGAGCAGAGAATCAGAAGAGAGATATCGAGATATTTCTAACGTGCCTAATCTTTCTAGCAAAACGTTTACTGCCGCCTGAATCATGAGTGGTGGCATTTACAATCATCTCCTTTCATTGCATGCTATCTGAAGCTTTATCAGAGCTGTCACCACCAAGATCAGGGAACAAGAATTTTTTTTTTAATGGAAAAAGCCATTATTTTCTTTCCCATTCTAAGTCAAACTTTCAACTATCAGAATTATCGTATACATGAAGCACAAAATCCCGGGAAGAAGGTTTGTAAAAACGTACGAAGAAATCTCTTTTAAATCACCATAAACAAGAAGTTTTCGTTCTTGATACAAAGTAAAGGTAAAGGTAAGGTGAAGGTGTTCCCATAACCTATGCAAGTGTTAGGGAGTGAGATGTCAGAGACGTTAGCTCCTCTGGGGCCAGCATATTGAGAGCGGCGCCCACCTCCTCTCCCTTGCTGCTTTACCCTCCCTGATCCTAAAGAGGTCGAGGGCAGGCACCCATTTACAGCTGGGTGAACTGAGGGAACTGTACTGAAGCCAAGGCGTACAAATGATCACTCATCCACTTGGTAACCACAGCCAATGCTGCTTAACCTTTGCATGGGGACTGGATACTTCAGTGAGACAAAGTAAGTATTATCAAATTACTTGACGATATTGCTTTACAGCAAGAAGCACCCAAAATCTCCTGTCATGTAATGGAGAACTCTGCATCAAACTAAGACTGTTCTTGTACATGACAGACAAAAGTATTGAAGCTGCAAGACATCAGGTACAAGAATCGCAAACTGTCGTGGCTCGGGATTTCTGACAGACACAGAGAACATTAACATGCAAATCGAATCTATTCACACTCAACCAGACACAGTAGGTTTTTTGTTTTTTTTACATGCATAAATTTCTGTATGATAATCGTTTTCAATGATGTCAAAGCAAGAAGAAACTTTGTAAGAGAACTGCAATGGCAGACATAAAAATATGCACCAGTATAGTTACCATTTTGATCAGGAATTGAGATGGTCAGAAAAATGAAAGGCATTGACACATATATCAACCCCCTGTGAGCGAGATTGTTACTTGATCTTTGTTGTTATTGCTTGTTTTTTTTTTCTCTTCCTGGTTTCCCTGTGAAAATAGTGTTACACTGTATTGCTGTCAATCCCTTTTTTCTTAGTAGTTTAGCGTTTAAGGCTTAGACAGTGAGGTGTCAAGATATGTTTTAGTTGTGAGTGTGTTCTTTATAAACATATATGGAATGTACCAGAACTGTCAAGATTTGTCGCAGTGAGGAAGCCTTATGAAACGATGTATTTTATTTTATTTATTTATTCATTACTTTATTGTAAAAATAATGGAATAAGCACGCATGTGCTGTTTACATCCAGTCCCTATGTGTATGCAGTTTTGTCAATTTCATCATCCGTTCCCACTGATACACAATGGCCGACACTTTCAAAAAGCGGAACGGGTTTTCACGTGTGTGCAAGATGTTTTTCGTACGTTCGCACACGGTACCTTGGTTTATAGTTTCGTCATTGTATTGAATTTAACATGATTCGTAGCCACTACCGATTTCTTGCAAAATATCAGAAGTTGGATGAGAAAAAGCACGTGAGAGCTCATCAATTAACTATCATCTTGGAAAAAAGAGAATGTTGATCTACCTCGATTTAAAAAGAATCAAGATTGCTCTTCTCAGCTTTACTATTGGCGTCATGTTTTACTTTTTATCCTGTTTCAACCTATACTTTGTTGAGGTGTTTTTTTTAGCGAGTGTCTTTATACAAGCTTGCCTATGACAATTTTAAATGAAAAAAATCTGCTTTGCCTTGCCGAAATTTCTGATTTTCTCTTCTCAATGATACTATAGCATTATCTTTTATTATGTTCCATGTTTGAATCTATGTTGCTTGATATTTTACTGAGTAACATTACAAAAGCTTCATAGGGTAATCATTTTTGCTGTCCTTTAATCTTAAGTGAAAAAAATAATAAATGTGCACTTGGAGCCTCCACTTACCATCTTTACCAAAAAGTTGGGCATGCCGTCTACCAACTATCAACAAATGGCGGAGAAAATATCATCTTAGAAAAGGAAAGTAAACAAACAAAAACCATCTCCTTAACCGATTAGCTCCCCTTTAAGCTGCCAGCCTGTCTATTATACTTCAAGGATTACTGCGTGTAAGGAGCGATCCCCATGTCTATGACCGCTTTCTGACAGAGACGGAGAAGGTCAACAGAAATGATTATCAGACATGATCTGCTTCCTGACAGAGACAGAAGATGTGATAGGAAATAACCACCAGACATGCTCTCACTCATAGACAGATTAGGCAACAAATGGATGAGATAGCCTCAGGGAGATAGAAGCATTTTGTCCCTCGCGACCAAAAAAAAAAGATATTAATAACTATCTGACTGATAATGGGCCATGATCTATAGCGCGTATTTGTTCTCTTCTCTCGTTAGTAGTGACAGATCTATTTGTCATAAACAATTGATGTTCTTTATGTCATACAGCTGACCATAGAGGCCACAGGAATGTTGTTTTTGACATTAGTAAACCACCGTACACGGGCAGAAACCACGAAAAAGAAAGACTGCACTAAAATAAGTTTGGTGTGCTTTGATTCTTTCCCCTGCTTTACTGCTCTCG
>CM060332.1:20647364-20652364 GCA_030674155.1 Stramonita haemastoma
AACAGACGATAGATAGATTCATCAACCGTCAGATAAACTGAAGAGACCAAAAGTCAAAATATCTGTCAATGTCTGAAGGAACGGAACATCCTCAGACTCAATTTAATCTAGACTAACACTCAGAGCGGAATCCAGTCCACCCATTGTGGCGGGGAGAGATAGACTTACCCATCGTCTCTCCAAAAAGCATCTCCATCAGTATTTTAGGAGGACGTTACTAGATTTCAGGGGGCAGGGGGGAGGGGGAGGGGGGAGGCCGAGGTAGCCTGGTGGTTTGAGTGTTGTGCTCGTGATCTGACGGGGGACAGGATAGCCAGTGGTCAGAACATTGCGCTGGCATGTTGACGACCCGAGTTCGATTCCCGGTCGAGGGTATTTTTCCCCTGGAGTTAATATCAGTGCTGACTCACTCTTCCCACAAGTCTTTCGGATGAGACTGTAAACCGAGGCCCCGTGTGCGAACGCACGCAGAACATCTTGCGCACACGTTAAATCCTGTTTCGCTTTTCGTAAGAGTAGGCCTTGTGTGCCGGTGGGAACAGATGACAATATTTACACAACTGGATACATACGGGGACTGGATAAAAAAAACAACACATGAGTGCTTATCCCATTATCCTCGACATAAAAGAATAAAGTAAATTTTAAAAAAATAGATAAACGGCCCAGGATCGAACCACCACGGAGGTGGTGTCCGTTTGAGGGAGTTTTCCCATGGAGTTAACTAACATTTGTACTGACTGCACTTTTCCAAAAGTCCTTCGGATGAGACCATAAACCAACGCCCTATATGTGTGAACGCATGCAGAACACCTCCCCACACATCTCTTTCTTTCGTTTGTTATGTTTTTAAATCTGGTCTGCAAGTGCAATTGCTTCTCTATGAGAAAGTGTGGGTTTTTGTAGCATTTATCCACATACGGCTTTAACTCTCTTGTTGCCATAGGCACCTTCTAACAAACCATGATACCATGAACGAAAAAAAAATGCATGAAGACACTGTCAGAAACTACTAGTAAAATATAGTGTAAAGCTAAGGAGAGAAGAAGTGCTTCATGCAAGGTGAGAGGTTTAGTTCCTTTCCAGACACCGTGGGTGGCTGTACACCCAGGAGGTACGGTAGCAGGTTATGCCTACCCTGAAACCATGGGTGGCTGGACACCGGGGGAGATGGGGTAAAGGGTGTGTGCCTTCTCTAAAACCATGGGTGGCTGTACACCCAGGAGATAGTGTAAAGGGTCTGTGCCTCCTATAAAACCAAGGGTGGCTGTACACCCAGGATGTACCGAGCGTCAAATCAGAGGCGAGTAGCCTTCGTTAGGCGAAGATTGGTTAACTTATTCTTTCACGTTTATGATAAGTTATTTCAATATAAGACCACGTGGAGCTTACACCACACATTACATTACATTTACACTATATATTCATAACGGTATAATTATCACATGACATTACATCACATTTCATGATCTACCCTGTGTGTTTCAGTTTACCTCAGCCATTTCTACAACCCTGGACTGTACCACACATTACGTTACATTTACACTATATATTACATAACGGTATAATTATTACATGACATTACATCACATTTCATGATCTGACCTGTGTGTGTTGCAGTTTACCTCAGCCATTTCTACAAGCCAGACGACAGGCTAGTGGTGGTCAACACGCCCGAGTGTGCCCTCAACCCTACAGACAGCTGTTGTATGCTCCTCTCCTTTGATTTTCTATCTGCTCTGTCTCTCTGCTCTGTTTGTCGCTGTCTGGCTCTGTTTTGTCTCTGTCTGTCTGTTCTAGTCTCTGTGTTCTGTCCGTCTCTCTGTCGACCTGTCTCTGTCTCTGTCGCTCTCTGTCTCGTCTCTGTCTCTCTGTCTCAGTCTCCCTGTCTCTGTCTCTCTCTCTCTAGTCTGTCTGTCTTTCTGTCTTTCTGTCTGTCTTGTCTGTCTGTCTGTCTGTCTGTCTGTCTGTCTGTCTGTCTGTCTGTCTGTCTGTCTTCTCTTCTCTCTCTCTCTCTCTCTCTCTCTCTCTCTCTCTCTCTCTCTCTCTCTCTCTCTCTTTCTCTGTCTTCTGTCTTTCTGTCTATCTGTCCTGTCTGTCTGTCTTGTCTGTCTACTTCTGCTACATCACATATACATACATACATACTACATACTGTACATACATACATACATACATTACATACATACATACATACATACATACATACATACATACATACATCTACATACATACATACATACATACATACATACATACATACATACATCAATCACAACATACAATACATACAATACATACTACTACATACATACATACATACATACATACATACATACATACATACATACATACATACATACATACATACATACATACATACATATACATACATACATACAATCATCATACATACATACATACATACTGATACACCATACATTACATACATCACATACATACACACATACATACACATACATACATACATACATACATACATACATACATACATACATACATACATACATACATACATACATACATACACTACATACATACATACACACATCATACACATCATACACACATCATACATACATACATACATACATACATACATACATACATACATACATACATACATACATACATACATACATACATACATACATACATACATACATACATACATACATACATACACGAATTCTTTATTTCCAGTTTTCAAACTCACTGACCACAACTGTACATAGTCGCACACTTTTAATACGAGTTTTAAAATGTGACGAGTTGATAGCCCTGATATGGCCTATGTGGTCGGCGGGGCTATAAGCACTATCATTGGATTGGATTGGACCACAAAATGGTCTGATCTTTTTGCATATCCCTACCTAGACTACCTAGACTACATTCGTTCAGCGATAAAATAAAGAGCAGAGACGACAGCAAAGAAGAAGACTTCTGCACAGCACTTCGGCCTGTGCTTTGCTTTGCTGTGTCCGCACTGTGTTGTGCTTAGAAATGCATTTCAATGCAATGCCACTAATCAAAGCTTGATTTCCCCCATGTGCATGAAAGGAGGATTTGTTAGAGACCATTGATGCAGTTCAGTTTGCTGGGGCAACGGTGAAAACCTAGACAGAGAGAGAGAGAGGTGGGGAAGGGGGGGAGAGAAAGGGGGTGAAAGAGAGAGAGAGAGAGAGAGAGAGAGAGAGAGAGAGAGAGAGAGAGAGAGAGAGAGAGAGAGAGAGAGAGAGAGAGAGAGAGAGAGAGAGAGAGAGTGAGTGGTGAGTGACAGACAGACAGACAGACAGACAGACAGACAGACAGACAGTAAGACAGACAGACAGAGTGGTACAAACACACACATACACACACGCGCGCACACACACACACACGTCGAGCTGGCGCGCGCGCACGCGCATACACACCACACATACACACACACAAACAAACCAAGCACACAATCACACACAAACACACACACAACACGTACAACACAACACACACCATATGTACACACGCACGCACGCACGCACCAAAGAGACAGAGAGGAGAAGACAGACAGACAGACAGACAGACAGACAGACAGACAGACAGACAGACAGACAGAGACAGAGACAGACGAGGACGAGAAGACAGAGAAGAGACAGACAGACAGAGACAGAGGCAGGAACAGACAGACAGCAGGCAGACAGAGACAGACAGACAGATAGACAGACAGACAGACAGACAGAAGGGGAGGAGGGGGAGGAGCAGCAGCAGACACCATCGATAAATCGACATCCTCTGTGATCCAAGACATTTTTTTGGCCAAGGTTTTGGCATCGGTAGCGGGTCAAGCTATTTTTTTTTTTGGTTGTGGTTTTCTTTTATTCCCTTTCTTTCGCTGCTTTTTTATGTCTTCTTCTGATATCTTGGCCGCTTTCAAACTTGAGTTTTTTTCTCTTTCGTTCATCTCTTTTTCCATTAAATCTTCTTCCTCTTACTCCCCTCCTTTCTCCTTCTCCTCCTCTCCTCCTCTTTGCCCCTCCTTCTCCATACTCTTCTTGTTCTTGTTCTTGTTCTTGCGTTGTATTCTATTGTATTGTGATGCGTATTGCAATGTATTGCATCATGTTGTGTTGCATTGTAATGGATTGTACTGCATTGTACTCCATTAAAGTGCACTGCACTGTTTTATGTTAATTGCAAACAATCGTATTTCATTGCACTGCATTGTATTGTATTGTGTTGTGTTGGCCTGTGTTAGATTGTATTGTATTGCATTGCATTGCCTTGTATTGTATATTAATGTACTGTATTGTACTTTATTCTATGGTATGTATTGTATGGTATTGTGCTGCTATGCATTGTATTCGATCGTATTGCACTGCATTAAATTGCTTTGTTAGGTGTTGTGTAGCATCGTGTTGCATAGTGTTGTTATGCATTGCATTGACCATATCGTATCGTACCGTATCGTGTTATAGAAAAAAGTAAAGGTGTTCTACAACCTATGTGGTCAAATGGAAAGCGAGGCATCAGAGGCCTCAGCTTCCCTAGGAGCTAGCATATTGAAGGCGGCGCCCATCTCCTCTCCCTCGCTACTTTACCATCCCTGACCCTAAAGAAGGCATGTACCCATTTACAGCTGGGAGAAGTGGGGGACTGTACTGAAGCCAAGGCGCGCAAACGATCACCCATCCAACTGGTAACCACGCACGATACTGCTTAACCTTAGCTTGGGGAAAACAAATGCTCTGACCACTGAGGTACCCTGTCCCCCATCTAATCCTCCTATACAACTACTCTGTAGACATTCGCTTTGTATGTCGCTCACTGCTGACGCTGCTGGTTTTGTGTGGAGAGTGTATTCCTGTCGCGTACAGTTGTAGGGAGGAAGGAGTTAACGATAGGCAGCCAGGGAATGCTTTGCCCTTTCATTATTAGTAGAAGGTCTGATTGAGAGCTTTTCGTGCCGTGTTCATATGCAGGGTGAATGCTGCTCTGGCTGT
>CM060332.1:20657364-20659864 GCA_030674155.1 Stramonita haemastoma
TATCGTTCGCTCCTACTGGTACGAAACGGCCTATTCTTGCGAAAGGCGGAGCGGGTTTTAGCGTGTATGCGAGATGTCTTACGTGCGTTCACACACGGAACCTTGGTTTCTAGTCTCATCCGAAGGGCCTTGACATTCAGTTCGATTTTGTCGTTACACTTGGAAGGAAAGGCAAGGTTGAGAATCGAACCCAGAAGCTCACGGTTTACATGTTAGGCAACTGAACATCTTAACCGTCCTGCCACTAAGTAAGGTCAAGGTGTCCAATAACTTTTGGTCGTAGGGAGCGAGGCATCAGAGACGTCAGCTTTTCTAGGGACAGCATGTTGAGGCGGCGCCCATCTCCTCTCCCTCGCTACTTTACCTTCCCGACCTTAAAGAGCGCAGGTTCCCATTTACAGCTGGTGATCTGGGGGACTGTACTGAAGCCAAGGTGTGCAAACATTCACCCATCCACTTGGTAACCACGCTTGGTGCAGCTTAACCGTAGGCAGAGCTATTTCAGGAATAAGCCGAAAACAGGAAGGAACTCGGATTTTTTTTTTTTTTTTTTTTTTTGGGGGGGGGGGGGTCAGACCGTAGGAGGCTGCCTCCCATTGTTGTATCCGGGGATTCGTTTCATTTCCGCTTCCGTTCAGTCAATCAGCGATACTAGCACTGATCCTGATGAGACTTCCTGACTGACCCAGACTAAAAGCTCTGTCAGTGATAAATGCTAGCAAAGTGCCAAGGCCTACACTGAAATGTTGTTATGCTTTAGAATGTTCTGTTGAGATTGTCTTCTGCCATAACATGTTTGGGTTCCCCCCCCCCCCCCGCCCCCCCTTAATTTTTTTGTGATAAAGGAATAAGCAGTCATAAACTTTGTTTACATCCAGTACCTGTGTGCATGTGGTTTTGTAAATTTTGTCATCTGTTCCCACCGGCATACATGGCCTACTCTTCAGAAAGACATGAGGTTTTAACATGTGCTTCTGCACACAGAACCTCGGTGTATAGTCTCATCAGAAGAACTTTCGGAGGACTGGAGTGGGCACTGGTGTTAAGTGCAGGGGAAAAATCCCCTAGACAGGGAGAGTGGAGTTGCACTGATATTAAGTGCAGGGGAATTGGCACTGATATTAAGTGCAGGGGAGTTGGCACTGATATTAAGCGCAGGGGAGTTGGCACTGATATTAAGTGCAGGGGAGTTAGCACTGATATTAAGTGCAGGGGAATTGGCACTGATATTAAGTGCAGGGGAGTTGGCACTTATATTAAGTGCAGGGGAGTAAGCACTGATATTAAGTGCAGGGGAGTAAGCACTGATATTAAGAGCAGGGGAGTTAGCACTGATATTAAGTGCAGGGAGTAAGCACTGATATTAAGAGCAGGGGAGTTGGCACTGATATTAAGTGCAGGGAGTTGGCACGATATTAAGTGCACGCGTAGCACTGAATTAAGTGCAGGGGAGTTGCACTGATATTAAGTGCAGGGGAGTTAGCACTGATATTAAGTGCAGGAGAGTTAGCACTGATATTAAGTGCAGGGGAGTTGGCACTGATATTAAGTGCAGGGGAATTTGCACTGATATTAAGCGCAGGGGAGTAAGCACTGATATTAAGTGCAGGGGAGTTGGCACTGATATTAAGTGCAGGGGAGTTGGCACTGATATTAAGTGCAGGGGAGTTGGCACTGATATTAAGTGCAGGGCAAAAAAATCCCCTTGAACAGAAGGAGTGGAGTGGGCGCTGATGTTAAGTCCAGGGGAAAATCCCCCTTGAACTGGGATCTCTGTGGTGACAGCAACCAAGAAAAGATTTTCAACATCACAACCAGCATTCTCCAGTAAAGGAGAGAGAGAACACTGAACACTGAACACTGAATCACTAAATAGTGTTATTGTACTTAGGCCTTGGGCCACTATACAAAACATGTTTGGAGCAGGGGGAAAGTACACGTCATAGAGGAGAACCTTTTTAGCCATTTCGCAATATCCACTTCTACAAGTAAACAGAATAACACTCAATATCTTCCAGTTATCGTCATCCTCATTGTCACCTTCAGCATCTACATAAACATCGCCATCAGCATCTCATTAGTAAAGGAGAGAGAGAGAGAGAGAGAGAGGAGAGAGAGAGAGAGAGAGAGAGAGAGAGAGAGAGAGAGAGAGAGAGAGAGAGAGAGAGAGAGAGAGAGAGAGAGCGAGAGAGAGAGAGAGAGAGAGAGAGACAGACAGACAGACAGACAGACAGACAGACAGACAGACAGACAGACAGACAGACAGACAGACAGACAGACAGACAACAGACAGACAGACAGACAGACAGAGACGGAGAGAGAGAACAGAGAGAGACAGACAAGAGAGAGAAGAACAGAGAGAGACACACAGAGAGAGAGACACAGGAGAGAGACACAGAGAGAGACACTGAGAGAGACACAGAGAGAGACACAGAGAGAATCCTCTGAAGTCAAAGTATGCCTAACTCTACAGCGAAATACTTTTCACAATATCTTCTTT
>CM060332.1:20664864-20669864 GCA_030674155.1 Stramonita haemastoma
ATAGCTGTGCTACAGATATGTATTGATTATGCAGAGGATTTTTTTTTCATTTTTTAATTTCAATTTTAACCTTGATATCGAGGATAATGGGATAAGCACTCTTGTGCTTTTTTATATCCAGTCCCCGTGTGTATGCAGTTTTGTAAATGTCATCTGTTTCCAATGGAACACGATGACCTACTCTCACGAAAAGCGGAATAGGATGTAACGTGTGTGCAAGATGTTCTGCGTGTGTTCACACACGGGGCCTCGGTTTATAGTCTCATCCGAAGGACTTCGGGGGAGAGTGGAGTCAGCACTGATGTTAACTCCAGGAGAAAAATCTCGAACGGGAATCGAACCCGGGTCGTCAACGAGCGCGATGTTCTGACCACTAGGCTATCCCGTTTCCCCGAGAACACAGGATAATAATGTGAGAGATCTGTTTTGACTTTTTCAGAGGCCTGCACGAAACTATCTCTTATGCTAAACCAAAGTATGCAGATTGATGGTCTAGACCTAACGTGTCTGCCCAGAAAGCCAGAAGTGAGGTTTTTATCCCTAAAGTCTGGGTGCTAAGTCTTTTGGATGAGACGATATACCTAGGTCCCATGCGCAACGCCAGTCAATTAACTAGGAAGTGCATCATCTATTAATAAACTAAGTCCCATGTGCAACACCTATTGATAAACCGAGCTCCCATGCGCTACATCTATTGATAAACCGAGCTCCCATGCGCTACATCTATTGATAAACCGAGCTCCTATGCGCTACATCTATTGATAAACCGAGCTCCCATGCGCTACATCTATTGAGTGCCAGTAAAGAACTCATAGCAACAAAAGCTGTCCCTGGCAAAATGTTATGGGGACAAAAGCAACTCTCATTGGGAACTAACGAAACACGCACATAGGTGGAAACACATAACTAATGGATGTGGATGCTATTCTCGCCACACTCTTCCTGAGGAAAAGAGCTGTAAGTTTCCCCCCACAGAAATTTTGACTGATTGAGATTGGCAGACGATTCCTTTTCTCAAAGATTAGAAGAAAACTCGTTTTTCTCCTTGCTACCAAAACATACTTTCCAACCTTTAAAACTGTATAGGTTGTATACACTTTCTACTCAGTTACGAAATCAGATATATATAAATCAAATTCTCTTGAAACTTTCGGGAAAATGGAGTTGCCCTGTTTTACTATGCGAAGCCAAAACTGCAATATAACGTGACACTAGCTGTTTCCCTGTAGCAGCAATACACAAACAGTCAAACTTTAGAGACACAGAAACGTTAGAAACACTTTTTTTTCTGTCAAATCCAAAACGCATTTTCACAATATAAAACTGTCTAAGCTGTCCAAACTAAGCAGGGATTAAATCAAACATTTTGTTTTCAACTGATTTATTGGATTAAAAAAAAAAAAAAAAGTAAAGCTTTCGAAACGTCAAAAAATTGGAGTTACCCTCTTTTGCCACTGACACAGGGACAGATGGGTGGCGGAATAATTATTTCAAAGAAGTGGGTATAGCGGAGGAAGGGAAGGGGAAAGAGGGAGGGAGGGGTGTAAAGATTGTTATGGACAGGTCCATGGCAGGAGTAAAAAAAAAAAAAAAATGCAGACGAGTGTCTTTGCTATTTTACAGTCGGGGGGACATGATTGATCTTCATGGCGAATGACTCGACTGATTGAATTTCTGGATGAATGAATGATGTTATGGTAGATGTGATGGAATAAACGGATACAGTTATTACTCCATGCAATGTGTGTGCAAGGCACGCAAGCACACCAGCTGACGTCACACGCACGCTTGCAAACACACACACACACACACACACACACACACCACACACACACACACACACACACACACACACACACACACACACACACACACAACACAAGAGAGAGAGAGAGAGAGAGAGAGAGAGAGAGGAGAGAGAGAGAGAGAGAGAGAGAGAGAGAGAGAGAGAGAGAGAAGAGAGAGACAGACAGACAGACAGACAGACAGACAGACAGACAGAGACAGACAGACAGACAGACATTCAGACAGACAGAAACAGACAGACATACAGACAGTACAGACGAACATTCATAAAATCTACCAGAGAACTTGACTCACCATTCTAAGATGCCTCCCAATCCGTCAGCAACGATAATTAAAACCATGACGTGGAAGGATTTTTAAAAAAAAAAAAAAAGAAGAAGAAGAAGATCAACTCCAGAAAGACAGACAGACAGCAATTCGGTGGTAGGCCTAAGGGAGGAAAAGACAGGAAAGATTGACTGGGAACGAGTGGGAATGGCGGTAACTTTATCGGACACTTCATTACATCAGCTCTACATTGATTCACCCACCACACACTGTAGCTGATGGGGGTAGACAGAAGACTGGACACATGGAAGATGGAGAAGAAGGGGGGTGGGGGTCTGTTCAATGAACATGGGAGGAGATGGGTGGGGGGGGGGTCCGTTCAATGACGATGGGAGGAAGGGGGGGGGACGAGTTTGAAGAGATGAGGAAGTAGGGAGGGAGAGGGTTTGAAAAGGGGGTAGACAGATTTTTATCTCCGGATCAATGACTCGAGAATCAGACGTATAGATTAATGCGCTGTCATTTTGGGCTAGGGGACGTGGTTGATGTTCATGGTTAATGAATAAGAGCTATTCTGGATGAATGAATCCCCATCTGTGAGATACGTCATTGAGGAGGATTGGATGTGAGGAGGTGGGGGGGGGGGGGTGGGTAGAGGGAGGAAAAGAGGGGGGATGGGGGGGGGAGGAGATAGTCTAGTGGTTAGAGTACCAGACTTGTGGCTAGATAGTAATTTGAGATTCGCAAGTTCTAGTCTATATACTAAAATCTCCTCTTGTGGGGATTTTACATCTGGAATATATATTAGATTAACAGCGGTTCCTACAATTTTCCTGTAAGTATCTTTTGGGGAGTGAGATTTTAAAATAAGGTTCATAATTAAGTGCGAATGCATTGTATCCAATCGAATCGATTTGAAATGGATACCTCTTTCAGTCAGGGCAAATTTCTCTGCCAGGAATTCGGGCTGCTCTCCCCTGGGGAGGGCACGGATAAATAGGCTACAGACAAAAAGAAAGACAGACCGACAAAGACAGGGAGGTAAAGAAGACAGGCTAGACAGACAGAAACAAAACAAATTGAGAATGACGAATAAATACAGAAAAAGAATAGATAAAGAGAGAAAGACGAAGATGGAATGGCGGGTAAATACAGACAAAACTAAAGAGAGAAGACAAAGACAGATAAGTAAAAAAAAAAATAAATAAATAAAATAAAATAAGTGAGAATGGACGAATAAATACAGACAAAAATAACTAAAAAGAGAAAGACAAAGACAGATAAGTAAAATAAAAATAAAAAATAAAAAAATACAGTGAGAATGACGAATAAATACAGACAAAATAACTAGAGAGAGAAAGACAAAGACGGAGATGTAAAGAAGACAGGAAGACAGACTGACAAAAAAACCAAACAAAGATAGAGTGACAAAGAAATACAGACAAAAATAACTAAAAAGAGAAAGACAAAGACAGATATGTCACGAAGACAGGAAGACACACAGACACAAAAGCCAAAGACAGAATAACGAATAAATACAGACAAAAATAACTAAATAGAGAGAAAAAAAAAGACAGAGAGGTAAAGAAGACAGGAAGACAGACTAGACAGATAAATTTTTTCACCAGGAAGAAACACAAAGAGAGCAGAGAGGTCAGACCTCATCAGGGACTGTCCAGTCTGCTATGTCCGCTACTCTGTCATCAACACAATGACCATGAAAGGAAAGGGGGGGATAGAGAGAGAACAAGAGAATGGCGGTATATTGGTGGAAGGTCAATGCCTTTATCCTACAGCTAGAATTACAGTGCATTACGTTGCGCTGTGTTGTGTGTTGTTGTGCTGTGTTGTGTTTTGTTGTGTTGTGTGGTATTGTATTGTGTTGTGTTGTGTTGGGTGTTGTTGTATTGTGTTGTGTTGAGTTGAGTTGAGTTGTGGTGTATTGTACTGTATTGTGTTGTATTGCGTGCGTTGCATGTTGTGTTGCAATGTGTTGTATTGGCTTGGGTTGGGTTGTCTTCTATTACATTGTATTGCGTTGCAATGCATTGTATTGTATTGTACTGTGTTGTATCGTATCATAAAATCTTTGTGTTGTATTGCCTTAAAATCAGTATCAAATTGCGTTGCATTGTGTTGTATTGAATTGTGTGTTGCGTTTTATTATATTGTATTATATGATATCTTGCTATATCATTATTTCATATCAAATCACATCATAGGCCCTATCATATCACACCATATCATGTAATATCACATCATAGCTTATCATACCATATCATAGCGTTTCATATCGTGTACTGAGAAGACAAGCAGAGTCAGAAAAAATAGACTTTTGTTTTGCTAGAAAGACACAGCAACTGACCAAATAGGTCAGACCTAATTATAGGCTGCGTGTCCATTCTGAGGTGTCTCCCTTATGTCAATAAAGATATTACTGTGGCCACGAAAAAGAGGGGAAGGAAAAAGACGGGAAAAAGGAATGACAGCAAGAATGAGGGGCAAGGGTGGAGGTGGGGGGGGGGGAGGCAGACTAAGGAAAGTGACAGAGTGGGGTGAAGGGTAGGGCCTATAGGGAGATTTCTATTTCTGCAGTGACTTTACTCTGCACTTCATTACAAATCTACTGTATTGATTCTCCTAGTAGAAATGTACTCCGATGGAACACAGAATGTTGGCAAGGTAAAGGAGGGTAGGGGACAGGGGAAGGAGGGGTGTATGTATATATATAGAGAGAGAGAGAGAGAGAGAGAGAGAGGAGAGAGAGAGAGAGAGAGAGAGAGAGAGAGAGAGAGGAGAGAGAGAGGAGAGAGAGAGAGAGAGAGAGAGAGATCTTATATCCATTCAGCCAGTAATTATGATCCCCTGCGCAAACTTTCTTCCTCCTCTCAAATAGGAATAATCATAAGGGAGGGTTGGGTAGAATA
>CM060332.1:20674864-20684864 GCA_030674155.1 Stramonita haemastoma
GTGGCTATTACCTTCATGGTGGGTAAACGAAAACAGCAATTGGTCTGACACAAAAAATCTTACCCCTGGTGAACCTCAGAGCTGTAGTCGAGGAACGAAACCAAGAAACAAAACAGAGGAGTCCAGTCCTAATTAGCAACACTTTCTAGTAGCTCTCTTCTTTTTTTTCTTTCAAAACTTAATACATTGTGCTATCAGAATAGTCCTGTCATAATCCGTGATTTTTTTTAAAGTAGTTTTCTCTCCTGCTTTTCAGAAGACAGGAGAATGTGTATCAAAAGAAGAGAAAGCAATGGGTACAAGCCCTGCTTCATGACATGTTGTATAATTTTATTGAGTTCTTCCGCAAGACAGGAGAATGTGTACCATCACAAAAGAAAGCGATGGGTACCAGCCCTTATGCATGACATGTATTGTTTCCTGTTGTTCTTTAGATGACTTAGGAGAGTTAGTGCATCTGAAAAAAAGCAATGGGTAGCAGCTCTGATTCATCACATGTTGATAGTTTCTTGTTCTTTCCAAGATGAAGAACTTTTGTGTCACAGAGAAGAAAGCAATGGGTACCAGCCCTGATTCATCACATGTTGTATAATTCCCTGTTGTTCTTCCACAAGATTGAGAAATGTACTATAAGTAATAAGCAATGGTGCCAGCCTTAGCATGAAGTATAATTTCCTGTTGTTCTTCCACAAAACAGGAGATGTGTGTCACCAGAAAAGAAAGCAATGGGTACCTACCTGATTCATAGCATGTTGTGTAATCTCTCTTGTTCCTTCACATGACAGGTGAATATTTTGTGTCACTAGAAGAGAAAAGCAATGGGTACCTGCCCTGATTCTTGACATGTTATATTTTCCTGTTGTTTTCTCAGATGACAGGAGAGTTTGTGTCACAGAAGAGAAAGCAATGGGTACCAGCCCTGATTCAGGACATGTGTATAATTTCCTCTTGTTCCTTCACATGACAGGTGAAATATTTTTGTCACAGAAGAGAAAGCAATGGGTACCAGCCCTGATTCAGGACATTGTATAATTTCCTCTTGTTCTTCCACAAGACAGGAGAATGTGCACTATAAGAAAGAAAGCAATGGGTACCAGCCCTGATTCAAGACACGGTGTATAATTTCCTCTTGTTCACCAGAGACGGAGAATGTGTACTATAAGAAAAAAAAAGCAATGGGCACCAGCTCTGTTTCAAGACACGATGTATAATTCTCTCTTGTTCTTCCACAAAACAGGAGAATTATTTTGTATCATCAGGATAGAAAGCAACGGGTACCAGCCCTGATTCATGACACGATGTACAATTTCCTCTTGTTCTTCCAGATGACCGGAGAGTTCGTGGCCCTGGAAGACAAGGCCCCTGGTCACGCCATCGTCCAGTACGCAGAGAAAGTGGGGGCCTCTTTCATCGTGACGGGGTCTCGCGGACTGTCCAAATTCCGCCGCACCCTGCTGGGGTCAGTGTCGGATTATATACTGCACCATTCCCACGTGCCCGTACTGGTGTGCCGGCAAAAGACGGTGAAAGATTGAAAGAGGTGTATGCAGCAGTGAAGCAACTGTGGCTGACAGATGTGGAGAAACTCTTTTGAGTGGAGAAACAGTTAATGTTTTGGGGGTTTGGGTTGGTTGGGTTGGGTTGGGGGTTTTTTTGGTCTGTGGATTTGTTTTGTTTGTTTAGGTATTGTTTGTCTGTTGTTGTTGTTGTTTTTTGATAGCTGCACTGTGATTGTATGAATGATTGATTCGATTTCTTTTTCTGAGAGAGGTTATTATTTTTCTTTTCTGTGCCACTCTTTCTTGTATTGTCTACGACCAGCCTGATCCACTGTTTTATCTGTATCTATTTATTTTAGCTTGTTACTCATTCAATTTTTCATTTATCCATTTCCTTGTAGACCTGTAGGGAATAACAAATGATGAAAAGACACACAATGTCTAAAACTTTTCAGCGACTAGTTCTAGTGAACGATATGAATGGTTAGACGAAAGAGAAATGAAAAATTTCGCTTATCTACTTTGCAAACTTCAGAAAGCCTACTGGCTGACTGAAGCTATCGCTTAGTCAGCCAGAACTAGGCATGGAATATATCCCGCCAGTTGCTACGGTGTGTCGGTTAGCATACCCTATCAGTGATGAAAGGGTAGAGGTTGTAAACCTCTCAAAACGGGGAAATTTTAGGATAGGATTATTTGATCTTAGTCTGGCTGCTCCCCTAGGTTGGCTGGGATGGCGACATGGTAACATCACTACTTCCATGCTGTTTACATTACAGAGGCTTCTAGGAGAATCTTATCAATCACAGAAAATTCATGTCTGAATCATAGCAGCCGTGTTGAGGGCTAAAAGCTGACTAAAAGAATGCATACTATAATGACTAACTTAGTCTTGATCTAATGTACATTTCTTTAAGCGTTCCTTTTACAAAATATGTTTAATCATGACAAACATTCTGAAAGAAACGAAGCTATTTCAAAATTTGAGGGTTTGGATAGTTTGCTCTCGAAGAGTTTGCAATTGAAGCTAGTCATTTTCATAATTATTCATGACGGATTTCTGTTGAAAAATTAAACTCCATGTTGATGAATTTTCCTGTCTGTTTCTCTGTATGTGCGAGGTTTGTGCCACCGTGACCTGTTCTTTATTCTCATTCCTTGTCAGCGTGATAGGAAGGGGGGAGGTTGTTGGAAATGAGTTTGATATCCCAGCAACTTGTCTGCAGGTAGTGTAATTATGTCCATGAGACGTAGTTCTGATTATCGATCCACGATGGTATGATTGATGACACAGAGTGAAAGTGACGCCTCTTTAATATTTTTCCACTTCCGTGTGCATTGCACTGAAAATATTTTAGTTTTTAATGCCTCACCCATTTCCATACAGATCTGTGTGATGATTTTTACGCGCGTCCGTGCACGTGCACACACTTTTATGTATTCATTCATCAATTTATATACCGATTCTGTAGCATTTACATATTTATTCATTTATCTATTCGTTATTTATTCATTACAATAGTTTGAGAGGGGGGGGGGGGGATTGAAGACAGGCAAATTAAGGATAAATATGGCAGAATAAAAAAAAGTTTTTTTAAAGTTCCTACAGGAGTTGGACTATAGGCCTTTCAATTCTGGCTTCAAAAACAAGAAAAACCATGCTAGATCCCTGAATTCTTTAACGGTTTGTTTTCCATTGTGTTGTTTTGCATCGATCCGTCTTGCATTACATTGTGCTATATGGCATTATATTCTGTTGAGTTGTATCACATTGCATTGTACCGTGTAACTTTGTACTGTAGTTCAACTAATGTTTTGTAAAGTCATATTGTAGTTTGTTGCATTGCATCATGTCATTTCTGTTGTGTTGTGTAATATTGCATGATGTATTGCATTGTGCGGTGGGGTATTGTTTTTGCATTGTATTGTATTTCCTCACATTTGTTTTTGTTCAATCCCATTTTTCTCTATGAAATCTGGGCAACTTTTTTTTCTCACGAGGACTGGAGTATGTACACCATTGTATTGTCTCACTCTCCCCCTGTCCGTGCGTATTAAAATGTGTTTTTAAACATCAATATTCTTGACTTTAAAGTGTTGGGGTTTTTTCCTGAAGATTTTGCCAAAGGCAATTTAGGTGTTTTTATTGTCCCCTATCCATTAAGGGACGGGATAGCTCAGTGATCAGAGCACTCGCTCTCCCCAAGCAAAGTTTAAGCAAAATCGAGCTTGGTTACCAAGTGAATGGGTGACCGTTTGCGCATCTTGGCTTCAGTACAGTCCCCCTGTTCACCCAGCTGTCAATGGTTGACTTACTTGACTTATGCCTGTGGATTCCCTTGGGAACATAGGGCCACAACAACACTCCTCCAACGGACTCGGTTCTGGGAGATCCTCTTCAGCTCGGCCCATGTCATTCCGGCTGCTTTCGTCTCTGCTTCAATGCTTCTGCGCCAGGTCTGTTTTGGTCGGCCTACTTTCCGCTTCCCTTGTGGATTCCAGTCAAGGGCCTGCCTGGTGACATCTGAAGCAGGCTTGCGGAGCGTATGGCCAATCCATCCCCATTTCCTTTTCTTGATCTCCGTGTCAATTGGAGCGTGTCTGGTCCTGTCCCATAGTTCTTCGTTTGAGACTACTTCTGGCCACCTGATACCAAGGATGTTCCTAAGACATCTGTTGGTAAATGTCTGGAGTTTGTGGGTGTTGGTCTTTGTCACCCGCCAGGTTTCTGAGCCATACAGTAGGACCGACTTGACATTGGTGTTGAATATCCGGATCTTGTTGTGGAGTGAGAGGGATGTTGATCTCCAGATTGGGCGAAGGGTGTTGAAGGCATGACGTGCTTTATTTATTCGGCACTTGATGTCTTCGTCCGTTCCCCCATCTTTACTAACGACACTGCCCAGGTAGGTGAATTTGTCGACTTCTTTGATGTTTTCTTGGTGTAGTCGCACTGGGTCTTGTTTCTTGTTGTTCACCCTCATGACCTCCGTCTTCCTGATGTTGATTTGGAGGCCTATTTTATCGGCTTCCTCCGCAACATGCCTAGCTTCTCTTGTGCATCTTGGTGCCTGTGTGAGAGAAGGCTGATGTCGTCTGCGAAGTCCAGGTCTTCCAGCTGCCTTGTGATGGTCCACTGTATGCCAGTTCTCCTGCCTGCTGTGGCCTGTCGCATTATCCAGTCAACCACCAACAGGAAGATGGTTGGTGACAGCAGACAGCCCTGACGAACGCCGGTTTGTACGCAGAAGGGTTCCGTCAATTTACCATCATGGATGACTTGGCAAGTGGCATCTTCATAGAGCTGTTGGATGATGGTGACGAACTTTGGTGGGAAACCATAGTGGTGCATCAGTCTCCAGATGACATCTCTGTCGACGCTGTCAAATGCCTTCTGGAAGTCGACAAAGACTGAATACAAGGGGGTCTGCCACTCTAGGGACTGCTCGATGATGATGCGCATTGTGGCGATCTGATCTGTGCATGATCTGTTTTGTCGGAAGCCTGCCTGTTCATCCCTGAGTGTCTTGTCTAGTGCCGTCTTCAGTCTTTCTAAGATTATTCTTGTCAGTACTTTCCCTGGTATAGACAGCAGCATGATTCCTCTCCAGTTGTTGCAGGATGACAGGTCCCCTTTCTTTGGTAGCTTCACGAGGTAGCCTTTCTTCCAGTCTTCTGGCACACTCTCTTGCTCCCAGATCTTGTGTAGGAGTGGATACATCATGTCAGTTGAAGTCTGGATGTCTGCCTTCAGTGCTTCAGGGGGTATACCATCAGGACCTGCTGCTTTGCCTGACTTTAAAGACTTTATGGCTTTGGTGATCTCATTTTTGGTGGGGGGGCCGGTGTTGATGCCAAGGATTTCAGTAGGTGGTGGGATATCTGGTGGGACAGATGGTGCTGGTCTGTTGAGTGTTTCTTTGAAGTGCTCTGCCCATCTTGCTCTCTGGTCTTCTTCACCTGGAATGGTATTGCCGTTCTTGTCTTTGATGGGGCAATTAGGTTTACTGTTTTTTCCTGAGAGAGTCCTCGTGATCTCATAGAGTCTCTTCATGTTTCTTTGGCCTGCTGCAGTCTCTGCTTCCTGAGTCAGCTCCTCAATGAAATTTCTCTTGTCCTTTCTTGCACTTCTTTTTACTGCACGGTTTTTGTCCCAGTATCGTGCTTGTAATGTCTGCTTCTCTTCCTGATCTTGTGTTCTGTTGATCTGGTCTTTCAGCTGTTTTCTCTCGGTGATCAGTGCCCATGTTTCTGTTGTCAGCCATTCCTTGTGTTTTCTTGTATTTTTTCCCAAGACTGCTTGGCATGTTGTCTTCCAGGTCTCATGTAGACTGTGCCACTGCTCTTCGATTGTTTCCTCTGGCATCTGGGCAAGCATGCTGAATTTGTTTCTTAGTTCCAGCTTGAATTCTTCTGTTTTCGCTCTGTCTTTAAGGCTTTGCACGTTGAATTTGTGCGATGGTCTTCCTGCCTTGTCGGTGAAGGCTTTGAGCTTTGTCTTGAGGATGGCTATTACAAGATGGTGGTCTGACGCTGCGTCTGCTCCGCGCTTCACCCTGACATCGTGCAGGCTCCTTCTCCACTTTCGCCCGATGGTGATGTGGTCGATCTGGTTTTCAGTCTTGCCATCTGGGGAAGTCCATGTGGTCTTGTGGACTTTCTTGTGGGGAAAGATGGTGCCTCCAATGACCAGGTCATTGAAGGTGCAGAACTCTGCTAAGAGTTCACCATTTTCATTCTGGTCTCCCGTGCCATGTTTGCCCATGATCAGTTCTCTGTTGGTGTTATCTGACCCAACTTTTGCATTCAGGTCTCCCATTAGGATCTTCATGTCCCTCTTTGGCGTTTTGTCCATTATGGCTTGGACTTGCTCGTAGAAGTTTTCTTTTTCTTCTAAGTCAGCGGCATTTGTTGGAGCATAGCATTGGAGGATGGTAACTTTCCTGCCCTTTGAGTTGAACCGGGCAGTGAGGATCCGTGGTGACACTGGTTCCCAGGATAGTAGTGCTCGCGTTGCCTCAGGTTTCATCAGCAGCGCTACTCCATGTGTGTGGGGCTGGCCTTCCTCCTGTCCAGAGTAGATGATGGTATCTCCACTCGCTAGTCTTGACCGTCCCGTTCCATTCCATCTAGTCTCGCACAGGCCAAGGATCTTCAGGTTGTACCTATGCATTTCTCTACATACCTGTGCTGTTTTTCCAGTTTCATATAGGGTTCTGATGTTCCAGGTCCCTATCCTGGTTGTTGACTTGGTTGACAGAAGAGTTGTCGGCGCACTGGCTTCCCGAAGGCTTTCACCAGCTCGCGTCATAGACTCTGCCAGAGAGGACTCTCCCCCAACCAGGTCGCTGTTTAGAGATATTGTTGTGGTTTCTGTAACATACTGATTTTTAAGTGAATGGGTTGTTAACCCAAAGCACAACCCCCAACCTGGAGGACCAGGGTGCAAATTTAGTCTGGCTCCTACCCCACAGACCTGTTGAGCATGGTTGAACCTGCCGGAGGCCGAAGCCCCCGCCCACATAGCTCTGGGGATCAAACAGAACACGCAAGCCATCCCACCACGTCAAGGTAACGCACCATCGGGACAGTGTCAATGGTTACCAGTCCTATTTTGAGTCAGGGAAGGTACAGCAGCGAGGGAGTAGGGGATGGGCACCGCACTCAGTATGTTAACCCCTAGGTAAGCTGAGGTCTCTGACGCCTCGCTCCCCTACAACCTCATAGGTTATGGGACACCTTTGCCTTTTTCCCCCTTTTTTTACCTATCCACTAGACTCAAGTGATGGTCTGCGTGTAATGTTTTCAGATGAAACGATGACCCAGTATTCTGTTTGAACACGCTTTCAGCGCACGTAAAATAACCTGATGCAACAGGAGAGCTGTCTCTTGACAACATTCCTCAGGGGAAAAGCCACTTGCATAGAGAATAAGCATGCCAACGAGAAACAATTATGTGTGGTAAGGTGCCTTTCCCGGTAGAAACAGCCCAATTTTTTTCCTAGATATCTCTGCAGTCACTTGAAAATGGCACAAAACAGTAGAATACAGTACAATCCAAATCAATACAAATACGATACAAATCAACAAAGTGCAGCACAATACTGTACAAATCAGTAAAATACAACACAATTCAACATGATACAATGTGACACAATACAATGCAATGAAACACAACAGAAGTCGCTAGAACACAACACACTCCAAATCAACACAACAACACACTACAATACAGTATAATACAAGACTTTCATTTAAACGGGATTCAAACCATTGACCTTTAGTTTGCTTGAAAATGATTCGTGTCTCTGTGAAACGCTGACCATTCTCCAAAATGTATAGATCTTGCTATTTTTTTTCGTCATTTTAGTTTGTTTGTTGTTACTTGTTTGTTAGTTGTTCGTTTATTTTGTTTTGTTCCTTGGCTAGATCTCTGGGGTTCACCAATGGCGAGATTTTTTTTGACCATGCAACAAATTTTGCCCACCAATAAGGTATCTGCATTCTAACTTCGGGGATGATGTTGGTTTTATACCTCTAAATGTTCTGTCCTAAAACTTCATCCATCCTTCTCTCCCTTTCTGCAAGAAGCACCACCCATCACCATCTGTAACCCCCCTCCCCCCTTCTCTCTCTCTCTCAGTCTCCCCCCCCCCCCCCTATCCTCGTTTGTCATTCCAACCCCAGTTCCCGTTATGTCATTGAATCTGTTGATTAGTTTTGCTTTTTTTTGCAGTGAAGTTGTATGCTGCTGCTACTTTGGGTTTCTAATTATTTCGGGGGAAATTGGCGCCATCTCAGTCTTGAGACCGTGTTTATTCGTTCTTGTGTGCATGGATATATGAGAGAGAGAGAGAGAGAGAGAGGAGGAGAGAGGAGAGAGAGAGAGAGGGAGAGGAGAGAGAGAGAGAGAGAGGAGAGGGAGAGAGAGAGATGAGAGAGAGAGAGAGAGAGAGAGAGAGAGAGAGAGAGAGGAGAGAGGAGAGAGAGAGAGAGAGAGAGAGAGAGAGAGAGAGAAGAGAAGAGGAGAAGAGAGAGAGAGAGAGAGAGAGAGAGAGAGAGAGAGAAGAGAGAGAGAGAGAGAGAGAGATTTTTTTAGCGGATGCGTTACCTTTTGGGCTATTGATTCACACAATCTTCAGCACACACCATGTTCAAACATTTAGGAAAACATCGAAATTCAAACAAGAGTTTTAGTCCCTATGCCTCCCTACCTATACTACCCCTATCCCCAAAATTGAAGAAGAAAAAAAAAAGTAAAACAGCTCGCCATACTAGAAGCCCCAAAATATATCAGGTAAACCTATGTGTGTACAAGACGAATTAGTTCTTACTAGAAGCCCCAAATATATCAGGTAAACCTGTGTGTGTACAATACGAATTGGTTCTTAGCGTTAGGCTTCCTGGGTCCTGATTTAGAGCAACGTATAACAAACCGCTCTTTGAAACGTATGTATTGGTTGAAATTGATTCTCACAACTTTTGCTTGCTTTTCGTTTGTGTTTTCCTAAACTCTGGAATTGCTTCTTAAAGAAGTGTTCAGACAGAACAGCATGGTGTTTTTTTGTTGTTGCAAACAGTTTATGAGAAAACCTCTTGAGCAGGTTATTGGCAGAGCTGGAGCCTTTGTATACAGGATTTAACGTGTGCGCAAGATGTTCTGCGTGCGTTCACACACGGGGCCTCGGTTTATGGTTCATCCGAAGGACTTTTGGGGAGAGTGGAGTCAGCACTGATGTTAACTCTAGGAGAAAAATCTCTTCGACCAGGAATCGAACCCGGGTCGTCAAATTGCGAGCGCAATGTTCTGACCACTAGGCTATCTCATCCCCTTTAAGATTAAGCAGCATTGAGCGTGGTTACCAAGGGGATGGATGACCGTTTGCAAGCCTTGGCTTCGATACGATCCCCCAGTTTACCTAGCCGTAAATGGGTACCTGCCTTCTTTAGGCTCAGGGAAGGTAAAGTTGCGAGGGAGAAAGGTTGGGTGCCGCCCTCAATATGCTGGCCCCTGGAGGAGCTGAGGTTTCTGACATCTCCCCCTCCCCCAAGAACCGCAAAGGTTATGGAATCACATTTACCTTTACACAGTGGTGAAAGCTTGTTTTGAGCATAAGCCTGTTTGAAGATGTAAGCAGACGATCAAAATAACACCATTAAAATTTTAACATCATTCCATGATAAATGACCATGTTCCATGTGAGTGATGGAACTGGAGATACACCTACCCCGAGCTTCATCAAAGGCGACACCGGGATGTATACTTGGACGCACAGAACTTGGCTGTACCTCAGTATTTTGCCTACGTTCTCTATGAATTAGTTTACTGTGGTGATAATCGTTGAAATCCATGTTGTAAAAATGTGTTTTATTCATGATTGTCCATCAACGTCTTTCATTTCAGCCGGCTCTCTGAACACTAAAGGTAAAAGGTAAAGGTGTCCCATAATCTGTGTGGTCGTAGGGGAGCGAGGCGTCAGAGACCTCAGCTTCTCTAGGGG